>VBSM01002153.1:51066082-51114546 GCA_008086735.1 Cheirogaleus medius
GCCGGGGAGGGGACTTGGCGCCTGCCGCTGCTCCCCAAGGAGGGGATATTTTTGACAGCGCAGAGAAATCTCACTGGGGACTGGGGCAATAGGATCCATCCCGATCCCGGGGAAAGCCAGAGAAGTAGCCGGGGGAGACGGTGCCCCATTGTGAGATTCCTGAGAGTGAAACGTAGAGGCCCAGGGAAAAGTGTTTTCTCAGCCCGCAGACGCTGGAAGGCTTTAGACTTTCCTGCCATGGGCACTGCCGCTGAATCCCGGGGCCCGGCGCGGAGCCAGTGTCGCTAACCCTGCCCGCCCTCCCCTCCTCCACCCTCCGCGCGCAGCTCCCGCGGCGGCTGTTCCTCCGTGCGCCCCGCGCGGGGGGCGGGCGGTCTCGCCGTGGGAAAGGGGGCGGAGGCCGCGCGGGGGAGGACCGGGATGGAGCCTGGGAAGCCGAGGCGCCGGGTGCCAGGGCGGAGAGGGGCGAGTGTGGCCCCCGAGCCCTGACAGCCTGGGGGATCGTCGCGCTCCGCTCCCGGTTGCAGACTCTGGCAAGCCGGATGCCCTCTGTGGATGAAAGATGTATCATGGAATGAACCCGAGCAACGGAGATGCGTTTCTAGAGCAGCAGCAGCAGCAGCAGCCTCAGTCCCCCCAGAGACTCCTGGCCGTGATCCTGTGGTTTCAACTGGCGCTAAGCTTCGGCCCGGCACAGCTCACAGGCGGTGAGTGGCTCTGCTGAGACGCGAGGGCCGGGACGGCGCGGTCGGGAGGGAGAGCCGGCGGGCAGGACAGCCCTGCACCCCTCCCCCATACACGCAGACTTCAGGGCTTCCTGAGAACCGAGGGTCCCTGTGCCCCAGCCCAAGCTCCTCCTGCTTCAAAGCCCCTGGAGTTCCCAGAACATTCCTCTGTGGAGCTCGCACAGATTCACACACCCACATTCTGTCTGGAGCTTTCCACCAGGCGCCCAGCCTGGCTTCTCCGATGGAAAGACAAGAAGGCCTGGCCCATTATTCTCACTTTGGCCAAGAAAATGAGAGAAGGAAAAAAAGTGGTGTATCTGTGGACCTCTGACCCTTGTCCATGCCCTCGGCGGTCAGAGGTCAGGTTTCAGCTTCTGGATTTAGGCAGGAGTTGCGAGAACCACCTTGGAGAATGTGAAGGATCTGAGAACGTGGCCAGACTGGCTGAAGGGCAGTTTCTTTAAAAGTTAACTTTCTCTTTCCTTGAGAGGTGGCGTGTACAAGCATGTCTGTGCGTGTTGGGGGCAGGAAGGGGTTGCAGGGGTTTTTCCTTCAGTTGTGTTTCTGGAAGATTGCTTTACTTACCAAGTCAGTTGCTATTCTATGAAGTGGAAGTTAGCTGAAATAAAATTGATAGACTCAGTCTCTGTAGGTGGCTAATCTATAACATATTTGGTTCTGGGGGAGGGGCTATCTTTTGGTTGTGGTAGAGGAAGACAGATGGAGTTCCCGTCTGAATTTCAGAGCCTAAGTCTCTCTGCCTCCACGGCTCCTTGCTATCCATCATTCCTGTTAATTGCAAATTTCCTTTCGAGCTTGCTGATGTTAAAAGGAGCTGAAATACTGTTAATATATAGGTAAATTATAATTGGTTAAAAAACAAGTATTAATTGGTATAAATAAACCATTTTAATGTTTTTAAATATTGCTGTTTCAGAGAATTCAAAGGTGAAGATAGAAAAAAAACAGGGAAAGATTAGCAAAAGCGGAAGAGGGGAAAAACAAGTTGGGTGTTAACACGGAGTAATCAATAACTCAGGCGTTCTACTTGGACATCTGGAAGATGCCTAGAGTGAGAAGGTGTTTACTGTGATGTACATCTGTCAGAATTAGTGAGAAAACCCTTGCCTGGGATGGGGACTTGGATTTTTTTTTTAAACAAGTGATAACTTTTTGGGCGCTCGATAGAGGACAAGGTCAAATGTGAAGCCAAGCCAGCAGCTGTGTGGCCTGCCAAGGGTCTAGTCATCGCCTCTGTCTGTCCCTGGACACTAGCTCTGCTTCACGGGCCAGTGGGAATAGGTGGGCAGAACAGCACTGAGCAGATCTGGGTCATTCCCTCTCCTCCTCTTCTCTTGCCTCCCAGTTCTAGCTTTCATTCCCTCCAACCAGCTCCACATGACTTTTCCATCCTCTTGGTCCGTATCTCCTATGTAGAGGACAGATTAGCTAATCAAGGCTCACTTACATTGGTGTTGACTGTTACTGGACTAGTGAGGTCTGAGCACAGCTGGATCCTCCTCCAGCATCCAGAGCTCAGTGCATGGCGTGGCCCCCTTGGTCTCACGTCAGTTACCTGTGAGGTTCCCATGGCATCTGTTCCCTCCTTTGCCAGAGGGGAACACACCAAGCAAAAACATCCAGGGCCCTGGAGAAGAGGGTGGGAGTAACTGCTGCCTGCCAGTTTCAGAGCTCTCCCTTTTAGCCGCCAGCCATCAGCTTGTTTCACCTTGAACTCCTCCAGGCTGAGAGTGTGATTTCTGGAAGAGTATTTTTCATTTCGCAATTCACCTGTGAATAAACAGTTTGGGTGAGGCAGGGTGATGGGGGATGTCCTATGGAGTTACTACACAGAGATTTTCTTTCTTAGGTGAGAAACTCACTTGGAGGCTCCAATATGGCAATAAAAGCAAATTCACCTTAGCTCTAGACTGACCTGTGCTTCTGAAACTTTAATGTGCATACAAATCACCTGGGATCTTGTTAAAAGGCAGATTCTGATTTAGTTGGTCTGGGGTGAGGCCTGATATTCTGCATTTCTAATAAGCTCCCAGATGAAGCAGTTGCTGCTGATCCAAGGACTGCACTTTGATTAGCAGTGCTTTAGACTAAGGCATTCCTTAAAATAAGTTGCTTCTGACTCCACACTTTTTGCCATCACTCTCAATTACCAAATGCAAATGGCCTGTGAGGAGCAGAAGTCTCACCCAATATCTAATCTTCAGGTGATATACAGAGCTGAAAATCAGTCTTTTTTTCATCCACAAGAAAGGTGCATATTTAATAGACACTGTTCTGAAATGTGGATTTTCATTTTTGATCGCTTTCAATGGAAAAGGAATGCCACAACAGCAAGATATAATAGTCTCAGCTAGGAGGTGGGGTGGGAAAGCATGTGCCCAATACAAGTATTACAGAAAATGCCTGAACTAGAAAGGGAGAAATTGAGAAAATGATCAGACAAAGAAAGGGGGGAAAAGAACTCTGTTAAAAATGAAATGCTTTGTTCTAGAAAGCCAGGGATCCAATTCAATTCTTTGGGCCCTAGGAGAGCTTTTGTAGCCTGCCTTGGCCTGAAGCGATGTTTAGGTGGCTTTCTCCAGGTTGTCTTTTGTAAATTAAGAAAAAGGGCCCTCATTTGGGGCCACTAAAACCAAATACCTTGAGAAGACTGATACCAGGTTCATAGGGAGATCTAGGCCCCCGCTGCTCAGAATCTGCGTTGGGTGCGACTTTAGCAGCTTCTCTCTTTTTCACCCAGTACACCTTACCAGAGGGGGCTGTGAGGGGTGCCCAGAGGGTGCACCCAGGCTTAGAGGAAGAGAGCCATGCGTTTGTTCTACACGTCGCTCCTTGGAGGTGAATTCATTAGCACATCCCTGGATTATAAATAACTCAGACTGGGCTCTGCCATTTGATAGCTTGGAGGTCCTCAGTTTCCTCATCCATAAAATGAGGATGATGATGCTTAACTTACAGGGTTGGTGTGGGGATGGAAATTGTGTAGGCATTCAGTAAATATAGGTAGTAGTGGGGGTGGCTAAGACAATGCCCTGTTTTGGGGGGCCTTTGCTTTATTCATTCAATAAATATTGAGTGTCCGTCCTCCAACCTGAGCCTGTTGAACATAATATTCTTTTTACCTAGAAGAACCCTTCCCTACTCTCCATCTTTTGCCCAATGAACAAATTTCTCTTCAAGACCCAACTTAAATGCCATCATCTCCTTCATATCTCCCTGGGCAGTAAGTTCTTCCCTTACCTGGGCTTCCGTTGCCCTTGGTGTAAGCCTCTAACATGGAGTTGTCTCATCTACTAGAACGTAAGCCCACTGAGGGCAAGAACCTTGACCTTATTCATTTTGTGTCCCAGGCACCCAGCACAACATCTGACAGTAGATGCTCAGCTAATGTTCGTTGAGAGTAAGAAAAAAGATCCCCAAATTCCTGCCACACCAGTTAGAAAATAATTACCATGGGTGAGTAACAAAAGTGCAAAAGTTTCATGGCGGTTGAGGCCACATCCAATTAGAGGGGTCTAGGAGGTTGGAGGAAAACCCAGGAAAGGCTCTAGAGAAGAGGCGGCACTTCGGGTGGGACGGGGGTTGGTGCATCTCATGGGGAGAGACACATTGTACAAAGGTGCGGAGGTTACATGATTGGACTGTTCAGGGAGCAGAGAATAGTCTGGTTAATCTAGAACATTGTATGCCTGCAAGGAACCAGTAGGGTAGAAGGACAAATAGGTCGGAACCTCATTCTGAGAGTTCTGGAAGCCCCAGTGAGGATCCCAAATGTCACACGGCAGGCAGTAGGGACCCACTGAAGGCTTTAGAGTAGAGCATAATATCATCTGAGCTGGGCTCCTCTTCCTTTCTCTGTCTCTAACTTGGGACAAACCTCCCTCCTGGCTGCCCTCTCTGCACACCCGAGCTATGGTCCTACTGCAGCTGAATTAAACTCCTTGAGGTCTCACTTGGGTCATGTGGCTGTAGCATTGGGCTGTGTGCCAGCGGGCAGGAACAGATGCTTTCTGACTGACTTACTGATTTGTAGCTGTGAGTCTGTTGGTTTTATTGAGAATTTTTTTTCTTACATGGCAGAGTGAAAGCTTTTCATGCAGTGCTATTTCTAAAATCCCTGATTTCAAACTGCACTTAATTTGTTCGCAAAGTTTCAACTCCTTGAACCCTAAATGTTTCTTAGACAATAGGTTACCTTAATATAAGCAACACAGAAACTCTTTTGATTTGCCCACTGGGTGAAATCTGAAAGCTCTGGAGGCAGAAGAAGGATTTCATATAACAAGTAGCAAATCTCTCCTCTGGCCTGAAGAGGCCAGCGAGAGAATCAGTGATTCTTTAATTCCTGAGCGTAACAGAGAGTGTAGGTAAAGACCTCTCTCCAGTAAACACTGATCGCAGAGGTGAAGACAAACACCTGAACTGTCCTGTTCCTGGCGCCAGAGGCATATTCCCAAAGCTGGCACAAGGCCAAGGAGAATTGCCCTTTGATGGGAAGCTCTGGTTGAAATATGGGCCATGTGTTCTTTATAGGGTTGACAGAGCTGTACTTCAGCCTCTGCCCTTAAATATCTACATGGCTTTGGGAAAATTTTGTAACTTCTCTTTGACTTAGTTTCTTTCATATCAGTAATACTCTTTGATTTTGTGATTATAGGAATTTGATAATTTGATGAGTTCTAAACTCGGGGTAAAGTGAGCTCTCTCTCTCTCTCTCTCTCTCTCTCTTCTTTCTTTCTTAAATGGGGTCCCTATTGTCCAGGCTTGGAGTGCAGTGGCATCATCATAGCTCACAGCAACCTCAAACTCCTGGGCTCAAGCGATCCTCCAGTCTCAGCCTCCAGAGTAGCTGGAACTATAGGTGCGAGCCACTATGTCAGCTAGTGTCTATCAAATGCCATAGGGTTACACAAATAAGGGGACACAGTCCTTGCTCCTGAAAAAATACATAAATAAGGATAGGTTTCTTCTCAAAAGTTGAAATGCAAAAGGCTTGCATATAATACTTTTTTTCATGTACATTTTTAATTTGATTTAAAAGTTAGTGTTAGTGTTACTTGCTGAGACTGTTGAGAAAAGTGACTTTGCGGACTGCTTTTCTTTATCTTTACTTTATCCTTTATCCTTACTTTGAAAGCTAATTTGGCGGTTGATAATTGAAATAACCACACATAGCCAGCAATATGTCTAAATAGGTCATTGGGATCATTGCCTCTGAATTGAGGGAAAAAAGGGGGCAAAGGAATAGGCTTTCTAATTTGTGTACAAACAGTCGCATTTCACCAAAACCAACTGCAATATCTAGGACTGATACATAAGATGTATATTCTCATGCACTGGATATAGCAGTGGTCCCCAACATTTTTGGCACCAGGGATGGGTTTCATGGAAGACAATTTTTCCACAAACCAGGGCAGGGGGAGGGATGGTTTTGGGATGATTCAAACTCATTACATTTACTGTGCAGTCAAACTTCTCTGCTAATAATCATCTGTACTTGCAGCCGCTCCCCAGCGCCCGCATCACCGCCTCAGCTCCACCTCCGGTCATCAGGCCTTGGATTCTCACGAGGAGCGCCACCTACATCCCGCGCATGCGCAGTTCACAGTAGGGCTCCCGCTCCTGTGGGAATCTAATGCTGCTGATCTGACAGGAGGCGGGGCTCAGGTGGTGATGCGAGTGATGGGGAGTGCTATAAACACAGATGAAGCTTCTTCACTCACCTCCTGCTGTGAGGCCCAGTTCCTAACCGGCCGTGGACCGGTACCAGTCCGTGGCCTGGGGGTTGGGGACCACAGGAATATAGTATTTTATTGATTTATTGGTTCATTCTCACAAGAACAAGCTGTTCAACTATTGCTAATCATGGAAGACCAGGAAAAGATGACACAAAATTTTTAATTGGTCAACATCTGAGTGATTGATAAAAGTTTCCAAATTGTTAATAGTACTATTGGAAGAGTACTTATTATGTGCTAACATGGCTCTCCACACATTACTTATATTAACTCATTTAATTCCTCACAACACCTGTATGAGGTAGATACTGTTATTTATTCCTACCTTATAGAAGTAGAAATCAGGCATGCAAAAATTAAGCAACTCGCCCAGGGTCACCTGGCTAGTAAGTGTGGCATGGTGGCCCAGACTATCCTTTTAATCGCAATCTTTTCTTACCGTGCTAAGGCATAGAAATCCCAATCCTTAAATACATTTTTTTTCTTCTTCTTATATTTGACTCAAACATTTTTCTTTAAGCTACAGTTATCAAATATTTTAGAACTTTGGTGCTCCCTGCCCTGACATAAGGGACCTCTTTTGTATTATGACCAACACGAAGAAAACACATAAACAAATCAACAACAACAGTAAAATTCTGCAACCCAAGAAACAGTGAAGGCCAGCATACCTGAATCTTGAGCTCTGAGTGGAGAAAGGTAAGGGGCCAGAAATGCATGTCCCTGTCCCTTTGTGGCTGTTTGGGGAAGGTCATCAGAATGGGCATGCCTGACTCTTACCTGCTCTGAGGGGCTGGAGCTGAGGAAACAAATGGCACTCTGGGCCCTCTGCTAGTTGCTGTCACTGCCATCTCATTCCTGCTAATGATCCTGTGAGCTGCCTATTGCTCTCAGCGTGATAGCCTGCCTCAGAGTGACTCTTTTCTGTGTAGTTTGGACAAGCACTAATGATACCTTTAGTGCTTAGAGTGTTATAGTTTGCAAGGTGTTTGCACATGTATCACCACCCTTAATTTTCTTAACAATCCAGGAAAATAAGGAAGGGATTTTGATTATTTTCCTCTTTTATTTTTCCCCCAAGTTTCAAGAGACATCCTCAGTGAGGGTACTCTTCCAGGGTACCACAGATGATCAGACAAAGCCAGATTAGGAGATTAGGAGCCAGGCATATTGGTTGAGTCCCTCTTTGTCATTTTGGGCCCAGCTTTTAAACCTGTTTTCCCAGTTGTATGATGTGGAGGATGATCTAGTTAGTATATAACAAAAGGTAAAAAAAATCTGAGGATTGTTAACATGAGTTAAAATTCCCCCAAAAGGTTTAATTTGAAGTAAGGATAAGATCTGATAGTTCATGAGATGTGAGAGTTGCTTACTCAGAAAGGTATGTTTAATCATATGAGCTTAAGGTGCTATGTTTTAGGGAAGAATTTGGCCCAATATTTCTTCTTCTCTAAGAAAAAGATTGCTGTACTACCCTAAAAGAGAAGAAATTATCCACTCAAGAAGAAAAACAAATAGAAATAATTGAGTTGCTCACAAACTGGAATTAAAAGTGCATTTTAAAATAGCTTCTTAATTGAGAGTATTGTAATTGCTTTATTAATCTTAAACAAGGTAAACTGGGAACAGCAAAGAAATCAAACAAAATAATTCTTGACATTATTTGGAAAGGACGAAAAACGCGGGGGCGCTGTAGAGGCGAGTGCTCCACAGGCCACTGGGGAGCAGAGGCACGTGCACCCTGGAGGTCCGGGCCCTGTCTGTGCACCCGGAGTGTGCACCCAGGCTCCGGTGATGAGTTTGGTTCTTGGGAGTGAGGAATTGCAGAGCCCAGCAAGCCTGATCGGTGATCGTTTCATCTTTATCCCAACACACTGAGCTTGTCAAGAGAGATGATGAGTAAGGGTGAGGGTCTTTGGAAATGAAAGTTCGACCTGGTTATCTCATGTTTCTGTTTGAAATTGGTGACTTTTATCTCCTGGAATTACCAGTGTGGAAGTGGAGATGAGCAAGGAGGGTCACTCATGCACTATACTCCTTTTATCTCAGAGTAACACAATACAAAAAAACCTTATTTCTCAGGTCTGATTGCATTTATAAAAGATATATGTGGTTGAATTGGGTGAGCCAGTAAGAGGGAGCTTCTTTTCAAGAAAGAAAGAAAATGTGTTCTTACCGTGAATTCTTTAACGTCTGTGTGCCAACAACACTGTAACTGTTGTAGCTAGTTTTCAAATTCAGATTCTCAGTATGTAGAAGAATCCTTTGGACTTCCCTAAACATTTAAACCCAGAAGATTCTGATTTTCTCCAGGCGAGAAACAACAGGAGCCTCTCCTTTTGTAAAAATTTAATGGGTTTAGAGAGTTAATCTTGTGAAAGGCTCTCAACTGTCCTTTTAAATGCTTCTGTTAACTAACTCTGCGTCTCAATGTGAGAATCCAATCCAGGGATGCATTTTAAATTAACAGTTTTGGGGGGGCTCATCTGCAAATTTAGGTTATAGTATGATGACATGTACTCACTGGCTGATGAAGGCCACCTCTATGTTTAAACTATACGTAAACAAAATGTAGAAATAATTTTTTAGAGACTTGCAGTTCATCTGATTTAGAACAATACAGCTCTGAATTGCCATGTGACCTTCTAAAGGCTTGGTTTGTAAATGGCGGACCAGGGGTTTTCCTCTTGTCCTTCGATTTGCACCATTGTTTTGTAGATGGGCGTGCTCATCTGCTTTTCATAATGACTTGGTGGGTATGTTTTCATTTCTTGATGCAAAGATTTGGAGAGGTATAGGGTCTTGTGGAAGGTATACAGGGCCAGTTTCCTTGCTTTGTCCTGAAGGGATACCGCATAACGAATAGATAATAATACCCAATGGCACAGGCCAGGGTTGACATGTGGAATAGGCATTCACAAGGTAGCCACTGATCCTTGGCCCCAGGAGTCCCTTAGAACTAACTGCTGTGACATGGTATGGTGGGTCCTAGAGTGAAGATGTATTCTGGACACTCTGGGGATGGGGAGCAGTGGGGGAAGGCTTACCAAAGAATATGACATTTGAGTTAAGTCTTTAACAATAAAATAATTCTCCAGGCAGAGAAGGTGTTAGAGGTGATTTTTTTTCCCCCAGGAGAGAGGATAGGGAAATGAGAATGAGAACGAATATGTACTGGAGACAGGGCCTAGCTCAGGGCAGCATTAGCAAAGGGCAAATGGATTGAGGATTGGAAAGAGATAAGAGACTGGAAAGACAGGCTGGACTCCCACCCCAGCCAACTGCAATGCTGAGGAATTTGATTGTTGCATTGTAGCAACTGGGAGCCTACAGATGATGTCTTCAGGGGCATGGAGTGATCTGGTCTTTGTTTTAGAAAAGAGTGTTTTAGCAATGTGGGAGATGGAAGAGTGGTGGTGAGACCTTTGTTCACTGAGTATTTATTGTGCACCTGTTGATGACCAGGTGGAGGATACATCAGGTACCAAGACAAAGCCCTGTCCTCAGGAATTTAGATTCTAGTGGGGGCTAGTTAGGAAACTGTTGCATTGACCCAGAAGGGACGTGATGAGGGCTTCCACTGGAGAGCAAGAAATGGGGATAACAGTTGCAGAGAGGGAGAATTAACTGAGGCCAGACAGCTGGCTGGACCTAGAGTGGAGGAAGAGGGGGAGCCGTCTTTGGGAGGGAGAGCTGGTGAGTTCATTGTGGGTGAGGAGGCTGGCGGTGCCTGCAGGACGTCCATGCGGGCACCATCTGTCCATCAGGCAGTCGAAAGCTCAGTTGGTGCTCAGGAGCGAGACGGGCTGGAGCTGAAGACCTGTTTGTCTTCTACATTGAGGGGGTGCCAGTGCTCTAGGAGGAGCTGTGTTTTCCCAGGAAGCGAGTGTAGGGTGAGCAAGTAAGAGGGTTTGAGGGTCCGCATTTAAATGTCGAGAGAAGCCAGTAAGGAGGCTGAGGTTTATGCCGATAATCAGTATTGGTCGTAATAATAATCTTCTAAAAAAACTAGCAACACGATTCTGGCTATAATTGCCCCTCTGATTTGGGGTCAGGAGACTTATTTTTATGTTATTAGGATAATGTTTAAGGAATCTGAATTCTGGATGCCCATACCAATTAGACAGGAAGTCGACAGGGCCAGGAGGGAGGAAGCCTATCGTTAGGGAGTGGAGACTCCATGCAGAGATGTCCAAGGCTCTGCTGCAGAAGGGGCAGAATGTTTTCTGGCCTTCACTGTGAGGACAAAGCTAAGGGGAGAGCTGGAGCTGAGCAGGGTCAGGAGGTGGCCCTGGGTGGTTTGGGGACATTGAGCAGAGTGGACTGTTGCTGAGTGCAGTGACCATGGCCGGGGGACTTCATCCTTGCTGCCTACCCTTCCTCTGTCCTGGGCCCTGGGATGTTTTTAATGTGCTCAGTGCTCCGCTATAGGTCCGTCCTGCACAAGTCTTTTGGCAGTGCTATCCTCGAGTTTGTTTCAGCGAGTCAGTCTTTTCCGCTGTCAGTTAATCTTCAAAGCATGAGATTGTCAGAGAGTGATCTGTCTGTCACCCCACCCCCTGTGACCAGCTCTGTCACCTCTGAAGCAAGTTGCTTAACCCTGCCATGCTTTGGTTTCTTCATCTGTAAATCAGGGGCCACGAGGCTTGTTCCTCTGCACTTCACAGGGGCATGATGTGCGGGTATACAGGCGATGTGTGGGTATACAGGCGGCACTGTCAGAGGCATTTGATAAATGCAAAACAGAGCTATCAGTGCCTGTCTGGAGGGAAACAGCTCTCCACTGCGCCTAGGGCCATTTTTGTCTATCGCCTCCCTAAGTGGGAAAGGAGGGTGAGGGAGGCTCTGCATGTGTGAACGCCCCCCGGCGTGTGAACGCCCCTTGCGTGCGGGGCCTGACCCCTGTGAAAGTTCATTTTGTGTGGACGTGATGTCGGGCAGCTGGAGGAGCTGTTTTGCAGCGAAATGGGATGTGCTGATCTGTGCTCAGCCCCTGCTGCTGGCGCATGCCGTGAATAGTCGCGTCTGGAGATGGAGAAGGTCCTTGTGCTGTTGAGAGGAACTTCTCCATAGCTGTTGGCCCAAGCCCGGTCGGTCCCTTTTGTGTGCTCACAGAAGCCTCGGGAAAAAGAAACGAAATGTGAGCCAGGCAAGTGATTCAGTACAGGTGCCTCAGCGGCCCATGGCGGGGCGAGGTGCTCCACCTGTCCCCACTCGGCCTCCCCCTTATCCGGCAGGCGGCTTCTGTGCTAGAGTCTGTGGGGCGGCGAGCCGGCCCCGACAGGCTCAGGTAGGACAGGGAGCTGGGTTGGGAGTTGCATCTGGATCCAGAGAAGCACTAAGTGCTCATCCTTGCTCACTGCCTCCTCGTACCTCCAGCTGCACGTCTCTAACTCCCAGGCCCCCTCTGCACAGCTTTGCAGATAGGATGCTGCTTCCAGTGTCTGTGGGCTGGAGATCCTGGGACTTCTAGTCCTTCGCAGGAATTTCCGGAAATCCTCTGTCTGCGTTCAGCCTCTGAGCCCTTCAGGAAAGCAGCCTGGTGGCCTGCCGAGGGCACCTTGCTGCAGCCTCCTCTCGGCCCCTGTCCTAGACTTTGCCATGCGTGGGCCCCTGCAGTGCAGGCTCTGACATGGGGAAGTCTGTTCCATGGGCTTTGACTTGATCCAGGAGGGTCTTGTGGTTTAAGGAGGGAGCAGGTCATGTTTATCTATCCCCTTAAGAGTTTGCTGGAAATCCGCGCTGCAGCTTTCATTTACATGGAAATGAGCGCACAGACCTCTTGCCCCCGTCATCTCCAGGTGAAGGAAGACCCAGTTCTTTGGGAGCTCCCCAGACACATGGAGTATCTAAGACTGAAAGTGAATCTGCCCTGTCTCTGTAGCAGTCGCCTTCATGTCTTGGGTGGAAAACTGCACCCACACCCAAGGGTGGATTCCTGTTAGTCTGCTGCTGTTGCTGCTGTTAAAATTGTTCTTTCTCAGTTTACTTCATGCATTGTGGTTACTAGGGGCTTAATCAAAATCAAAGCCGGTGACTGGTTTCTGCCTTCACTTTGCTACTTAGTCTGGATGCATCTCACCTCCTGCGTGCCTTGGTCTTCTGAACACTTGGCACTTTCTTTAGTGCCTGCTGTGTTGATGTTGTTGCTAAGTTGGGTCATGTTCTCGGTGATGTAGCCTAAGTTAACTTCCATGGAAATGCAAAAGATTGTACCAAGCACATTTTTTCTTGGGTGTTCAATTTACTTTGAAACTGTTCTTTCAGTACTGTTACTGGATTAAAATGCACACAGTCTCGAGGTTGAAGAGCAAGATGGCTACATATTCACAAGAGTTCCAGGAGAAGGATCACAGACTAGGATGGTCCATTGACCTAGAAAAACAGGGTGGAGCAAAATTCACATCAGCCCTGGGCACCCCATTCATTAGCTCTGCCCTAAGCCTCTGTGAAAAAGTGAAGGGGTCTATCCAGCTTCTTATCTTCATCCACTCCTGCATTTATTTAACAAGAATTTATTGAGAACTTACTATGTGCAAGGGCTGCGTTAAGTGCTAAGACTCGAAAGATGAATGAGATACAGCCCTGGCCTCAAGGAGCTCAGGCTACGTGGGACACTGTCTCAGTCAGCTGGGGCTGCCTTAATGAAATATCGTAGATATTTCTGTGGCTTAAACCACAGAAATTTATTTTCTCATAGTTCTGGCGGCTAGATGTCCATGATCAAGGTGCCAGCAGGGTCGGGTTCTGGTGAGGGCTCTCTTCCTGGCTTGTAGACAGCTGCCTTCTTGCTGTGTCCTCCCACGGGCTTTCCTTGGTGTGTATGAAGGGGTGGGGGTGGGAGAGCGCCTTCTGTGTCTCTTCTAATAAGGACACTAATGCTATCAGATTAGGGCCCCACCCTCTTGACTTGATTTAACCATAATTACCTTTTAAAGGCCTTATCTCCAAACATAGTCATATTGGAGGTTAAAGCCTCAACATATGAATTCGGGGGGACACAATTCAGTCCTCAGCAGATACCAAAGGAAGACACATGTTAATTCTGAAAAAGTGTTATGAGGACTCAGAGCTCTTATTCCAGCCAGGGGAAATCTGGGAAGGCTTCCAGGAGGAGATGATGTCAGGGCTCAATTCTGAAAAAATAGTGGCAATTAGGTGAAGAAGGAATCGTTGGCAGGGGCAAGGGGAGAAGCAACATGAGCAAAAGTGTAGCCACATGAAACTGCCAGTGTTTAGAAGTGGCGGTGATGGTGATGGTGCTGCAAGCCTTTCACTTACCTATTCATGCATTTCATTACGTCACCACCAAACATTTCCTAAGGTTTTCTTTGCACAGATTATATACCGACACTGATGGTGGGGTCCAGGGATGATCTGGAAGCTCAAATTTGCAGTTTCCCAAATTATAGGGCCCTAACGTTTGCTCTAACCTAAGCAGCCTCCTGTTAGATACTCACATCATTCGATTACAACTGCTGGCCACTAAAAATCAATAGCAAGTGGCTCCCCAGGCCATCCAGTGGGCCACCCCTGGTTTAGGTCAGGTAAATATTGAATTATTATGGGAAGTTAGCCTGCGGAGAAGTGACGGGTTAATATCTACAGTAATAGGAGGCCATCTGAGATTGTATTTTTAAGTCATTTTGAATTTATCTTTTATGGGGCATTTTCTTCTCTACTAGTCAAAACATTTCCTTAGTTCTTTTTTTCTTCTTCTGATATTTAAAGTTAAAACAAATGGAGCATCCGAATGATTCCTGTGTGCAGGTTTGGCGGTGGTGCTGTTCTAAGGGGCCCGTGTTATGAAACCCGCAATCCTTGTCGTTAAAGAAGGGGCCACATGCAGACTGGCAGAGTGCAGTGTCTGAGTCAGCGTGGCCCAGCTCCCCTCACTTACCCTCTCTGCTTAGTGCATCTCAGAGCTTCTTCGCCTCGTGCCCATGGACCTGCTCCCTGGGGCCTGCGAGCCGCCCCCAGCCCCTCTGGAGATGGATGGGGACTTGTGTGTGCATGTCTCTGAAGAGGACCTGCAGCTTTCAGCAGAGTCTCAGATGGGTTCATTAGCCTGAAAAGAGTTTAAAAAAACACAAGCTTAGAACAAACTGCTTGGAGTGAGTCTGTAGCTAAACTACTGGTAGAGATCATGCAGAGAAGGGAACAGTTTTCAAGAAATTATGTTTCAAGAAATTATGGGAAATTATGTTTCCTGTTTCTGATTGCCTTTCTCTAGAGATTTTGGGCTTAACCACCTTTGGGCCAGGGTCCGTGGTGTACTGGGGAAAGAAGCTTTAAGGAGGAAAGGCGGGCGCTACTGGCTGGCAAACCCACCTGCGCTGCAGCCTTTAATTTAACCCTTCGTCCACCCTGGCAGTTGCAAACACTGTGCGGTTTAGGAAACCCCTCTGCTACTAAGTGGTTTCTGTGCACACAAGAAAGGATAAATAGATGTAGAGCAGGCGGAGTGACCAGCAGATGTCCGTGGGGCCCACCGTGCACCAGGCACTGTGCTAGGCAGGCGGGAGAACCAGACGTGAAGGAAAGGCGAGACCTGGATGCCTGGGTTATTATAGGGAATTATGAGCAGAAAATATTCATCTTTATTTTTTCCCCCTGAAAATGTGGGCAGAATGAGAGATATTCCAATAACCAGGCAAAAACAATGCTTTTGTCTCAGTTATCTCTGAAATTCAGCATGTTGTGATGACATATTGAAGCACTATAGGCTTTATAGCTGTGACTACGCTACTAGTGTTTCTAGTGTTATAAAAGGATGGTTTAGTTTCACATAAAAAAAGGCTATTTTATCCATAATGAATATTAGAAATGTAATAAACGTGCCTGTTGTTTAGGTCTGTGGTCCACCATGTCTGGGCTTAGGGTTTGTAGTATCAGAGCTGGAGGAGCCTGGGTGGCTGTCTGAATTGCTGGTGAGGGAATGAAGGCCCAGCTGGTTAGTGGCAGAGCTGAGACTAGGACCCCAACATCTTCTCTCCAGTGGGGCTTCTCCATAGCATCACTCACCTTCTTTGAGACAGCTGGAGATCATAGCAACAGGACCCACCTCTTGAGGGTCCTGTAGATTAAATGAGACAATACAAGGAAAAGTCCCCTGGCTCAGAACACAAGTGCAATGAATGCTGGCTGTTGTTGCTTCATTATTCCGTGCTGCCTGTGCACTTTCTTTTCCATAACTCATTTAAACCCTTCTTGAATAGGCTTCTCCCCTAGCCCCTGCTGTTTCACCTCTTGGGTCATGTGTTTCATGTGTGTGAGCTTCTAAGTTCTTCTTTTAATTCCCCTCAAATGCTTTTGCCCGTCTCCTGGCTTCAGAAGGTGTCCCCTAGTTACCGAGGGCACTCAGGTAAGCCTTGCCCTCTTGTGAAATTCAATATGCTACTGTCCTTTGGACTTCAGTTCCCTGAGAAGGTCACTCCTGTGTGTCCTTCTGTCTTGTCTCCTCATTTTTCCTGTGTGACTCCATCTCCCTGGCTCCCCTGTCCCCCTGAGGCTTGGCCGAGGGGCGCTGGCAGACAGCTGCCCAGGCTGGTGTGACAAGGCTCTTTTCTGATGCTGTCCAGGACATTGTTTGCGGCCAGCTCTGCTTCTGCAGCACACTGGGTTATGTTATCTCCAGAGGACAGAGGCCCAACTCTCAGGCCTTTTCTGGGGCACGTTGGTAGCCAGGAGTCCATCGTTTCACAGACACTGTGCAGCGTCAACCGTTTGTCCTGAGCTGGGCGCACTCACACTGAAATGCAGGAGCAGACGTAGTGAGCGTAAGTTGTGAGGTGTTGTGGTTCTTGACTATGGGAAAATCATCACAGCCAACCCAGAAGCTCATGTAGGATGAAGCAGTTAATAATTTATGTAAGAATATTAGTTCAACACCTAACATCCTATAAAAAAAAGTGGAGAAATGGTGTTTTGTTTAAAACCTTGTAACTAAGAAGTGTGAAAGTTTGAAAACTTTTCTGTTACATATATATGTTAGCAAGAATAACCATTGTCCAGCGGAGATTGAGTATTCTTGTGCCTTAAAGTGCTTGTCTCAGATAGGAAATCATGGTATTATAAAATAGTGCCTTAATTATTTCATGTACGCATTCAAGTGAGGATTACTAAGTACCTACTATGTGAGGGCAATATGCGGGTTCTGTGGGGGATATGGTGATCCCTAAGATAGGACTTCTGCCCATGGGGGTTGAGGCGTATTTAGTTGGGAAATGATTCTGTCACCTACAATAGTGACGGAAGATGTTAGGTGCATAATCAGAGCGCTGTGGGCTTCTGCCCTGTTGGAAGAGAGAAGGATTGGTAACAGAGATGACGTTTCAGTTAGTCCTCAGTGTGCGATTTCAACAGGAGAAAGTGGAGAGCACAGGGCTTTAGCAGAGAGAGCATGAACACAGGCCTTGCTGGAGCAAACGTAACGTATGTCCATGGACAGGGACGGACCGACCTCGGCCTGGACTGACAGCGTGTCTGGGAGACAGACAGCTGGGAATGCAGCAGTAGTATTAATACTATTGATGATGATGGCTAATGTTTATCAGTTACTGGCTTCATGCCAGGCACTTTTCTGGTGCTTTACACGTATACACTCATTTAGCCTCACTACAACCCTATGAATTAGGTGCTGTTTTCATTTCCATTTTCAAATGAAGAAACTGGGGCAGAGAGAAGCTAAAGGACAGGCCCAAGAATTAGCACTAGAAGGTGGTGGGGCTGGGGTCCCATCCACACCGCCTGGCCCTGGAGCCTGCTCGGGTGTTCGCCGTTCCTCGACTCACCACCTCTAGGGTCGGGGCCCTTGGTCGTGGGAGCCTCGGGTGTCAGACCAAGGGGGGTTTGCCAGCTGGCCCTGTCTGCTTTTCCTCTTTCTTCAGTTCACCTTGATCCCTCCTCGCTCGAAGGTGGTTAAGCCCAAAATCTCAAGGGAAAGGAAATCATAAATAAGGAATATAATCTCCTAGGCACCTGAAAACTGCTTCTTCCTTACAAATGCGTCAGGAGACCACTGGGGAGCCACTGAGAGTTTCTGAAAGGAGGAGCATGTGTGAGCCGTGCTTTAGGGCTGAGGTTCTCAAATGGGGCGATTTTGCGCCCCCCAAGGGAACATTTGACAATGTCTGGAGACATTTTTGGTTGTCACGATTGGGGTGAGGAAGGTGGGGTGGAGGGTGTGTGCTACTGTTATTTAGAGGGTAGAGCCCAGGCATGCTGCCAAACAACTTATAATGCACAGGACAGCTCCCCGCAACAAGGAACTGTCTGACCCTAGTGTCCATAGGGCTAGGGATGGTTGGCCCTGGGGTGGTTGGTCTGGCCGCTGTGAAGCAGGTAACCAGGAGGCGGTGTTCCAGGTGAGCGGTGCTGAGGGCCCGAGGAGGTACTGGCGGCAGAGAAAGCTGGGGCACACATTTCAAAGGCTGAATTGTAGAGGACAGAGGGGAAGGCCAAGGAAGATATTGCAGCCAGAGGTGTCTGGTGTAGGTATCAGAGAGAAGAGTGGAATCATTAGCTGTGATGGAGATGTCACGGAGAAAAGCTTATTTTAGGAAGATGATGAGTTTGGTCTTATGATATTTAAATTTTGACACGCAGGTGGAATTGCCCAGCAGGCATTTGAGAATGAGGGATAGAAAGCAAGGAGTTGAGATTATAAATGCGATTTAGGAGTCATCTCCTGGGAAGCATAATCACAATCAGTGTTCGTGGTTCAGAGAGAAGACAGAGGGACAGGGGCCTGGGGGAGTCCCCGAAAGGGCTGTGGGACAGTGAGAGTCGGGCCTGGGTCTGAATCTTGGCTCCGTCTCTTAAGAAGCACATGATCTTGGACATGTCCGTGAACCTCTCTGTGACTCAGTTTCCTCACAGGAGACCAAGGCAGCGTTCAGAGAGATTGGTGGGGCGCCAGGGTATGGTGTTCCCAAAACCAGAGACAAGGGGGTTTCAGGGAGAGGTGGTCAGCAGTGGGGAACTCTGCAGGGGTGGGGGGATGCTGAGAACGGCACAGCCTCATGTCCCTAGCTTATGGGTGACCTCGGGGACAGCATTTTCATTCTTGGCTTGTGAGCACCGCTTCAGTGTAAGTTGGGCTCGATAGGATTCCCGCAACATCCAGTTGTTTATTTTACTTTTTTTACAGTGGGTGACAGAAGTTGTATGTATGTAGACTTCCTAACACATTACTCATATTAGCTTTAGTTTTCTCTTAAGAGAAATAAACATAGTGGAGGAGAAAGAGAGAGAAGAGTAGATAAGTTATTAACAGAAAGGGGGAAACAGCAGAGAGAAGATTGCGATTATTTTTGCAGAATCTGTTTTTCTTTTAACTTTCAAACTCTTATCCCTGAACATAAGAAGCTGTGCTGAACGTTCTGAAATCAGGAAATCTGTCCAGACAGAAGCAAGGAAGCAACCTGCCTGCCCTCCACGAGTACATGCCGTCCTCCCGGACAGCGAGACAGGCTCGCCCTGTGCTGGGGAGAGCACACCCAGCCCCCAGCAGGAGACGTCTGTCCTGATCATGCGAGGGCCGGGGGTCTGGAGAACGTGGGCTGTGGCTGTGAGTTTTTCTGGGGTTGATGTTTGAGTCTCACTCTAGGCTGACTCAACACTGCTACCTGCCAAGCCCACGCTGGTGATGGAAGTGAACACGTCCTTGGCAGCTCCTCAAGGCTAAGCCGCTCAGGGATGGACAGTCCTTGCGCAATTCCTTCAGCGCATTAAATGCAAACTGGCTCTTCCCTTAGCTGCAAATAAGCAAGCTGATTTTATTCTCAAGAGAGGAAGCCCCCAGGAAAGAGAATGTCAGCGCAGCCTCACCGTGCTGCCCGTGCCAGGCAGGTGGGGGTAATTGAACACTCACGACATTTATTTTTGTGTGAGACCCTCACCTGAGAGGCTGGGTCCCATTTCCACCCCACTTCTGGCAGCCGACACTTGTACCTCCCTGTGTCTTGCTTATCTCACATGCCACGTGTACCAAACACATAGAATACACTGTCTCCTTGAAATATTGTTAAGAGTGACCTTTGCTGTGCAATATTAAAACCTACAAATGCCCTTCCTCCACTTTCTTAGGTGCTCAGCCTTTCCACATAGATTTATTGAGAAGACAGTTCTCAAGGCTAAGCATAGACAGACTTCTAAAAAATTGTAACATTCCATTTGATCTGTTTTTGGGAGTTTAGCTATTTAGTGGAAATCTCTGATTTTCTTAAAGAGCAGTGTGCTTGTACGTTTAGTTTTTATGTTCCGAAGACAGGTAACTTGGGACTTGGAGGTGGCTCAGCACAGGTTGACATGCTGGCTTGAAGGTGGGCCATGTTCTCTCTTTTTTTTGGTGGAAATAAAGCTGGAAGGGTGGAGAAGAAGGATCGGGAGAATATAAGAAGAGGGAACCACTGTGGTCCCTTTGGCAATTGCACGTTGACTCCGTGGGCTTGCAGAGGAAAACCATAGCTTTCCCTCTTCTCCACTTATTAAAGAAGCTGGGTCTGTGCATAGGTGTATATATTCATTGTCGAATCTCTCAGAAAATATGGATGAGAAAAGCCAACACAATAAATGCCACACTAACCCTCTTTTAAAAATGTGATGTGTGTCTCTTTTTCATATATGCAAATCGTACATATATGTTATCTTGTAACCTGCTTTTGTTACTTGACAATACGTCATGTTGTCTTTTGTAATATTTGGAACACTAATCTTTTATAGCATCACGTTAGCTCTCTGTGCAGTGCTCCATTTGGGGCGCGTGCCGCGATGTGCTTCGCCGTTGCGCTGCTTGTGCCCGGTCAGCACAGACAGCGGCAGTTTGTCCCGTGGGGGAGACAGACAGTTGGATAATCACAAAAACAAATGTACTGCAAGCTGTAACCAGTGCCGTGGAAGAAAACCACTTGGTGTTGAAAGTGCTCAGAAGGGAGGAGAGGTTGGGATCTCGTTTGGTCCAGACTGGGGAAGTGTTCAAGGAAGGCTTTCCTAGAAAATTGGCTTTGAGTGGAGGGATGAGGGATTTAACCTTGGTGAAGATCAAGGAAGAGTGTGTCCCTGGAGCAGGGGACGGCCAGTGCAGAGACCCTGTGTCAGGAAACAGCACAGAATGTTCAAGAACCTGAAAAATGCCAGTGTGGCCGGAGCATAGTCCTTGCATTTTTATTGGCCATTTGTATTTCTTGTTTTGAATTGTTGGCTCATGTTCTTTGCCAGTTTTTCTATTGATGTTTTTATCTTTCTTATTCCTTTGTAAAAACTTTTTTTTCCAGATATTTGCCCTTTCACATCTATTATAATGATTGTTCTTGAAAGTTTTCCTCTGCCTGTGACTGCATCTCAGGTAATGCTATCCACCTTTTTCTCTGCAGTTTCTGCTACTTGGTGTCATGTGCAGAGACCTTGCCAACCCAAGGTTATTTGAATATCCACCTACATTTTCTATATTCTATTGGTTATATTTAAATATTTAGTCAATCTATAAATTCATTTGTGTATTGGGAGAAGTGAGGAGATTGTTAATTTTTATCCAAATGGTTAGCCAATTGTAGCAACAGTATTTATTGAGTAGTCCATCCTTTCCCCACTGTTTTGAAGTGCCACCTTCATAATATGCTAACATTGTGTAGATATTTGGGTCTGTTTCTGGGCCTTCTATTATAGTCCATTGATTTGGTGTCTCTTCCAGTGTGAGTGCCACACTGTTTTACTACTTGTACCTTTTAAAATCTGATAGAGCACATCTCCACTCATTACTCTTCATTTTCAAAATGTTCTCAGCTAGTCCCATGAAATCGTTCTTCCAGAGAAATTTTAGAATCATTTTGTTAATTTTGTAGATTAATTTGGGGACAAGTGACATCTATTCAATACTAGTATCCTCAGAAAAATGGCAAACTTCCCCATTATTTTAAATCTCTTTTTGGGTTATTGCGTAGAAAGAACATTTTTAAAGACAACATCAGCCCTGAGGACATTGCAGTTTCATCTGGAAAATATCACCGACCCAGAGAACACAAATGAAATGAAAACTAGACAAACATCAGGACACTGAGGGCCCTTCGTGCTTTTCTGTCCTGGGTTCCCAGACCCCCACCTGTCCTCCCAGCCATGGTCTCACGGTGGCTGCTGTCCCCTAGCGCAGACCTCAGCTATGTCTGCGAAGGAGAATGAAAGGCGAGGGCTGTTTCTTTATTGAGGCTCCTCTAGGCTGGGCACCCTCCTTAGTCTCTGCATGTCACCCCCTTTACTCTCCATGTGACCAGCAAGCGAGTGGTTATTAGCTCTGTTTCACCCCAGCCTCTGAGGCCCTGAGAAGTTGCTTAGGGTGGCCAAGAAGGGGTGGGGATGGGAGAGCAGGAGGCGTGCTGGCACCTGCTGGCAGCTGTTGGATGGGATTGTACCCAGGCCTCTCTGAACACAAAGTCTCACCTCTTCCCACTCCCTCCTTCAGGGCGAGTAACTGGGAAGGGGGAGTTGGGAGAGCCCTCTGCCTGGGACGTGGCGGGAGCAGTGTTGGTTATGCCTCCATTTGCGTATTTAAAACAAGACCTGGACCTATGAGCACTTGGGCTCAGTGGATCGGGAACCACCGGCAGTTCTTCAGCGGGGATTCTGCGTGGGTGAGCTTGCTGGAGCCAGCCCCTTCCGCTTCCCACACAGCCTTCACAGCCGGAAGGCAGATTCCATCGGGAGGGCAGAGGTGTGGGTGGCCGTGGGACCCTCTCCAGGCTCTGCCGGCGGCAGCTGCCCTGCCTTGCACGGAGCCTGGGCTGGCGAGATGCAGCCGCAGCGGCTCTGCTATTTTTAAGCTGTCCGCTATGCTCTGGTGGAGGCTGCCCGCGTTGGATGCTGAATCATGATCCAGCTTGCTGATTGCAGCAGCGCCCGTGGCCTGCCAAGTGCCCAGACAGACATCTGCTTTTGCGTTTTGGGCTCCATGTTATAGTGGGGGACAGACGGGGTGACGGACACTCTGCAAGATGGGGGCACCAGGCGGGCCCAGGACCAGCATGGTCCTTGTTACCTTTGGGCTTTATAAAAAACTTACAACAGCAGCAACAAAATAAAAAATAAAAACACTTCCCCAAAGAACACCCGATTTACAAGCTAAGCTTCAGGACTTTGCATATCAAACACGTATATTTTAGCAACCAAAGTTGCTTTTATTCCCCCTCTTAGAACAGTTAGCACCTACGTGCAAACCGCATTAAAGGAATATGTGTAACATACAGGGGATTCCATGGGTGGGGTCAAGCATGTCTTTTCCTAGAAGTCAGTTTTGGCTGAGTGCTTACTGTATTTCTGAGACAATGGTGATTGGAGAAATGTCACTCCAGTGAGTTTGGCAGCCTTGGACACACTCTGTCGGTGAGGGCCTATTTGCACGTGTTCTTTCTGTCCCCGACTACCTGTCTAACTGGGTCACAGGGCTGAGCAGGGCCTCCTTCTCCCTCCTGTAGAGAAGAGCTCACCTGACCTCTCCTGATCTTTTGCCTGGAGCCTGTTAGACCCGGAGTCGGAGCAGGCAGAATCCCATGACTGTGGACGGAAGCTGCCTTTGGATTAGCAGGGTTGAAAGGACTGAGTGTGGACAGCCGCTTCCTTCCCTTTGATGGCAGCACGCTGCTCTGAAAGCCGTCCCTGCCCCAGGACACTTTACCTGCCTCTTCTCTGACACAAGGGTGACTCGTTTTCAGTCACAGCTGCAGTGCGGAGTGGGCTCCACACCCCACGTGTGGCATCCCTGAGTGTCTGTCGGACGCCCCTGTGCCCTCTGGCCCCTGGAAGGACTGCATTCTTGTCTGTTCCAGGGGGCAGGACCAGTTTCACGAGAGCTGAGCTGCCTCCAGGAAAGAAGTGGTGGGCACACCTGCGACGCCCTGGTTCTCAGACGGACGGGAGCGGAACTTCTTGGCGTTCAGCTCTTCTCAGGGTGCCGGACCCAGCGCTACAGCCCACGGCGCAGGCCGCGACGCTCTTCCAGGCCTTGGCGTCATGTTGGCGTCATCAGGGAGTGTGATGGGAGCAGGACGCTTGAGGGCTCTACCACCCGAAGGTCTCCCTAGCCTGCGGGGTAGAGGAAGGCAGTGCCAAGGAGACGAGGGGTTACGTGTCATGGCCCTGTCATTGAAGGGCCTGTTCCCTTCATCTTGGCACACCAGTGCCCCACTCCCAGACTGCTGGAACCCGCCGTACTGTCGAGGGGAAGGTGGTGGGCAGCCTCGGGCCGGCCCGTCCTGGGAGAGCAGACACCAGGCTCTGCTTCCGGTGGGCTGCAGACACCAGGCTCTGCTTCCGGTGGGCTGCAGGCACGCAGCTCATGGAGCTCGGTAAGTTAGTGGTGTCTCAATGCCTCAGAAATCACTGGGGAATTCTGCAAAGACAGCTTCCTTGGCCTTGCCCCGGTGGACTCCGAGAAGGTAGATCTGGGTGGAGCGTAGGAATTACACCCTGAAAAGCCATCATGAGATTCCGATGGGTAGCTAGCTGGGCTTGGTAACCCTGTCCCCTGACTCCCTCAGTCTCACACCAGATCTGGGAGGGACCTGGCTGTGGGAGGGATTAGACCTGGTCGATGGAGGGGAGGTGGCGGCTGGGAGTGTGGGTCCCTCTGTTCCACCCACCACTGGCTCTCAGCAGATAAACACAGCCAGCCTCTCCTCTCTCCAGCCAAGCCCTCCTTTGATCCTGGTGACACAGCCTGGGGATGATGGTCCACATCAGTCTTTCCTTGTCTTTGACTCACCCTTCAGCCCACAGCAATATGGTCCCACCCCCACCATTTGTCTGAAATCATCCCGGTAAATGTCACCTCCACTGACATGCCAACGCCAAACCCATGTACACGATGGGTCTTGTCAGGTCTCATCTCTCCCAGGCTCTTTGTGGCGCTTGGCTACTGCTTCTTGAAACTCTCCCATAACTGCTAGGCTAGCGCTCGCCCCTGGGTCTTTCCTCCTCTAACTGCTTCTTCCCCGTCTCCTTTGCTTTTCTTCCTACCTGTCCCCAGAGTTCTGCCTTGGCCTCTTCTCGTCTCACACCACACAGCCTGCCGTGTGTCCTCACGGACCCTCGTGACTCGAATCGCCACCTGGGGCTGGATGTATTTCTCCCGCTCAGATGTTTTTCTGGTTCAGAGGCAGATGGGCAAGTGCCCACTGCGCACCTCTCCTGAGTTGCCCCCACGCGCCTCAACTGGCCTAAAGTTCCGAGTTCCCTGTCTCAGTGAATAGCTTTATGATCGGCCTCAACCTCCAGGGCCCCTGCTAGCCCCGTGTCCGGCCTGTCCCGGCGGCTCCTCACTGTAAGTGTCCCCCACCCCTCGCCGCTGCCCCCAGCCAGGCTCTCTCCCAGCCGCTCCTGGACCCTTGGAAAAGCTTCCCAGCAGGTTCTCTGGCTCCAGGATCGCCCCTTCCAGCCCATCCTCCTTGCGGCTAGTAGGGTCATTTTTGCAAAACACATATTTGATGGCGTTGTTTTGCTGCTCAGGTGCCGTTGCTGCAGGTGGCAGTGCCCACTCTGAAGCATGGCACACAGGGCCCTGTGACGTGCGCCTGGCCTCTCTCCTGCCTCAGTGTTCACTGCGTCCCCGTTTCATTTCCCTCTGCTTTTCAGCTGTGCTAAATGACTGAGGCTTCCCGGGTACTGGGGCAGCCCTGGTGGGTCTGATGACAAAGTAAAGGACCCAGGGACTTGGCTGAGAACAGCAGCTTCCAGCCTTACCCCTCAGGGCCCCTTTTTTATTTTCAGTACGCTGGCCTTCTGTTTTCAAAGAGACCAACTGCCTTTATGAAGCAATAGTTAATTCATTTCTCCATTTTTGGTGAAAGATCTATGTACACATAAATATCATTGGGTTCGACATGAGCTAAGTCTTTTCTCTGCACTGTATTTCCAATCCAATCAAAGAAACCTGAATTTTTACATTAGCCTGTGCAGATCTGTCCTGAATAAATGTACTATTTCCATTCACCTTTTTAAAGAAATAAAAAATAGCTCAAGCATTCCCTAGGAGTGTAGGGACCTGGAGTGGAACAGATCGTGGCCTGCTTGAGAACGAGACTGAGCCCAGGGCTGGGTAGTCTCCAGCTGGGCAGACTCTGGGGTACCTGGTGTCTTTCTTAAGGGATTTGCTGTGCTCTGGCCTCATTTTCTTACTCTAAGCCTCCCTTGTTTTTGCCCCTGTTTATGCTAAAAACAATAGCCCTTCCTCTCGAGGACAAAAGCCACCCTGAGGGATAACTCTGTACACTGACCGTGGAGCCGGTGACTGTATAGCTGACGCACACGAGGCGGGGAGAGTGGGGCCTGGCGGCTTGGTACACAGCTCGCTGAGCCACGCGTGGGGCTCTGGGCTCCTGGGCTGCACTGTCCTCGTTGCTGTCTTCTGAGCAGATGGCGCTCTCCGCGGCGCTAAGGCCGCAGTGGAGCTTCTGCAGTGACACCTGGTCGCAGCAAGAGCATCATCGCCTCCCCGCCCCTGTTGACAGCAGTTCTTTACTTGGAGCCTCAGGTTTCTCCCTCACGCCTTAAGCTAAATTTAGGCATTTGAGGTTTCATCCCCCCAACACAGTCTGTGGGTAGGCGCTATAAAGTGTCGTTCATTCATTCATCATTCTACTAACATTTGAGCTCTATGAAGTGTCATTCATTCATTCATGCATTCTACTAATATTTGAGCTCTATGAAGTGTCATTCATTCATTCATCATTCTACTAACATTTGAGCTCTATAAAGTGTCATTCATTCATTACCTCATCATTCTACTAATATTTGAGCTCTATGAAGTGTCATTCATTCATTCATGCATTCTACTAATATTTGAGCTCTATAAAGTGTCATTCATTCATTCATCATTCTACTAACATTTGAGCTCTATAAAGTGTCATTCATTCATTACCTCATCATTCTACTAACATTTGAGCTCTATGAAGTGTCATTCATTCATTCATGCATTCTACTAATATTTGAGCTCTATAAAGTGTCATTCATTCATGCATACATTCTACTAACATTGGCGCTCTATAAAGTGTCATTCATTCATTCATACATTCTACTAACATTGGAGCTCTATAAAGTGTCATTCATTCATGCATGCATTCTACTAACATTGGAGCTCTATAAAGTGTCATTCATTCATTCATGAATTCTACTAACATTTGAGCTCTATAAAGTGTCATTCATTCATTCATGCATTCTACTAACATTTGAGCACTCATATATTTTATTTCAGGAACTTGTCTTATATTACTTCTGTGATTACCTCATCATTCTACTAACATTTGAGCTCTATGAAGTGTCATTCATTCATTCATGCATTCTACTAATATTTGAGCTCTATAAAGTGTCATTCATTCATGCATACATTCTACTAACATTGGCGCTCTATAAAGTGTCATTCATTCATTCATACATTCTACTCTTCATTCTTCTCTTCATTTTCTCTCTTCCTTTTGGATTTTCTCTAAGTAGAAAACTGTAACTCCTAGCTTGATCATTAAATGTTCTTATCTTTTCTCTCCCGTTTTCTAATCTCTTTGCCTTTTTGTTCTCCTTTCTGAGAAATATCCATAACTTTTCTGTTTGTTGTTGAAATTTTTTTTTAGCTGCCATACTTTAATTACAAAGAACTCTTTCTCTGTTTATTTTTAAAATAGCGTTCTGTTCTTGTTTCCTAGATGCATCATATTCTCATATCTCTGAGGATATTAATTATAATATTTTATTTCTGTATTGTTTCATATTTATTCACATTTTGTCTTTTAAATCAAGGGCTTCCTTGGCCATTCTCAGTTAAGACTGAGACAAGAAGGGAAGTTCTGTGTTCACAGGTGGAACTTACCTCTTCCTGGGCATCACTGAGAGTTGATTCAGCCATTTTACTGGGGGCGAGGGAGGAGTGTGGGAGGTGTCCCCTACTGTCCAAACCTGTAGGGCTTTTCTCTAAGGCGTTCACTTTCCCCAAGTCCGGGGCTTCCACAGAGACTCTGTCCCCAACTGCTGAGGTGGGGGAGGGGTGGTACCTGGAGACCCTGGCCAAGAGGGGGGACCTGGGGTCTGAGTGCTCCTTTCCATGTCTCAGCCCCATGCCCCCCACCTTTGCAGAACCCCATGGCTCAGCAAGGGCGCCCCCTACTGACCCCTTCTTGGTTCTGCTCACTCATTTTTCCACTTCTCATTTTCTAAAAAAGCAGAGACATCTTTTGCATCTTTCACTTCTGTTGTTTTCTGTGTTGTTGGAGGTTTATGCCTTTTCTTAATTCTTTTTGTGCCAGTGGAGTTTGGGGAAGGAGAAAATGATCACATGTTTGATCTACCATGTGCAACAGGAAGCCCTAATTTCATCTGGACTCATTTCAGAATAATTTTTTTAATTGAGTGCCTAACAGGACCAGGCACTATTCTGAGTGGTTCACATGTATACTCTCAGGGAATCCTCACTCCTGCTCTCCAAGGAGGCACCGATCACTCCAGTTTCCAGGTGTGGAAACTTAGAGAGAGGTTTAGTGACTTCCCCGTGGTGAAGGGTGGAGTCTGACCGGCAGGGTCTCCGCTTTACGCTGCTCCACGTGGTTCTCAGGCAGGAGGGCGCGTGCCTGTGGGCGTCAGCGCCGGCGCACATTTGTCGTGACGCGGAGGCTCTGGTCAGCACCTGGGTGGACGGGCTTCTGTGTGGGAACAAGGGAGAGAGGCGTTGCCGGGCTGTGGAAGGCGGCCGGAGGAGAGTTGGCTGGGAGCCTGTGAGCAGCCCTGCCCTGGCGCTGTGCCCGGGACGGCAGGGTGGGCGTGATGGGCAGCCGAGGCAGTGTCCTCTCAGGGTGTCAGGAGCACGTGGCCATGGGCGGGCATCTGGCTGGGCACGTGGTGGAGATGGCCGTTTTGAGGTCCTCCCAGGATGGTCCCCACCCTCCCCAACACCCCCTTAGGTGGAGGGAGGGATCAAGCTTCAGACCACAAAGCCTGGGAGGGAGTTTAACCCCTGATTCTCTTTCCTTGTGACACGCACCCTGAAGGGGGTGCTTGTCTGTGGAGATCCCCGTCTTCCATGACTGCTCCCAGTCACTGAAGGCTGCAGCGTTGCTCACTCCAGCGTGGTCAGGCCATGTTTCAGTGCCCAGGATGTGTATTTTAAAGTCTCGAATCCAAATTACAGCACTAAAAATAACTAACGACTTCTAGTTTAAATGGACAGATCCTAAGAAACTTTATGTATCTCTGTGCAATGAACTAGGAAAGCTGGTGTTAGGTAATGCTAGTGCCTGAAAATTGTTATAGATACCAGCAGCAGTAAATATCCAATTTTTGCAAGAAACCTCACTGAACCAATTTAATCCCTTTGATGCTTGTTGGAATTCAGGAACTGTGTCTGAATATAGATATGTCATTTATACACATACTATAATATTTTCCGTAGATATGTGTGTATATGAGCGCGTATAAAACAAGTTGCTTCAAGGTAGCCTAGCCATGCTTCCTAATAGCACCCTCCAAATATTTTATGAACCACATCTTATGTATTTTATGGCCATGTAGAACGTTCCTCACACACCTCCCTGCCTCTGTTTCACTTAGCAATTGGCATTTGCCCAAGAGGACTAGAATCTAGCACCTGGAGCGTAGAGGGCTTGTAACCAGTGCCACACTGTCTCCCTTCACTCAGCCCTCTCTGCACATGTTCAGGAAAAGGCACAAAAGGTCTTATGAGTTGAGGCCTCGAAAAACATGTGAGTTGTCAGGCATGTTGCTGCTTCAAAGATGCAGGCCCCGAGAACCTCATTTTTTGCCCTGTGCAGATAGCATCGAAGGCCTTGGAGATCAAACGAGGGCTTTTAAGCGGGTGGAGTGGCATGTCGGTGCTTGCCAGGCCGGGCTTGCGTGCATTTTTTCGGGGGCCCTTTTAGTCCTCCTCCACCCCACCACATGGGGACACAGATTCAGCTGTGTTTTTGCTGGAAGTGACGGAGCTTTGTTGGCATGGAAGGTTTCACAGCTGGCTTGGAACAGGAAGAATGAAGGAGGAAGGAAAGCCTGCCTTTGTGGCCTTGATGGCGCAGGCTGAGGGCTCCGTGCTAAGTAGCTGGTCTGTCTCTGACGCCAGAATGTGAAAGCACCTTGTGATCTGTAAAGCGCCACCACGTCGAATCTCAGTCGTGGTCGTTATTGCTCTTTTGATTACTGGTACTCATCGCAGCTCTGAGCAGTTGTAACTGCTAATGCCGTCAGAGAAAATAGCAGGAATCTGCTGTTGAAGTATAAGCAAACAAGTGTAGTAGGTGACCTCTGAGTGGTGCATCAAAGGGCTTGGATGGGCCCTTCCTGGAGAAATGCCCTTCCCTGAGCCAGGCCAGCAGCATGCCTGTGGCGTGACCATACAGTGGGAGCTGGGGTGGGCGGGGTGCGGCAAGAGTAGCATGCAGGCACCAGGCATTTTTATTAGGACAAAGGTCCCGAGCCACCATCTGGCAGTACTCCGCGTTCCGTTCCTTTCTCCCTGCCATCCTCCCGTCCTTTATTTCTGATGTGAAAGGACTTCTGTGACACGGAGTCCCTAGCTGGCTACATGGGGTTGTTCCCCCATAGGACTCCCCTGTTCTTACATGAAACTTACCAGCTATGGTGAATAGTACCATGAGACTAAGTGCTGCAATCAATTGTGTCTACAGTCTGTTTGCTGGAACGCGTCTCCACTGTACTTGAACTCCACGGCTCCTGTTGCCTGGGGTGCTAACTGTACATTAGCTGCGTGCGGCCCGAGACATGCAGTTTTATTTCTATGAATGCCAGGAGAGAGAGAAAGTTAAAAGCAGTAACTAAGACAAATGGTGTTGTTATTGGCAGATATTCCTTTTGCTGTCGACTAACCTATTTTATTTTTCTTAGTGTGGACTTTATGTTCTTGTTTGTTGTTTTTTGAACCTCCTTGCTTAAGACTTAAAACTTGATGAAAATAGGCAATGAGGGTTTTAGGAAGGAATAAAGATATTCCGGTGGAACTTGGAAGACATATTAAGCAGGTGAGAGAAGGAAGGCCTGGGGAATTTTCCAAACAGAAAACTTTTATTTCTTAAATATGAGTGAGAACAGTGATGTGTGGATTGTGGTTTAGTTGAAAATCTAGCCCTTCAAGTTTTGGGCCTTTTATGGCTTTCCCTGGCTACAGTGTGTCAGTGTGCTTTTAATTTAGTGGTGGCAGTAGAGGAATTGGGAAACCTCCCCAGCTGAGAACGTGCTTAGGAATCAAATGAGTGTGATAATGAGGATGGATGTAAGTGGCTTTTCCACAGAAATGCAAGAGAGAAGGTTGTAGTAGCGTGTACGAAGGAAGAGAGTGCCTCTCCTTTCTCCCTCCTTCCATCTATCCATCCATTATCCGTCCATCTGTATTGCCATTCATCCATCCACCCATCTATCCATCCATCCTTCCATCTGTCCATCCGTCCATCCCTTCACTAAACCGTCTTTCACCAAGTTCCACCCCATGAAAGGCCCAACAGTAAGAACCTTCGGGATGCAAAGCTAAATTAGGAGCGTGTGTCTTCCCGGAACTTAGAGTAAGGGTTGAGCACAGAACACAGAAAAGTGTGAACTAGAGAGAGAGGAGAGGACTGTGTACGGGAGTGCCGGGAAAGTTGTGCCCTTGGGGAAAGGTGCGCTGGGCTTGCACTTAGGCTGTGCTCGTGGGGAGAGGCAGGGCAGTTCCAGGCAAAGGTGTTTCAGGTGGTTTGGAATGAGATTATAAATTATTAAGTCAGAAAGACAACCCACAGTTATATCCTTATTCATTATTGATCAAGAAGAGGATAATTTGGGTAAAAATGACGGCCATCGATAACCCCTAAATTTTATCTGCATGTGAGTTTCAGCCTTCTCTCTGATTTCAGATACAAAACTGGACTTCAACGCCCCCCTTTCCCTCACTCTTTTTAATGCTCATTGATAAAGCTGCTGAATTCAAGTAGAACTCGCCCTGGAGAGCTGTGAGCTGGAGAGGCAGGGGAGAGGTGAGTGGCGAGGGGCAAACCAAGTCCTAGGACAGGGTCATCAGCTTAGGGCAACAGAGAGCTGGTGGTCAGGACTGAACACAGGGGCTAGTTGTTGTTTCTCAGCGCTACGCTGTCCAGTGACAGATTCAGGAGCCTTGTGGATGGGACACGGTGCTAGTCATCAAAATCCAGGCCAAAATAAAAGTCTGGAGTCAGGGCAGGGCAGATATCTCTATAGCCAGGGCTCACCTCCACCAGAGAGCTGAATCTGACCCTGAGTGGCAGGGTCCCCGATGGGTTCTGAGGGGCCAGCTGGTCTCCAGCCACGGAGCCACCCCTGAAGTGCAGCTGCTGACTCGTGGGCCTGGCAGCATTGGCCAGATCGGGCTCACGCCCCAGTGAGCCCGGCACGCACTCCTGCAGTCGGGACTTGGGGAATAAGGAGGGGCTTGGGACAGGTTTGATGGATGGTAGGGGTGGTGGCACTTGTCTCCCTTCACCCAGAGGGTGTCCCGAGTCCCTGGATGGTGTGGACAACAGGTCTCACCAGAGGAATTGGGAACTTTTCAAGAACAGAGTAGGTGGAGTCTGTCTTCAGAGCAATTCTTCAGAGCAATTCAGACAGCCCTGCCCTGAGTATTGGATGGTCAGAGCAGGAAGGGGCTGGTGGGGCTCAGTCCTGGCTCTGCCCCTACTGTGAGATCTTAAGCAAGTTGCGTGACATCTCAGAGCCCCAGCTTCCTTCTCCCGCAAACAGAGGGTACAAGGACCCGATAGGAAGGACTCAGTGAGACGATGTACCCGAGAGCCTTTGCAGAACATAACTCAGACCCGTGTAAGATATTGTTACTAAAAGTCGCACCTGGGCCTTTTGACATTGGGATTATCATTTCCAGTAGTAGAGGTGAAAAATGCCAATTTTCTTTTTAAAAACATTTTTTATTTGACAGAACACTAATTACTAATGACAGATGACATTACCTCTGTAGTGTTCTGTCTCCCTCCATTCTTGAGTACGGAGGAAAAGGTTGCCTTTGTGGATAAAGAGATTGGAGGCAGCTGCTGCTGACTCTCTTCTCTCTACTATACTGTTCTGCGGACCAGAGCCCAACAAGAAATTACCCCTCAAGAAGACACATTTTCAGCAGACGGTGCTTCTCAAATGATTAGAGGGTTTGACCAAGGAAACTATGTAGGTAAATGCAACCTCTTGTTGAATCTCTGAGGCTGGTGACAGCTCCCTGCATAGGGTCCTGCAGATGGCACCTGGCCCAAGGTGCCAAGCAAGGGGAAGTTCTGCCCACCATGCCCAGGCTGTGGCCTGGAACTACATCTGCCTTCTTCTAAATGCATCAAGACTCCCCATGGGCTAGCAGTGGCCTTGCACCCTGGTCGGGTTACCGGAACCATGGAGTGAGCAGGGTCTGGGGCCATTCTCTGAGAGCTCCTTCAGCCAGGTGGCCCCAAGCATGGCTGGGTCACAGTTTTGAGCCATATAACAGGAAAGTCTTTTTCTCTTGTTCTCCGTGGTGAGCGGGTGAAATACAGGATGTGTTAAACCTGGTTTACAGGAAATTGTGCACATGGATGCACAAGCTTGGGTATGAAGTATGAATTCATACCCATTTCCTCGGAACTTGATAGAACTGTCATAACTCCCCAGATTAATCTCTCCATCACTCTCAATATATTTCTGTTAGAGTCATATCTTTTCTGAGTTTTTTTCTCATGGCTCAATTTGAACAAATGATGGTATTACTTGGGAATTTTTATTTTTTAATTTGCTTGGGGTTTTTTGGGTTGTTTTTTGTTTAAGTAAAGACCTCAGCACATAGAAGAGTTTTTCATGCCTTCTGGGGAAGACAGGAGAGAAGGGTATTGATGCCAAGGCACATATGAGAGCCGGCTTCCATTGAGTCTGGGTTGGGTATGACCTCACCACATCAAAGGAATTTCCGACTGCTGTTGTTCCGCCCTCTGTTGGCAGAATGTCGGCAGAGGAGGCGAGGCCCATCTCAACTGCACTGTGGGTGGGCACCACAGAGACACGGAGGCATTTGCTGATCTTTCGGGGGCTGGGAGATGGGGGCGTGTGCTCACAGAGAAGGTCTTCGAGTGGGAACAGCGGATGCAGACACAGTAGCGCAGGCCCCCCTGCTGGCTCCGCCGTGAGCGGGGGGCCTCCTCTACTCGCTCACACAGAGACCTTGTTCAGTCTCTGCTCTCCCAAGCGCTGGTAGGGGTGGTGTCCCGTGGACCCAAAGGAAGTCTGCAGGCCACTCTAAAGAAGGCTTGCTGCCTGACTGGAGCTGGATGTCCCGCAAGGGGCACATGGAGATGGGTCCTGGACTGGAAAACAGCCGTGTCGCTGGACTGACGTCGAGGGAGGAGAGGCGGAGTGCGTTTGTGTTCTGTTGATCCAGCATCTTTGGAGGAGTGGTAGGTTCATTGGAAATTAACTTTTTATTAGCTAAGTTTTAACCCTTCAAGATACATTTTAAAAATAACCATTTTGGACGAGAATCTTTCTAAAATATGTATTTTCCTACTTCTTTTTTTAAAATTTTTATTTATTTACTTATTTGTTTTTAGAGACAGGGTCTTGCTCAGCTGCCCAGGCTGGAGTGCAGTGGAGCAATCATAGCTCACTGTAACCACAAGCTTCTGGGCTCAAGCGATCCTCCCACCTCGGCCTCCCAAAGTGTTAGCATCACAGGCATGAGCCACCTTGCCCAGCCCCTACCTTCTCAAACAGAGAAATCTTGATGTCTGTGGTCTTTATTGTGATCGGTCACTATTATGTAATTCTATAAGCCAAAGACAGCCTCAGTGGCCCCCAAAGCTCTGCCTTTTCTATAGCCCTTATATCTTTGATTCTGTGCTTTGTTTTCTTTCTCTTCGTGGCCATCTGTTAGCTGTCACTTGTCACTGCTTCCTGTGTACCTGAGCTCATCACCTTCATAAGCGTTTACTGTGTGCCCACTGAGTGCCAGGTGCTGCACTGGACACTGCAGTTACACACGGGGCTCACATGATCGGGGGGAAGTTGGCACTGACACAGGGCACTCGGATGTGCCAAAAAATAAAAATAGTCATGTCCTCAGGGTGGGGGACCTGGGGTCTTGGGCCACATGTGACCTGGATCCTTGAGTGTGGCCTTTTGATTGAATCCAAATTTTACAGAACAAATCCTTTTAATAAGAATTTGGGGATCTGGAGGGTCACATGTGGCCTTGAGGGTTCAGGTTCTCCACCCCTACGAGGGCTTTTCATGTGGCAGTGGAGCCTTTCATGCACAGACAGCGAAAGACCCTTACATATGTGTCCTTTAGGCTAAGTCAGCTACTTCAGGTACGCTTGGTCTCTGGTGAGTATTTGGACAAATTAAGTCCAGGTTAAGGCTTTCTCTCTGGGCTCTTTCCACCTTCTCGGGTGCTCTCCCTAAGTGGGCGTGGGCTGGAGGAGCCTGGGCATCCTCCACAGTGGGGTGCACGCCGCCCTCTGGGCTCCGGGCACCCTGCTGGCACCCAGGGCTGGAGGCCACCCCCGGTGGGACTCTTGGTCTTGAGGTCTCTTGGCACGGCCACCTGCTGACTGGGCTCTATCTCTGAGTGTCACTGCACCTCCATCCTGTCCCTGGCCTGGGAGATCCACCTTGCAGTTTAGCTACGAAGCCCCTTTCCTCTCTCCACAGCAGCCATGGCAGGCCCCGGCTCTCCCCTTACATGTCTCCCATTGGGTCCCTTCATGCCACGTGGAAGCCACGGCACCCTTGTGAGTGCTGCCTGGGGCCCTGCTGATCAGAACTCTATGTGCCATTTCCCTTCTGTGCAGACACCTCACCTTGATGCTGGGCATTTGCTGGGCACTTTCCTGCACCAGAGTCTCAAAGGGATACAGAAAACAGCTTTTAGCTTCTTCCCTTAACTTCTCCTCTCCCTTCCTTTTTCCTTTCCTCTCTCCTTCCCTCCCTCTCTCCCTCCCTTCTGTCCTACGACCCTCCTTTCCTTCTTCCTTCCTTTATTGCACTCCGTGTCCCTCCCTCCCTTCACCCCCCTTTCTCTCTGCGTCTAGCCCCTCCTGCAGGTGAAGGAGGATGCGGTGTCTGCTTCCTCCCCCTGTTTGGGGCCGGTGACAGCCTCTCTCCATCATTCCTTCCTTTCCTCTCTGGCCTTCCTAGGTGCTCTTCCTGGGGAAGGACTTGGGTGTAATTGTGTGAAGGCTACAGGAACATGATATAAGGGAATGAACAATATATTAGTTTAATATTTTTCAAAGTACCATGCCTGTTGCCCAAACATAAATAAAGCGTGGTTTCTGTCCATGAAAAGCTTATTCTTTCTAGTCAAGGAGATAGATTTATGACCAATAATTTCAAAATAATTTGGTGAATGCACAGTTCCTGTTGCAGTCCTCTGCTCCCTGCCTCACACGCACGCACGCACACACACACACACACACGTGTGCACCCAGATGCACACGCACCCACACATGCACACACACCCACACTACCTACCCTTCTGATCTGCTACGTTATGGCACTCGCCACCTCTTTTCTTGTATCACAGTTATTTGCGTACATATTTTAGCTTCTAGAGGGCAGGAGTCTTAGCTGTTTTACAGCACTTGGCAGAATGTCCTAACTTCATTAATTAAAGAAACAGTGTGTTAAATCTTCCCTGTGTACCAAGCTCTATGCTTGACACTGAGGTTAGATAAATAGAACAGGAACTCTTAGAAACTCACAGGTTCTAAACAGAATTCAAGAGGTCTGTGAGCTTAGATGAGAAAAAAAATTACCTCTTTATTTTCCCTAATCTCTGATGTTTAGTGTTTCATTTACTTACGGAGATAGGAATTGACTAGAGTGATCTTAGAAGTACGTGACTGAGGTCACCGATATTTGTGTATCACTCACTACAGTTGCAAATATCTCAACATCTCATTTATGTTCCTCAGTTAGGGTTATTGCAGGTTGAGCATCCGTAATGCAAAAATCTAAAATCCAAAATGCTCTAAAATCCAAAACTTTTGGAGTGCTGACATGATGCTCAAAGGAAATGTACATTGGAGCATTTTGGATTTCAAATTTTCGGATTGGGGAGGCTCAACCAGTAAGTATAAATGCAAATGTTCCAAACCCCAAAAAGTCCAAAGTCCAAAACACTTCTGATCCCAGACATTTCAGATAAGAGATACTCCATCTGTATTAGACCCAGCAGTAAACCTTGTTATTTGATGTGTTAATAAAGAGGCACATACATTACCATATCACAGATCTGTTTTAAAAAATATATTTTTATGACTGTATTTCAGTATGATCAATTTCCCTCCTTTATTCCCTCCTACCGGCAAAAACCGGACTGCTTCGTGCCGCATGTGCTGGCGTGTTCCGAGTGCACACACAGGAACGCGACCGACAGTAGATTGAGGGGCTCGTGGGGCTTCCGGTCTGGGGAGGGGCGGAGCCTGCAAAGGCCGAGCTCGGAGGAGCTCCCGAAAATCGCAGCAACTCAGGGAGGGCGGCCACAGCCAATCTGGAGTGATGGGCTTCTCGGCCTCAGGAGAGACATGGATAGGAGTTTGGTGATAATGATAACGTCCCTGTGGGAGTAAAGGAGAAATAGGAGCTATTGACACCAGTTTCTTGAGAACTTTCTGACAGACCAAGTGGAATATCAGAACTAAATCTTTCCAGGACCAGGTTGTGATACAAGAACTTCCAAAGACTCTGCTGCTTGACATGAGGGTCACATGACCTGCGAGCTCCATGACTTTGACGTGACAGCCTTCCTCTACCTGGGAGGTCCACACTGCGGTCCCCTCCTCATCTCCTGCCTTCCAGGCCTCCCTCCTCTCCGTAGGTGCCCTCCCTGCCTCAGACACCCTCCCTCTTCCTCTCCGGCCAACCAGGTTCTACAGTTCAAGGCCTCTAGAGGAGGTTCTGTGAGGAGAAATAGGGACCCAGATGGACCCGCATTCGGATCCTGGCCCTGTGACCTGCTACCTCCATGACCGTGGACGAGTTGCATAGCTTCCCCGAGGCTCTGCTTCCTGGTTGCAAAATGAGTGTGTGGCCACAAGCTTCAGCCTAGCCTCACTTTTGCCCTCCATGGGGCATGGTGCGACCTGGTAGGTCTACCTTGGACCTGACAGAGGTCTGTTTGAGTGGGAGATTGAGGAGCCCTCTGGGACAGACTCATCCTCAGAGAGGAAGGTGGCGGGTCAACACGTGCTTGCCCAGTGGCAGTTGTCAGGGGCAAGGAGGGAGGTCCAGCCCTTCATGGTGTCTGTCCTGGCTGTGCCCATCCCCCTTCCTGCAGGTTTCCATGTGGCTGGGAGCATGGAGGGGGACAGGGAGGGAGTTCAAAGGCTGAAGGAGCTGTTCCCAGTGGGCATCCCGTGAGCCTGGAACACAGCAGGGCGGTATTATTTTGGCACCCCCGTCAGAATGATGTAAAAAGAGGAAGCATTCTCCCTCGCTTCTCCCCAGAAGTGCCTGGCATCGTGCTGGTGACAGGCTGCTGGATAAATGCATGAGTGAGATCCCTGTCCACCCCCCACCCCTACCTTTTTATGGTGCTTAAAAGTTTTGTAAGTCATTTTGGGTTGCAGTCTCTTCTACCCTGGCCCTCTCCTTGCAAGCCCTTGCTACACCTCTCTGCATCCTGGTCACCTTGGTGCCCTTCCTTGCAGGCTTTGTACGCAAGTCTTAGCATCTGAGCCACTTTCCCCAGGTGGCAGAGTTGGAAGAGCTTCTCCGCCCTGTGAGTCCCCTTTTCTTCTAGAGTCTCGCTATAGAATCAGCCCTATTTTTCTTCTGATCTTTTGAACACGTGCCATTGTAAGTATAGGCTTTTAAGACAGATTGTATATGTCTAGCATCCCCTTCCCTTACAATCAGGACTTCTAATCAGCAGCCTCTTCCTCCTAAGTGCTGGTCACTTTAACTTTTACATCTAATTCCTGAAACTCAGGATCAGTTACTGAGGAGCAGCTGTGCCAGTAATCAGATCTGTTCTCTAAGACAAACTTTTTTAAAATAGCATCAGTGTTTTTTTCTTCAAATGAATTTTCACCTGGAACTGCAATATAGAAAACATAAATTCAGTGGTGGTCCCAGAGCCCCACTCCCTCAGCCTCTCCTTTCCTATCTCAGGCAGAGCCTAAAATAACCTTCGTTCTAGGAGAGAAAGTTCTCAGCAGGCAGAGCACTCATCAGATACCAGCTCAGAGAAGGAGGTTTCTGGAACATTTCTGGATCATCTGCCTACTTTCAAGGTCTGTCTGCCCCATTTGCTTCTCCCCTCAGTGTGTAGGCCACAGCATTGTCACTGCTTGCCACTGAGCACCCTACCTGAGCCTTGAGACATGAAACAAATAGCAGATCTACCTGACTTTCAGTTCTGCCCCACCCACTCTGATAAGGTCAGATTTCAGCTCACTGAATGTTTTGTTTTTGTTTTTTTCTTTTCTTTTTTTTTGAGACAGTCTCACTCTGTTTCCTGGGCTAGAGTGCCGTGGCGTCAGCCTAGCTCACTACAACCTCACACTCCTGGGCTCAAGTGATCCTCCTGCCTCAGCCTCCCAAGTAGCTAGAACTACAGGCATGAGCCACCTTGCCTGGCTGATTTTTCTATTTTTAGTAGAGACAGGGTCTCACTCTTGCTCAGGCTGGTCTTGAACTCCTGGGCTCAAGCAATCCTCCCGCCTCGGCCTCCCAGAGTGCTGGGATTGCAGGTGTGACACTCACTGAATGTTTATCCAGGACTTGGTGTGATATTTCAGTCATTCCTCATTACTCCATGTGGCAGGTATTGTTTTCCCCATTTTGCCAGATTGAGTTTTGGGGAAATGAAAAGTTTTAGTCATCAGCATAGAGTCACAAAGCTAAGTGATGTTAAAGCCAGAATTAAACCCTAAATTTTCTGATCCAGATCTAGATCACTCATCACATCTGTCATTGTCTTCCTGCCCCCTCTGACCTGAGAGCTTGCAATGCAATTCTGACACCAACTACCCAAAGTCATGGCAGACTCCAGACATGAAGGACACAGCCTCCAACAAGACTGCCCCCACTTTAGACACTAGGCGCAAGCTCAGGAGTTCCCAGGCTGCCTGCACTTCTGGGCAACTAGCTACAAATTCAGGGGTTCCTGCTATCCCCTCAGGTTTGATAATTTGCTAGAACAACTCACAGAACTCAGGAAAGTGCTATACTTGTAATTATAGTTTTGTTATAAAGTATACAAATGAAGACCAGCCAAAAGAAGACACACATAGGGCAAGCTCTGAGAGGGTCCCAAATGCAAATCTTTGGTGTCCTCAGAATGCATCACCCGCCTGGTACATCAGTGCATGTCACTGACCAGGGAGCACACATGAGCCTCAGTGTGCAGAGTTTCTATTAGGGCTCCAGTGTGCAGGCGTGATTGATGAATCTTCAGCCTCGGGGCTGAGCTCAGCCCTCATCCCCCTCCTTATCAGAGCTCGGCTAATCCCGCATGACTCAGCCTCAACCCTCTTACCACATGGTTGGTCTTCCTGGCATGGGGCCCCCACCCTGAGCCATCTCTTTAGCGTGAGCTATCTGGGGGTCTCCAGGAGTTGCCTTGCTAGCATAAACTATCGGGGCCCCCACAGATAATAAAGACACTCGCATCACTCAGAAAATTCCAAGGATTTAGAGGGAGCCTCCCAGAGCAAGGGGCAACAGCCAGCCAGATTCTGCATACACAGCAGGGCTTTCTTCGCTCTGTCTCCGACCCTCCTCTCCACCTCTTCTTGCTCTGAGTGTCTGGACATCTGTCAGCAAGTCGCTGTGACTCGTCACCCCATGCCAACCATCACTGCGTTCCTAAGTTGAAAGTGATCCAGGAAACTTACTGGCTTTCAGCCCCGCTTTCTTCAACCCCCTTCCTGGCTGATGGATAACACTGTGAGCAGAGAGAGAGAGAAAAATGGAGGGATTTCCCTCGAATCTCTGAATAAGGGAGCCCAGCCTCACAGCCGCGCCTCTGCGATTCCAGCCCTTGGGTCTCCGTTTACCAATCCAGGCCGTGCTCAGATTGCATCTGAGTGGCCTTCAGAGATTTCAAAGCACTTAGGGATGGGTGCTCCACAGCTCTGAGAGATGGACAGGTTAATTCCAAATCTCTCTCTTTTTTTTTTTTAACTGTAACATGCTCTGGAAGCTTCTCTAATTGGCTGATGGTCGTGTGTCACTGAGGCGATGGAGCCGGCCTAGCAGCCAGGATCTAGAGCCAGGAGCTCGTTCCTGGCACCAGCCAATCTAACCCGTCTCCAGAGAGCCTAAGTGAGTGATTTGACACTGATCACTTTTTCTCTCCTGCAGAGCTGAGGCCCAGGCTGCTGTAGCTCCTGTTCTATTCTATTTGCCAGCTAATGAGACAAATTGTAGGCTCTATAAAAAATTAAACAGCAGCTGCTTCATTTTCTTCCTGTTGAACTTTGAAATTTTGACACCTTCATTTGCATGGCAGCCCAAGGTGTGAATATCTGGGCCTTCAGGATCCAAGAGTCCTTAAATTTAACCAGAATCGTATGTTTTTTCACATTGTCTAAAATATTTTGAGAGCCATTCATGAACCAAACCATTAGCCATGCAAACGGAGCTCGTGATTCCTGCTCGCCCTGTCGGCTGCTAGTGAATAATACTTTACAGGTGGAGGTGCTACCTGTGGCTTCTCACTGGAATAATATCAAAGAATGAAATTGGGAAATGAATTGAGCTTAGAGCAAATTAGCAAACAGCTGAATTCTTGAGAGTAAAGTCCTATGCCTTTCTTAAAGCAGTAAGAAGAGGCAGACATAGAGTGCAAGCCCCACTTTTACTTAAGTCCTCAATGCAGATTTTATCTTTTATTTTGTTTTCTGGCCCATAATGATAGTTCAGGCTGCATTTTGACACTAGAGAAAGGAGGACTTATCTGTTTCTATATCATAGAGGTTTGGGATTTTTATAATATTTTGCAAAAAAACAACACCAAAAATGTGACCTTTTTTTTCTGAGTAAACAAGAATCTGTTTGTAATTTTTTCCTTGCATTCATCTTAAATTAATTTATTTCCATATTTGCTCACAAATACCCTCTTCCTCTATCACTGCTGTAATGTACCATTCAAGCCATAAATTAGGGTAGAAATCTGCAGGTAAAAAGGGCCAATGCTTCCGTGCCCTCTAGTGACTTAGGATGATGATTATTTCCTGGAGCGAAGCTGCCCCGCAGGCTGGCGCTGCCTGGAGAACATCTTGCGTCATTTGTAGCATTTCCTTCTGACCTCCAGGCAGTGCTTAGGCTAAGATCAGAGAGAAGGATATTTGTTTTGGGAACCGGTGGTATTTCATCAACCTGTTTCTGGTTCACTTCCTTTCTTCACAAACCAACTAACTTCGCTGACAGCATATTTATAACACAGTGTTTCGGAAATTAAGTGACTTCAGATAGGATGCAATGGCTCGTTATCGACCCCGACCAGATGGCTGTTTGTTCCTTAGCATCCATCTGTGTTGGTTCTCTCCCCATCTCGTGGTCCCTGCCCGGTGTGGGCACCATCCATTTAGAGCATGCAGGCAACCCCCTGGGGAGGAGGGCGGCAAAGCACCGAGGCAGCGTTCTCGACGTCGTCGGTGCTGCAGACCTTCCGCGCCCTTCCACGCACGGGGCTTAGAGTGAGCACAGCCCCCCAGGCAGGGAGATGATTTAGGAGGCCACTGAAGGGATGTCATGTCATTTGCAGGTGCCTCTGTGGAATTTAATACCCACCAGAGCAGAGGTACCCTGTGCTACGCCCTCCAGGGCAGCCTCGCTATTTTGCTCTGAGTCTTTGAGACTGGGTGTGTCTGTAGAGGGCCCCACGCACCGTTTCCCACCCACCCCCTGTATAATAGTCGTGTATTTTCAGTGTTCATTTTTTTTAAAAAAGAACATTTTTTTTCTTGATTATGAATGTTCATTGTAGAGAATTTGGAAACAACCAGAAATATTTAAAGAAGAATATAAAAATCACCCATCAATCTTCAACCCCAAATAACAAAGTTAATATTTAGGTATATTTCCTTTTTATTCTTTTTTTCCATGTCCATGCATCCATTTTGTATATTAAAAAATGTATCATGCTGTATACATTATTTTGGTTTTTGGTTTTATTTTTAAATTTATATGTGGGGAATGGTCTCATAATCATTTAAACATTTAATAATTAGAAAAATCTTCAAAAACATAATTGTAATGGTTTCAGAGTCTTTTATCATATGCATAGAGCGTTAGTAATTATTTGGGCTCAGGGGCCTCATGTTTAGTGCTCCTGAGAAAGTGCTCTAAGCCCAACATGCTTGGGAATTGGTGTGCCAGTGAGATTTTAGACCAGGGTTTCCAGGGGAAGAGTAGCAGGGAGTCCACATCCTTGCTGCAGCCCAAGGTCAGCATTACAGCTGTGCTTGCATAAGACTTGCAGCTCTGGGCTCAGAGGCTGGCTCGTACACGTAGAGCATCATCGGCATCACTGGCCTCTCTAAAGGCACTGACACAAGGCTGTCCAGCTGAGCGAGCAGGACGGCCACACAGGACCATGGGACTCAGTAAAAGATGAAATGAGCAGCCTTTCTAGGCCTGCACCCAAGAATGTCCAGCTCCAGCTAATCACCAATGGGCCACAGCACGGCCTGCCCCGCAGTTGCAGGTATGCCCTGGTGCTCTCCAGCCGCGGCCCTGGAGGAGTTCGGTGCTGACCAGGTGTTACAAGTCAGCAACGGAGCTTCGGCGGGTTAACATGGCACTCTGTAAGCAACATAGGTCACGCGGGGGAAACCAAATTACCTGTGTTTTTTGAATGATAAAATAGGGTTGGAAGACTCTCTGCTGGTCAAAGATATGTCAGAGATTTATCCAAAAAGACTACTGCTTTGGCAGAATATGTCTTGTCCTTGGGAATGACTTTCATCCCCACCCCATACGTTCTAGAATAGCTGCTACCAGGGTAGCTCCTTCCCGTTCACATGAAACTGACACAACCAGGAATGATGCTTAGTGTGGTACTAAAAGACAAGAAATGTCTCATTCCTGTTTTTCTCTAAATTAAATGTAATCCAGCCAACATGTCGTGCACTGCTCTTCTGGGAGGGCGCAGGCTGCCCCTTAGGGCCCTCACTCCTACTCACTCTAGTCCCTACTGAGTCCTGAGCACCACCAAGCCCAGCACTCTGGCCCATGAGGAGAACCTGTAGAGGTCCTATTGCCCCTCCTATCCCTGGAGAAGCTCTCCAGGGCCTCTATCCTCCATTCTGCTTACCCCAGACAAGGCTTTCTTCTGCTAATAAAGATAACTAATAATGAATAGGTAGGCAGTGCAGTGCAACGTGTAAATGCGATACTTTGCAGATATTCGAAAGAAGGAGGCTGATCTACTCAGTGTGCAGAAATCTTCAGGAAGGTTGTGGACAGTGTGTGTACTATGCTACCTATTTATTTTTAATTTTACTTTGAATCCTTGGTCTGTTGCAGCAAGTTTTTTGTTGTTGTTGTATTTAATGTCTTATCCTGCTAAACTTGGAATGGTTTGTTGGAAGAGGGAGAAAAACAACCATCTCTCTTTATGCGTCAGAAGAATAATGTTTCCCCAATCTTTTATAGTCAGAGAATGATACTCTGTAGAAGTGTGTTTGAATGAATTCATGTAGACATCCTTATGAGGAAATCCTTTATATTTCGTGGATCTTTGTGCATTTTCTTGGCGATAAATTTTGGTGGTGGTCTGATGTACAAGTGCCATCAGGTCAAGATGTCAATCCAACAGGGGACAAAGATTTTGTCACCCACCTCTGAGGTTTGTTTTGCTGCTCTCGGAGGAAGAAGAGACCGGGATTCGGGATCTTGCTCCTAGGCTAGAGCCTTTCCTCGAGCGGTGGGAGCAGGCACCGTCATTTAGACTTTTTGGTCTCAAAGTTTTCACCTATAAAATAAGGGAAATTATTTAGATGAGTTCTAAGATTCTTTCTAGCAGTAACATTCTGTAGTTTCTGTATTCCTGAAAAGTTTCAGGTTATATTTACCTATTATTTCGTAGTTTTCAGAATATCTTTATAAAGATCCTATTTGTCTTAAATAGCCTCATACAGGAGATAGGTGATAAAACTTTGTGTTTAAAATAAATTACTAACTCTCATCACTAGGAAATGGAAGCTAAAAAAAAATACCATTTAATTAAATTATCCCACCACATTCCAATAAAGGATCTGCTGGCACAAAATTCCAGTAATTGATCAATAAGCAGTTGCTGTTGCTTTGACCAAAGACAGCTAATTGATAGGTGGATGGAAGAGAAATGGTGGTTCCTGGAAGATCTGGGCAAGTTTTTTATGGTAAATTTATAAAGGGGATGGAAGCAAGATTTTCCTCAAGCTAATCATCTTAAAAATAAACAAGGAAATAAAAAACTCTGCACAGAGCTCTAATCTCTCTCTTATTTGACTAAGCATGTACTGAAGTTCACCTGTCAGTAGGACCACAGAGAAACCTGGAGGTAGAAGAGGACAGTCTTCTTGCATGTACTGTCCTAGGCCAGCCCGAGGTTTACCTGTTTCTTGCAGCATCTTCTATTCCACATAGTACCTTGCTCTTCCTCCCCATCTCCACCCCCACCCCCAGAGTCCCAGTGGCACTGAAGGATGTAAGTAGAGATTGAAAACCTCACATGCGATCTGGACTCTATTTTATGAATGAGCCACGAAGAGGCGGGAATAGGCAGTATCACCAAAAAAGAGTGTTTGAAAGTTGTTACTATTAACAGTTGGATTTTCATAAAGTGACTGTGAGAACTAATCCTATCAAACTGTTATATTGATCTCATGGGGTTGTTATATGGTTAGAATGAGATCGTGTATGTAAAATGCTTTGTCAACTGTGAAGTTGTATCCATGTGGAAAACATATTTTAGTATTGCTCTAAAGCTGTTGCTCACAAAAAATAAATCCTATTTTTAAAAAGACGACGAACAGTCATAGGCATTTTAAGATTGCATTCTAGGAACTCTTTTTTTTTTAACCACCTATGAATTATCTTCTGGAGTGCTTCAGTGTAAGTGCTTCTGCTTCGGAAGGTTGTTACCAGTTTTTATCAAGAAAAGACTAGACATTGTGGAATTTAGAAATGAAAGGGATCTGAGAAACCATCCAATTGCCTCATTTATAGATAAGTTATTAAAACCCAGAAAGATCAAATCGTCGTCCAGGATCACAGAGTTAGTTAGAAGGCAACTTTTATTATACTTGATAAGGATTTGCTTTGGAAAACAGCCACATCTCTAACCATATCAATCAGTTTTTTTTAAGTTTATCCATGCCTTATTCAAACATTTCGGCAATTGATAATCCTACAATTTCCTAAAATATCAACTGCAAAATTTCTCTGCCACCATCTTCCTGATTTTTCTGATGAATGATTTTCTGTGCTTTTTTTTCAAATAGATAAAGGTTTATTCTGTTTTTCCATGCTAAAATATCACAATCTGGAATAATTTTATTATGTTGCTGGGCATTCTTTTATGGAGCAGTATCATGAGACTGGAGTGAAAATCACATTGTGAGTTAGCATTGTGATCAGTTTTATTGGAGCTGAAACTGAGTGAAAGGATTTAGGAATAATTGGGTAATCAAAGTGAATTAAATCAAGAGGGGAAAATATCAGTTCTGGCATCAAACGGGGACTGCTATGACTTCCACATCTGTGGTCTTTATCCATTTTAATCAAGTCTAAATTATGCTATTAAGACTTATTTTTGTGACGTTTACTTGCTCAGACATAGAAGACTTTATATTCATCTCTGAATATTTCTTGAAACATTAAAACATTCTCAATATTTCCAGGGAAAAGTTATGTAAGTTGATTAGCATCCAAATATTCAGAGTTGATATGTTTATAACCGCGGGTGCAGTGTTCATGTCGTTTCTGGGCGATAGAATCCGAAGACTGAGCCTTCAACCCACAGAGATGAATTCTGCATCCTTCAACTCATTGTTGTGTCTTCAAAAAGCCAGATTTAAATGGTGTCTCATTAGTATAAATTTGCTATAATAGATAGTATATCATGCTATTGGTCTGGCAGAAATATTACTATAGTAACTAGCCCAGTCTTGCTTTCTGGTTTTCCTTTGCTGTATTTCCCCAGGGATATTGCTTTTGCAGTGAAAAATCTGTTTAGCCTAATAAATAGTAACAGTAATCAGCTTGCCCCTCCCCAGATACCTCTTAAATATGTAACTGATAATACACTGAATTATGGAATAACATAGCACTAAGTTCACAAACAAGAAAATTAATTTAGAAACCTTTGGTTTCCTTTGTTGAATTTTTTGGGTTGTCTCTTATTAGAAAATTCGTCTTAAACCTCTTCTTTTGCTCTGAACTCTTTCCTCATAAATCTTAGAATCCTTGATATTTCTGTGTGTTGGTTTGGTTTGACTCATGGGTTCCCAGGGACACACACATATCCCTGTGCCCAAGTTAGGGGGTGCTTTGGGACACAAAAAAGACCACTGGGGAGGCTTCCACCGGGAGCCGGCTGCTGTGTGGTAGAACAAAGGCCAGAGCTGTCTGTGCACTGAAGCTGCTGGCCCTGAGATTTCCCTTCCAAGCTTGGCTCTTAAAGAAATCAGAGTTCAATTCTCTAGAGGTTTGAGAGTTACTATTGACTGTTTCATAGCTTAACCTTGTGGCCAAGAGAAAGACTCTATTTAGAAGTATTTGTTCTTGTTCCTAAATTCATTTGTCTTTGTTAAAGACACTTAATTCTAGTGCAAATTAGGAAAAAGGATAGGCTAGAATATTTTCAGAAATTATCAGTGGCTCTAGGAATTTAGGAAATTGCCTCCATGTGAAGCTATCTGTTTTCATTCTTTAGGGGACTGGTTGAATATTAATAACATGACAGCTTGCATACATTTATTGTGCACTTGCTATGTACCAGTTGCTGCTTTGCATAGATGTACATCTCACTGAAATTGCACAACAGCCTTAGAGAGTAGGTACTATTCTTATAATACCCATTTCATATATAAAGAAACCTAAGACGCAGAGAGGTTAAGTAACTCACCCAAGGTTACACCGAGTTGGAATTCAAAGCACATAGTCTCCCTCCAGAACCTGCGCGTCTAAGCACCGCTACGTGACTCGAAGCTGTTTTCAAGCGCCGTGACGAGGCGGAGCACATTGAAAGCAGCGCTCTCCCAACGCTGTGACTGCGACCCACCGAAAGAAATAAGCGTTTACGTTGCAAACTGGCACGTGTGCACGGATAAAACTAACAACCCGCACAAAACAACACTCACCCCTGCTGTGTAGGAGGCACGCTGGCTTTTCCTTTCTATTTCACTTTGTTTCTGAAGGGTGCTGATGGATGGGACCCTTAATCCTGACTTAGGAGCTCCTCCTGTAAGGTCACAACTTGTAGATCAAAAACTACTGAATGTCCTCGGTGTAAGCTCACTCTTCGGGAGGTTCAGGTTCTCCGTGTTTGTTGAATGAATGCCTGTCCGCTCCTTTCCCCACAGTGTCTGGCACTGTTTGTTGACAGAGTAGAGGTATAAACAGATTATGATTTTTCCTTCCTCATCTCTATTTTTAAAAGCACTTTACTCCCTTTCTTCCCTTTTCTTTTTAGAATCAAAGAGCCTAAATTTTGCCAAACAGGTAGATTGTTTAGACTGGAAGAGAGAAGGTCAAGAAACAATTAATTACTATCTCGTTATGCAAATATGTGTTATCAGTGAATTTGTATAAAGCCATCTCATTTTCCTATTGATTTTAGTTGTAATTTTAACAACGTGTCTGTATCTCCTGTTGTTTCTACTGCATGCTGGTTCTGGGACCTTCTCTTATTCTCGTGAGGGTCTCCTCGGGCCCACACTGGCATCTCCTCTGGAGGCGAGTTGGTTTGGACGGGCTGTCCTGCTCTGTCTCTTGGAGAGTCGGG
>VBSM01002153.1:51127019-51149904 GCA_008086735.1 Cheirogaleus medius
CCCGGTGTGGCCACGGGCTCCGGCTGAGCCCCAGCACCACCTGCAGCACCATGTGAAGAGCAGGCCTGCGGGGTGGAGCCTGTGGCCGCGGTGGGAGGGGAACATGGTTTGTTCCTGTGAGACTGGCCTCGCGACCCGAAGAACAACCTCATCCAGCCTTTCGGTCCTCCCTAAGGAGAGGTCCCTTGATCTAGGAGGGAGACGTAGGCATGCGTGACCTGCAGTGGCGTTCTGCACGTAGCAGCCAGCTCGGGCGCTCCCTGGACGTTGCTACGTATTGCTGGCACGTCCGAGCAGGCAGTTCTCACCCACCAGGCGTGAAGGGAGCCCTGCAGCAGGCTCCCTTTTGTGCCTGCCTTCTTCAGTCGCTTGGCCGTGGTCTGGTGGAGCCCCCTGCCTCTGTCCTCACCTGCTGCTCCCACAGCCTTTAGACAGGGCTGGTTAGGGTTTGCATCCCGAGGTGGGCCTTTGCCCATGCGTGTGCACGCCGCCTTCCGGCGGGAGTTGCCAATTTCTTCCCCCTGGCCTTTTTCTTTTACTGCTTTCACTGACATTTGGCTTCCAAGCACCGTTGGCTGCAGCCGTTTGTAATCATTCACCCACAAGGAAAGCATGTGGGCATTCTTTCCTTCTGCACTTCTGACTGGCTTAGTACACACTTTAAAATTGCTTTGGCCACAATTAATATTGCCAGTACAGTTGAGTCTGAGTTCTCCTTAGGGCACTGTAGATTGAGTTCCTGCCATAGTCATGTATGTGGGGGATGCTGACAAAGATTGACAGGGATTCAGGGCGGCAGAAGTGGAATGAGAAAGAGGAACATGCCCAGATGTCACTCCAGAACCTGCCCCAGTCACTACAGGCAGAGCCTCCCTTGGCATTCCTGCACCCTGCCCGCCCCAGCAGTTACACCTGTTCCTGCTCTGCACGTCACCTCCGTTTGCCTTTCCCCAACGAGACTGCACGTTTTAAGGAGATGTCTTTCATATGCATTGGAAACTTGTGCTTTGCGTGCATTATCTTCTTTAATGACTACAGCAGCCCTACAAAGTAGGTCATGTTACCTTATTTTGCAGATGAGAAAGTGGAGGCTCAGAGAGTCTGAATTTCCCATGCTCTCATAGGTAGTGACAGAGTTCAAATCCAAGTTTATGCTTTTCCAACATGCTCATCTCACTTGGCCAAAGATGATTTTTCCCTGGCAGGTGACACATACCATAATGGCCCAGGCCCCACTTGTTAGGGAGGCATCTTGCTATGGAATGCACGTGGTAGGCACCTGTTCATGCAGGGCACTGGTTCTTAAAGTGTGTGCCAATGACTACCTGTAACAGAACTTGGTAAAAATACCTATTCAGACCTCTTGCATTAGAATGTTAGGGCAAGGCCAAGGAATCTGCATTTTATTAAAAAATCTCCCATCTGATTCTTATAAAAAAGTTTGAGGGCCACTTATTCAGGGCTATGGTCTGGGGTCAGGAGTATCCTGCCTTGCAAGAGGGAAGGCAACACGATTCAGTGGAGATCCTTGGAGAGCATTAATTCTTAGAATCAGAGAATATCAGTGTCATCCTTTTTACAGATGAAGAAACTGAGGCCTGTGAGAGTGTAAGTGGCGTACACAGGTCGCACAGCAAGTACGCTGGGAATTGGACCAGCGCGCTGACTCCTGGCCCAGTGCTCTCCTCACACTGGTGGTGCGTAACCCGGGCTGCATTGTCAGAATCGCAACCATAAAAGCCGGCAAGACCCACTCCCAGAGACTTCATTTTAGTTGTTCTGGGCAGTGTGAGACCAGGCATAGGTATCTAAAAGCTCAGAGTGATTTCAATGTGTCACCTGGGATCCCTCCCGCCTGCACTGTCTGTCTCACTCTCCCTCGTTACCTGGTGTGCCTACAGGTGGCAGAGGGCATGGGAGGAGCGTGGTTCCTGCCACGGCTCCTGCTTCCTGTGTCTCCACACTTGACCCTTCTTTGTTCCAGTTCCTTGCAGAGTGCAGAAAGGAAAGAATCATTCGTTCATCAAGCATTGTTTTTAAGTACTTGCCAAAATATTTTGGCTCCCATAGACCTGACTGGGATTGCTATAAAAGATGAATAGTTTGACGTTAAGAAGGTTCTTCGAGTTTCCTAGGGAAAAGTTGCAATGTGAGTTTATTATTATTACATGATAAATTTTTAATTAAAAGATTCAACTTGACTGATAAGCTAAAACTGGCGGTAAGGTTGGCAGATAGCTCCTCTATTCACATTGGAATATGGGGTGCAGGCGTCTTTCAAAAGCAGGGTACCATACTCCTTTCTTACACTTACTCATATAGTAAGGTGAGTTGTCTCGCGGCTCCAGAGGCTTCACCAAAACTGATGGATGCCTTAAAAATGTTTTATTTAGGATTCTGTTCTTCTCACACGCACTTTCTGTCGTCTACAATGTCTTTCTTGTGGCCTTAGGTGTGAGTTCTCAGAGGCAGCAGCCTGTGCCCATGAGGGCGAGTGTTTGCGTGTTCTCCCCAAGATAGCCTTTCTTCATTTCCATCTTCTAATAAGGGAAGGAGCGGAGGGGTGTGTCTACCTGTCCCCAGGACCACTGTCATTTCTTATTTATGCTGCTTTAAACGGAAGTCACTCCTTTCCTATACTCCCTTGTGGCTTCAGTGTGAGGTTAGTTTTGTTTTTAAAAAGATTTCTTTAGTGTAAATGTGATCATGACTTGAAAAGGGGGGGAAATTCCAGAGGAAATAAGATCAGGTCAGGCTGGGGCAGATCTAGCAAAGAAAAGTGACAGAAATGGTCAGCCATCACTGTTGCAAGGTGACGGCCGGATGCCACAGACAAGGGCTTGCGTGCCCGCACGGCCAGATCAAGCAGCTGTCACTCCTGGACTGGCTGCCTCCGTAGCCTGCCGCGTCACCCAGGTGCCAGACCTCACCCTTCCTCTGCAGGGGCCACCGAGGGGGGTGGTGCTTTAAGTCACAGGATTATCAGGCAAATGGAGAACAACAACAACAACATCGGCACACGTGCAGGTGTCTGGTATAAAGGTCACAAAATGATGGTTAGCAACCTAGAACACCAAGCTGACTGTGGACGTTCCCCCAGAAAGCAGTTTTCACAAGCTCACAACTGAAACTGCCCCATAGTAGGTTGGCTGCTTATGAAAAATGCAGGCCTACCCCCACGAGGGTCCTTCCAGACCCATCGCAGATGAAATTCATCTTCTCTCGTGTCAGTCTGGAGCAGTTTTGGGCTGACCATGGCTCTCCAGTCAGCATCTTGTGAGTCCTATTTCTGATTCAGGTCTCCTTGGAACCCCACGCTGGCTCTGCAAATGCGTGAGGCTGCAGCACGCAGAGCCGCCCCAGCCTGCTCGGGTTGGATTCTGTTCTTTATTACATTTGTCTGACACAGCTGCTAAGAGATGGGCCAGGGCTTGTTAAATTCTGAATCAGGCTTTGCATTTTGATGGCTGTCTTCAGTCTATGCAGTCACCTAGACTGGCCTTGTGTGACCCATCAGGCAGCAGTTCTTAATGGTTGACTTTATGGTCATTGCCCAAGGGGGCACATTAAAAATGCACATTTCCAGGCTGGTTGTAGTGGCCCACACCTGTAGTCCAAGCTACTCGGGAGGCTGAGGCAGGAGGATGGCTTGAGCCCAGGAGTTGGAGGTTGCTGTGAGCTATGATGGCACCACAGCACTCTAGCCTGGGCAACAAAGCAAGACTCTGTCTCAAAAAAATAAATAAATAAATAAAAAACACATTTCCCAGGCCCCTTACTAAGAGGTTTTTATGCACAAGGAATCTGAATTTAACAGGCACCTCCAGGAGATTCTCATGTGACAGGCCTCAGAGGACTCACCAAGATACCCTCCATGGGCCGCCCTAAGCACAGCATTGAGGTGTGGCGTTGACCTTCTGTAAGTCGCCAGCCCATGAGAAGGGCATTTGAAATGCCTTCTTTCATTTTTCTTGTGAGTCGCCTCTGGCCACCAAATGCTTTCTATCACTTCCTTGTTGTTGAACGTGAGTGAGGGCTACTTTCCAGAAGGTGGAAAGGGACCTCAAAGTGTCTTTAAAAATAAAATAATTAAGATTGTGTTTCTCAAGAGAAAAGCAAGAAATCAGGTAGATTTGCCTTCTAGGGCAAAACTGTGAAGCAAACCTACCTTTTCCAACAAACTACATAATCCACATTAAGAGGTCAAATTGCCTTCCGAAAATTTTCTGGCAAATAATTAAGGTGTTATGACTCTGAGAATATCATTGCCACCCCAATATCATTAGTCATTCATTCTCCAAAATTCTGCTAAGCGTACTCTCTGAGGCTCCAGTTAAGTTGGGAAAGATGAGTACATTTGCAGGAAATGTTCTTGTTCTTTCTGGACTAATTTTGTTGTTCTTTTAACCTTTTAAAAATTCATGAAATAAAACACTTACATAGAAAAGGACACAAAACTGAGCCATCCAATGAACTATCACAAAGCAACACTAATGTCACCACTATTCAGGCAAAAAAATAGGACGTTGCTGGCGGCCCAGGAGCCCCGCTCTGGGTCACTGCCTCCTCCCTCCCTCTCAGAGGTGCCCTCTTTCCTGAGTCAGGTCTGAAAGTAAGAGCTTGCTCAGGAAGCTGTTAACCACAGTTTTTAATTCCGAAAATAATGTATACCTTTTACAAAAATTGCAGATTGCCGTATCCCTCAAATTGAAGATGCTGAGATTCATAACAAGACGTACAGACACGGAGATAAGTTAATCATCACTTGTCATGAAGGATTCAAGATCCGTTACCCCGACCTGTACAACCTGGTTTCATTATGTCGCGATGATGGAACGTGGGATAATCTGCCCATCTGTCAAGGTATGAGGCAGACGCTGCAGTTCTCCGCTGGGCTGTTCCTCTCTTGGGCTTTATTGTAGACCGTGTACATTTCTCTAACAGAGTGACAGAGATGGTGGGGGAGAAACAAAGCCATCTAGCTACCCCACCTGGGCCCAGCTGTGTCTTTCCTGTGATTGCCAAATCTCTGTTCTTAGAGTCGCCATCATCACTCCTTGTAGCTTGCTCAGCGCCGTACACCTGGTTTGAAAGTATACACGGGAAGGACCTTCTTCTTTAGCATGTTGGATGTCTCCTTTGCTTTAAGATATCAAAAGTACTTTAAGAATGAGGAGACTTGTAACTGGACTGCGAACACAATGATGAACTATTTATATTAAATGGAAATAACAGGGCATTTATACTTATTTCAGTTGTGGCGAGAATTTAGTTAAAGCTAATCTTACCAAGGCTATTTTCTCTTAATAATGTTATCCTTTTTTATAATGCATGAAGAGCAGAAAAATAATCAAATTCAAATTTCATCCAAACCACACAGTGAATATTTATCCTCTTGAATTTTTTACACTTGCCTGGGCCGACTTAGAGGGCTCTGTTTGTGAAAATAAGCCCTCAAGTTCAGATTAATTCCGATTTTATTTTTTGACATGTGACTTGGACCAAAGGACTGAGAAGCCAATGCATAATTCATAATTTGAGGCAGGAGGAGAGCAATCTCATTTGCTCCAAAAGCACCGGCATGTTGAACTTGAGACGAATGTTAGCTTTGTGCTTGGAAATCACAACTGGCAGACTCTGATATTGCTGTGTGTGCCCTACCTTTGGAAATAAACCATTTCCTTATGTGAGAGCTGCAGAGTCGTGACCCCTTGAAGGAACAAGGCTTCAGAATCAGGAGGAAGGGCGGCCCCGCCCGTCGCTGCCTGTGCTGCCCAGCACACTCTCCGTTGCATTTTTAAAAGAGACGTGATTTGCTCGCAGTTTCATAGACTGTCTACAACATAAGCAGCCGGCTCCTAGGCTCTTGGGCTACTTATTCAAATGACCTTGTTTACCTGCTGATTCGTTCCAGTCCTCCAGCACAATCCAAGTAATGGCGAAGAAAATCACCTCAGACTCCAGTGACTTCCTGCCTTCACGCTGTCCGCGCGCCGGTGTTCTCCCGCCTTTTCTGGGTTGGTGTGTGTGTGTGACTTAAGAGGTGTGTGTGTGCTTCTTTAGGAGTTCTTCTTCCCCGATGATTTTTTTTATTTCAGAGTATTATAGGGCTACAAATGCCTCGATTACATAAATTGCCTTTGTACCACCTGAGTCAGAGCTGCAAGCATGCCCATCCCCAGGCAGCACGCAGCGCGCCCGTTAGGTGTGGATTTACCGTCCTCTCCGCCTGCCTGCCCGACACCCATGACACCCACGTATGTTACTTCCATATGTGCACATTAGTGTTGATCCATTAGTACCAATCTGCTGGTGAGTACATGTGGTGCTTGTTTTTCCATTCTTGTGATACTTCACTTAGTAGAATGGGCTCCAGTTCCATCCAGGTTAATACAATAGGGAGTTCACCATTTTTTGATTTTCATGGCTGAGTAGTACTCACATCCAATGATTTTTTTCAAAAATCCAGCTCTGGCATACCTCCTGGGGTGTCATTTTGCAGCATTCAGATCCAGGCTTTCCTGTTGTTCTGTCTGGATGCTTGCAGTCCTCCCCCGTCACTCACATCCCAGTCAAGACAGGTTTCTAGGTCTGCAACAACAGAGCTGGCTCCTCTGGAGAGGTGTGCCTCTCCCAGCAGCAATGCAGACCCAGCCCAGCTGTCCTCCCCTCTCAGTGCCTCTGATCCTGCAGAGGAGGTGGCCCGGCCTGCACCCCGCCCCCCACGCCACCCTGTGTCCCACCGAGCTTAGCAAGGAGGGGCCTCGCCTGCTGGAGCTGCCACTGTGCCAGCTCCCCCTGCACCCTGCCCGACATACCGCAGGGAACGAGGAATCGAAGTCGCCTTTGACAGCCCACCACCCCTCTGAGCCCCCAGAGGGAATATAATTGGCCCTTAGAGTGACAGTTCATTCTGTAACTTTTATTTGCACCTATAGATCCCGGGGCTGAAGCCTGAGGAGCCTTCTCTCCATTATCTAGAAGTGCAAATGGAAATCACATTGAGCGATTGAGTCGGGTTTCTACTGTTAGATTTAGGCCAGGCTGTCTCCAACCAAGAGTGAGCGTATCTTTCCTTCTCCTCTGATTAGCTGCATGAATGATAAGCCCCCCTCTGAGTCCACGTTAGTTTTTATTTGGGAGAAACCAGTCTATCTGTGTGAGTAGCTTAGACCCACAACTCCTCCTAGGTGAGGAGTGGACACAATCGTTTGTGCCAGCTCATTTGAACCGTGCAGGGCTCTCATGCATTCGCTCATTCCTGCCAATGTGCTCACCTGCTTTTCTCAGTGATGGATTCTGTTTATTGCTGGTTCCCATTCCCCTGCCCCTACATAAACACGCATACACTTCACTTTTACTGTGAACATTATCAGTTTTCAGCTCAAAAAAAAATCTAACATCATGCAACTATCTAAAAAGACCACTGAGCTGTACGCAAGCGCCATGGTCCTAGGTACAGCGGCACAGTGCAGGCACCGGGCGGCCCCAGGCACGCCACCTGCCTCGCCCTCCCCGCTCTGATGCGCAGACACCATGTAGGTGCCAACTGAAGCAGCTTGCTGAGAGGTCCTTCCAAAATACTTACAGTATTTAACAAAGTCAGCCTAGGAGAGGGGATCAGCCACCTGCTGCCGTGCATGTGCTGCACCGTCTTTGGTGCCTAGAAGGGCATGTGGCATTTCCATTATGCATCATTTACCTCACACACAGTCAGTCCTCCCCTGGAAGTGCACCAGCTCTGCAGTGTCACTGTTCCCTCCAGTGGAATTGCTGAAGCAATAAGAAATTTCCATGATCACAGTGGATGCCACACACAACGGGATTCTGTGCCCGTGAGCATGTTCCACCAGGCTGCACAGGCTTCACGACAAAAAGCCAGCTCATGTCTCACGGAAGTGGCAGTGTGGGATCCCGGCCCCACGCTGTGCTCACCGCACGGACTCGCAGCAGCCGCGCTTCTCTGAGCACGATCCCAGACCGGCAGCAGCACCTGGGAGTTAGCAGTGCGGCCTCAGCCCCGCCCTGGACAAACCGAAACTGAAGCTCTGCCCATGGGCCCAGCAGTCTGCGTCCTGCCGAGCCCAGTGGGGCTTTCTCGAGTTTGAGAACTGCTACACTGCAGGGCTCCCCATCTATTTCACGTAAAACACAACTGGACTTTCAAAAGCTTAAGGGCACCACCTCAGGGGGGGTTCTGTCCCGCAGTCTAGTGCGACAGAACGGAGTTTGGGACAGAAGCTTCCTGAGCCGCCCTCCCCTGCAACCACTGGCACCACTTTCCTCGTATGGCACCGCAGTGGTCCTCAGCCCTGCGGGCACACGAGGATCACTTGGGGAGCTTTAAAAGAAGTAATGGTCCCTAGGCTGTCCCCAGACCCAGGCATGGGGCCCGGGTGTTGCTGGCTTTTACAAGCTCCTCAGGTGATGCGGTCAGGGCGGGAGCCGCCTGGCTAGGCGTGTGCCAGTCAGAGTCAGACACCACCCTCCCTCCCTCCCTCTTCCCTACGTCTCTGACCTCTGGGTGCCATTTGCAAATCGCAAAGTGAATGTCTGCGTTATACACAGATGGGTAAGTAGAAGGCGGAGGCTGAGCATTTGAGACCAGGGTGCTTCGTTCTTCAGAGGTGGGGCCCTTTTCACAGTGGGGGAGCCCTGGAGTCCCTGCGTGTGTGTGACTTTGAGATGTGCAGGGTGGCCGAGTGAAGCCTTCCCTTTTTCTTTTGCCTCCACAGGCTGCCTGAGGCCTCTGGCCTCCTCCAATGGCTACGTGAACATCTCTGAGTTCCAGACCTCCTTCCCAGTGGGGACTGTGATCGCCTATCGCTGCTTCCCCGGCTTCAAACTCGAGGGGTCCGAGTACCTCGAGTGCCTACACAACCTTATCTGGTCGTCCAGCCCACCCCGGTGCCTTGCTCTGGAAGGTAACACATCTTATTCTTTCAGAAGTTGTATTTTGGATAATAAAGGGGGTGTTTCCCTAGGAGGTAAAGAGCTGCAAATCGTGGTCAGCAATAACTTCTGTTCCCTGAGTCTATTTTTCTTACCTCTGTCCAGAGCAGAGATCGTCTGCCACGAAGCCATACTTATAGATGTGAAACTTGCTTCCCCCACCCTCAGGCTTCAGGAGGATGAGAGCAGATAAAAGAAAAAGTTGCAGGCATCAAAGGTTAAACTGCAAAATATTGCAAAGTTAAATGAAATGTCTTCAAAAACTAATTTTCTCTGCACCAAATGAAAACAGATTGTATTATGACATCATTAATCTCACCCCTCGTTTTATTGTTGTGTCAATGTTTCTTCCATATTTCCATGCATTTTATAGCTTAGCTATAAATGTTTTGCTGCAAGCACACCCTTGGAAGCCTGAAAGCAAAAGCTCTTTCCTCCCTATTTTTATTAAATCTATATGATTATGGGTTGTGGCCCACTAAAGGCCACTAATCTGCAGTATGCAGTAGTGAGGGGACAGGGCGTCCATTGGCAGTGTCAAGGCAGTGTCTGTAGGGGCAGAGTCCACAAAACCGCCTGTAAGGCACATTGGACATGCTGGTTCAGCTCTTGCTTTAACTCAGGGCTTGAAATTATACCTGACAAGAATAAACACCAATGCACTTCTCGGTGCCTGAGTCTAGTGGGCAGGAGAGGGTCTATATGGGGAAAGAAAAAAAGAAGAGGAAACCTCCAATCAAGAGCCCCTCCAGAGCCTATTTGCAGCCTTGCTCAGGAAACAACATAAGAAGCAATGGAACGTGGAAGCACAAATCCTGCACGTTTGCAGTCTCTCTGCAGTGTGAAGCTCGGTGTGGGAGGAAGCCCGGTGGCGAGTGCGGTAGAAGATGACTGCTGGCCGGAGGAACCAGAGAAGGTGTTTCTAGAGGAGAAGATGGGCTTGCAGTGGGGTTGGCTGCAGCCGTGGCACCTCCTGGGAGAAGAGTGGGGGAAGGGGCAGGGGAGGAGACTCCAGGCCAGCCCTTCGAGCCCACTCGCCCCACTTCCCACCCATCCCAGGTCTTCTAAGGAATTGGAGCCAAACTAGTGATGTCAGATGAAATACAAGAGACTCAGTTAAATATGGATTTTAGATAAACAGCAAATCATTTTTTAATATGAGCATGTCCTAAATGTTGTGTAGAACTTATAGTAAAAAAACTATTCTTTGCTTATCTGAAATTCATATAGCCCTGAGTGTCTTATACTTCTGTTTGCTACACCTGGCCACTGTAGCCTCAAAGAACAAGGTCATCCCCTTTGTTTCGAGTGGGAACAGCCTTCCTACTGTCTGGACACTGCTCTGGGCTGAGGTGAGAGCTCGGGCCACCCATGAAGGGGGCTCTTCCCTAGTTCCTGGCCTCTTCTCCCTGCTCAGACAACCAGGCAGAGAGGGTGTTTCAGGATATCATTGTTACGATTTTATCAATTTGAAATGCCTATTTTAAAATCCTTTCAAATTTGGTTTAAATGTGTTTCAAGCAGCCAGGTTCTGATAAGCTTCATTTTGGGACTTGAAAAGCGATTTTTATGGAGCCTAGAGAATACGGATAGACATAAAACAAAATCTAGGGTTATAAGCAGGGGGCCGTGAATGGCTTCTGGCCAAAAATGAGTCTCCTGGCTTAATGCAGGTCCCTCTGCCTCTGCCAGCCTCTGCCGTGGCCATGGGTGGAAGTGAAAACCCCAGCTGACAGCTGCCTGTGCCAGGAAGGCCACTCAATGCCTTTTTCCCTCGGGTTTTTGTGTTTTAATAATATTTACGTGTCCATTTCAAATACACATGCCTTTACATTTTCTGATGTGATAGTCGGTGAGCCCTTTAAACCAGACACTGGTTGAAGGTGTGAAAGTCTTGATTCCCAGCTGGCAGGTGAAGAGTGAACTAAAGGACTGGTTTCTCAAGGCATAGTAGAAGCGGGGTGAAATTAAGCAGGAGGTTAAAACATGAGGTAAGGAGTCATGAACAAGTTATCCAGATGCGCCTAGGTGTTGCCATTTCTTTAACTCTTACTTTAATTGTATATCATCTTTTAAAAAGATGGTGCTCTATTTATGTAATTTTGACGTAGAGTATTCAGCATAGAAGAACTGTCCCAAGGGAATTGGCCCTTTAATGGATCACCCACACTGTTTGTTCTCCATTTTTCTGCCTTCTTAAGCACACAATTTGCACAATTCGATTTTTCTTGATGACATAGTGAAAATGATTGCGTTGTGCTATGGAATCATGATGCTCTAAGGAGCTTTTAAATATATTAGAACATTCTGACCCCCCAGTGCCTGGGTGTGGACAGCTTGCTGCAGAAGTCTTTCCCCGGGAGCTCTGTGTCCCATCCCTCCCGCCCCGCTGTTGCTCCGGCAGCTGCCAGTCTGCCGGTCACTCCTGGCGCACCTGCCACTGCACTCTCCCCGAAACCCAGCCTTCTTCGTTACCCTGCTCTGAGCCGGGCGCCGCATCGCCGGCTGATCACGGGGCAGTGCAGCGTGTGGATTCGGAGCACCGGCTGCTGTCAGACTGGCTGGCTTCGGTCCTGGGTGTCCTACTTCATCACTTTCACCTGGGGCAAGTCACTTAGCCTCTCACAGTCTCCATTCTTCCTCTGTAAGATGGGGTGATGAGTATGCTTACCTCGTGGGCCTGTGAGGATTCAGTGTGATGACAAACCCAGCACATCGAGCGAAACGTCTGGCCCAGGTCAGTGGTCCATCAAGTGTCCATTGCTATTGCTGCACTCAGAGTTGTGTGTAAAAGTCTGGGCCTGCCTCTCTGCGATTAAAGTGTCCAGGCTTTTGGGCAGGTACATTGTGACGCTGTTTTGGTCGCTTGCATACTCCCAGCTGTGTCTCTATAATATGACTCTCAGATAATAGGAGGAAATACTGAGCAATAACAGCAATCGCCATTAACTTGGAGAGCTTACTACATAGGTGCCAGGCTCTCCACTAAAACGTTTGGGACGGTGTCTCGTTTAATCCTCGTCACGCCGTCAGAGGCAGGCACGACCGTCGACCCCATGTTGCTGACGGGCAGACCCAGGCTTCCAAAGGCTCCATAACTTGCCCGAATCGCACAGCTAGTAAGAGGCGGGGCTGGGACTCAAGCGTGGGTCTTTTTTTGCTGCTCCAAGCCTTATGATCTTAATCACCAAGATACGTTGTCTAATTAATTTGTTCTGATTACAATCCAACAGGAAAAACAATTTGATATTTTTATAGCCATTTTTTAAAGTCAAAAAAAATTTTAAATTATTACATAGGAAGGAATTTGTCCTCCTAGTCTAGTTATCCTCCCTGAGAAATCCCAGTGGCAGGGACCCTGCAGTCCAGAGCGAGGCCCTGCTGCTGCCCCCGGTGGCCCTGAGATCTTACCGCGCGCCTGACAGAGCCTGTTCGTCTCCCATGTGACCGCTCTTCAGCCCGCCAGCGAGAGAGAGATCGCTGGTGTCCTTTTCACAGAGGAGGACACAATGCTTCGAAGGGTGGCACGACTTGTCCAGACCTGCCAACTCTTGGTACATGGCTCTTGCTGCCACGCGGAGCCTTCTTCTTCTAAGGGCATGGAGAGTGCTTTGTGAGGGCCACTGTCTGAGTGGCAGCTGTCACACTCACATGTACACAGTTTCATAATTGATGCCTGGCTTCCTGAAGGAGTTGATAATTTGGAAGGAAAAGCTCTGGCAGCTTCACCAAAGGGACAGGAGTTCCCAGCCCGGGTCTGAGGAGCAGGTCTCGTGTTTCAAGGCCTGTGCTACGCCCTCATCTTACCGAGGTGGAAGGCGTGGGGCATGTGTGCGTCCCACAGCAGTGTCGGGGGGAAAGCGCCCGGAATCACAAAGCCTTGAAGCAGCATTATGGCTACGACATTTAAAAATAGACGGTCATCTCAGATTGGCCGTGGAAGGAGCTCCATGGCCCGTGTGGCCCTGTCCCGCCGGGGCCTGTGTGCCTGTCCGTGGCTGTGCTTCTCAGCACTTTGCGCTCCCAGGTGCTCTCCGCCCCGGGGCGCTCCCCTCTGTCTCGCTCTTTCACACACGCACTGGACGGAAGAAATCTTTACAAAACAAAAACCCTTTCACGATGATGTGGGCATTTTCTCATTTTTAAGCACTGAAAACCCAGCTTACGTTGCCATCCGTGTTTATTGAACACCTGCTAGGCCCAGAGCAACACTGACTTGGACACTGGAATTACACTTTGGAATTACAAAGGAAGAAAAAAGGACATAATTCCTTACTTTTGAAGAGTGTGCAGTCTAGTGGGGAGAACAAGATGACAGCGTCCGTTACCTAGAGAACGGCGCCATTGCAGACGGCGTCCGCGCACACGTGCCGCTGCTTTTGCTGAGGAGCACATGGTGCTTTGGCATTTGGAAAGAGTGGAAGGACAGTTCTAGGGGGTGATGTCACAATTGTCAAATGAAAATTTCTACCCCGGGATTTATGGCATTTTTGTTTATTTTCTCCAGAGGCCAAACAGTAGCATATTTTTTTGTCTCTACTTGAGCTTTGGGCAAAGAGGAAGCTCTGGTCATCTCGCTCACATCTAAGCGCTGTGCATTTTGAAGCTCGGCAGAGCTCAGCAGCGTAGAGGCAACGTGCCTTAGTGTGTGTGAGGGGCACCTCACGCAGGGCTTGCAGGGTGGGAATATGGAAGGGCACAGAGAGTCATAAAAATCAGTAAATGCACCAACCATGTAGCAGAATAGTTGCCAGGGAGGGTGCAGACACACATGGGGCGGTCTCGGGAGAGGAGGCACTAACCGCACAGAATCCTCCAGACACCGTGTTGTTGGAGCTACAGGTGATGCTGGCTGTGAGCGAGTCCAGAAAAGGGCTCCTCTCTACAAGGGGAAGAACCCCCAAAAGCCTTTAGTGTCCAGAACATTCTCTTCACATTCGGGTTTTCAAATGACCTGGAAGTAGCGCAGAGGTGCTGGGTATCTAGTTGTGGGAATTCCTGGGGCAGCTCTTTCGGATGGCAGGTGGACAACAGCAGAGATCACAGGCTGTGCGCCTTCGAGGCAGGTGGCAAGGGTCAGGAGAACAGATGGTGGAAGCAAAAACTTGGAATTTGAAGTCCTAGATTATAATCTCCACCCACTTAAAGATTCCTGTTTCCCTGACTATTAAATTAGAGGATCCTCTAACTGGAAGTCGTTCTTTCAGTAGCTATCTAGACAAAAAGATGGAATCAAATCTTGGAAGGACCAAACATTTAGTGAAATTAGAGTTTGAAAAGAAAGAAACCGAAATCAGTGGTATATGCTATTTTAAATAAATGCCTGTGAGACTTTATGTATTCATTCGGTAAACACTTTTTATGCCCATATGCTGAGTATTTTGTGAGATCCGGTGCACACAGCGGCAGACAATTCTGCAAGGTCTCTGCCCTCCTGGGGTCACATAGCTCTCCTTGCTGTTTCTAAAACTTTACTCTCCAGGCAGGTGGAGCTAGGTTCTAAATATTCCATTTGTAAGCTATCCAGGGGCTCCTGGAAGATTGTTGCCGCCTCTGAGGCCACCTGGAAGGAGTTCTAAAGCCAGGTCTCCGTGGTTTTGAAAGAACTGGGAGGGTCAGTTTGCTGTGTGGGGTTGGCTTTGAGACACGATGCCCGGTCTCCTTTCAGAAGGCAGCCAGAACGCGGGTTTCCAGGAGAGCAGTAAGCACGGTCCCAAGAGACTGGGGGAGTTTGGTGTGCTTGTTTGTTTGCTTTTCCTAAATAGGGGACTAAATCACTCCAGGAGCTGCAGGCACCTATGGTTTCATATGTAATGACTTGGGCAGTGGCTTCTCAGATGCTGACATTTTCAAAAGCCTTTTGCAGCCTCGTGACTGGCATTTCTCCCAGGAGCAAGCAGACCTGACCCCATTAGAAGCTGAACATCTGAAACTTTTGGTTTTTAAATCTGACCAATCCCCAAACTCAGAATGCCCAGAGTGATTCCACACCCCAGCCCATTCATCCCAGAGTCCCAGGGACAGAGATGGAGGTTTAATCGGGCGGTGTCAGGTCCAGTCACAGGGAGGCAGCAGGGCGACCGCCTGAGAACCTAAGTGTTCCCAGGGGTCCTTTCAGTTCTGCATCCTTTTATAAGAAAAGGAAGAAAAATAAGAAACTGAAGAACCTTGTTTGGCCAAATGTGAAATCACTTGAAAGGTTCCAATTTGGGATCAAAACTCAAAAGCCGGCTTGGATGTGGAGTCCCACCTCCCGAGCTGCATTCGCAGGGTACTTTGTTCCCAAGTCAAACACGTGCAGGTACGAGAGGCACCTGAAGTGGCTGTTCCCTCCAGGAATCCTGCCTTCACTCAGAAGTGCCCTGGAACTTCAAAGTGGATCCTATGTCGGGAAAAGGAAGGACACAGAATCTGGGCCCGTCAGGTGAGAGCGCTGGTGCTCTGCCCTGGGAGCCCGGGACACAGCCTGCAGGGGATGCTCCAAGAGTGTGACGGCAGCCACTCTGGGACAGGCTGCTCCCATTTTACACATGGAAAACTCAGACATGAAAAGGAATCCTGTTCCCAAGGTTGTGAACTACTGTCTGTCTTGAGGTCCAGTGCCACGGGGTCACTCCCCAGACCAGAGTCAGAGAAACTCCCTGTGGAGATTGTGTCTTTTTCCTGCCACCTGTCCCCAGGCATGCGGGGAGACTCCGGTCTCTCACCCCTCTGCCTGGTGACCCACAAGAAGAAAGCCTTGGCTTGGAGCCATCTCTCGATAAACTAGAAAGGATTCCACGTTGGGTTTTAAGTGGCACAAGGGAAATGACAGAAGGAAATTCACCAGGGATTCATGCTGCTGATTTTGAGCTATTGGTCATAGAAATAGAGAGCTTAGAAAGCCACAGACATCACCAGTTTTCCTTTCTCGCACGGCCCTGCCGCACCCAGCACCTCCTTACAGAGAGGAGTCGGCAGCACCAGAGAAGGGCAGGTCCCGATCCAGCCCCGGGCTCTGGCCCCGGCTCCCTCGAGTGGGGAAGCCAGGCCACGGTCTCCACTCCCTCCCTCACCTGCATTCCGGAGCAGGGGGAGACTATATTCCAAACTTCCTCTTCCTATGAGAAACTAACTCCGCGACAGAAAGCACCTTGTTCCTCTTGCATTCCTGGCCCTGGAACGTGCTGCGTCTCCGGCAAATTGTCGCTGTTGTCACCAAAACTTCCTCTGGCTCATTCGCCACAGTTTGGACGCTGCTCCGTGCCAAGCGCGGCGGAGGCACGTTTGCCACACGGCCTCCCATCCTCACTACAGTCACGAGAAGCAAGTGTGGTGCCCACCTGCAGATGGCGAGGTCGCTCTGCTCACACGCAGCACCGAGTGACACTGCGCTTCCAGCCCTTCTGGGACCTGGCACCTGCTGCGCATCAGGGTCTGGGCTCCTACCCGAGCTCTGTCCGCCTCCTCGGAGGGAAAGAGGAGTTGAAGGGTTGATCTCGGAGGCTTCTTCCTGGTGGTCCCATTCTTCGGCTCTGCTCCTAACCACAGCACATTGTTCCCAGAGAGGCGTCCCTGTCCTCGGCTGGCCCTGGGAGGCAGGTGGCAAAGCCAAAGGAGAGTTTCTGTCCTTGATGTTGCCGAGACTCATGTTTGTGCAGTCAACCCACGAGCCTTCCGTCAGCAGGAGGGATGGAGGGATGGCAGGGAAGGGTGGGTGTTTGCCAAGGGTCATCTTGTTATCTTTAGCGGCCTCTGGGCAGCCCCAGGTGTCATTATCTAACAGCCTTGGGCCTTAGGCAGCAATTGCAGAGCCCAGATTCCAAACCCGCCCTGACCTGACTCCCAGACTGGGCTCTTTCTGCACCTCTGTGTGGCTTCCGTGGGAGCGACTGGGCCCTGCCACCTGAGCAATCTGCTCAGCCACCCGCCGGCAACTTCTTTATCCATAATGTTCCCCGTAACCTGGGTTTTTGTCATGTAAGAGGTTTTGAAGGAAGGAGAGGGATATACTATATGATTTGCCCCAAGCTGTACTGTATACAGTAGTAGACAATGTGGGACTTTTCATTTCTTCCTTCTCTCCCTCCTTCTGTCCCAGGTAAGGTGCTGGGGCTAACCAGAGATGTACGAAGTGCTGTTGGGCCGTTGCTATTAGGAATTCAAGTCTTGCTCACCTCAGCTGTAGTGATAGTGGCAGTGATACTGAACGCCCACCCAGCTTCCTGTGGTTCCGAATAGACCAACCGGCCAGGGGCGTGGTCTCCACTAGCCTCTCCCAGACCCGCAAGCTCCCTGCAGACTTAGCCGTGAGCCTGCCAGCAGCTGGATCCAGTACAAAACTGAATCAGCAGAAAATGCAGAAAAGAGCAGTGAATGCCTTTTTCCTCCTCTCTTGAGCCCAGAAAGCAGCGAGGCCTCTCTGCGTGGGTCAGTGGCGGGCTTCTGATGTATCTGCTTGCCCCAGGATCTGCTCTATCCCCGCCTTATGTGGGAGGTTCACACAAGGTTGGGTCACGCTTGGTCAGGTGGTTCTGAACCACTGTCCTCAGGGCCCCAAGGCCCAGGGAGCTCCCCGGGAAGCAAAGAGAGCCCCAGGTAGCTGTGTTCCAGGCTGCCCCAGCCCTAATGGCTCTGTTTGACATATTTACAGCTATGTTCCCACTCAAGGGCTACTTGAAGGAAGAGTTTGGCAGTGTAAAGTACGAAAGTCCTTCACCTAGTTCTGCCCCCTTAGAAACTTGAGAAATGAAATGATTTGCCTGGGCCACACAAAAATCCCCATCTCTTTAGATGCTCAGCCTTCCAGTATGCAAATAGATGGCTAATTAGGAACCCAGCTTACATCAGTCAAAGTCTTACGGGATTTTTAGATCTTATTCTAGAAAACAAAAGAATCTTCAGTTTCTTTCGAAGACAAATGCGTGTTCCTTAAGCCTTGGAAAGAGGAATTTTCGGGCTCTCCCCTCCATGTGTTTGTGACATCAGCCAGCAAAGTCCTATCTGAAACAAACAGAGGTCACTTTGTGACCTGAAAGTGCATTCCATGTCCTGGACACATATGTTGGTACATAACACCACCGTTTGCTATTTTGTCCCCTGGCAATGAAAATTCAGGTATCTGGTGCTGTTTGTATTACAACCACCTTGCCTCTGACCCTGGTGGGGTGTTTTATTAGAAGGAAATGCAAAATAGCAAGCAATCCTGTTAATTTATTGCTCACAAGCGATAGTAAATAACTCTAATGCCGTTTCCATGTGCTGTTCATACATCACAGTGGAGCGGCCGCAGGAAAGTAGCTGTGTGCTGCCCACGGCGTTCTCAGGTGCCACTGTGCTTAATTTTTCCTTCTTCTTTTACAATAAGTAATTGCCACTGTAGCTTCTTCCTCTTCTTGGTCGCATGTCTCTCTTGTCCTCAAGAGTAGACTGTGCCATGGCAACAAGAAGCTTCATTATTACTCCCCCCAACATATTGAACCTGGAAACACTGATCTTTTTGTTCTTAAAAAAAACCAAGAGACCTCGTTTCTGCTTTTCAAGTAGAACCAGGTTGTCAGGCTTCCCTGCTGTATTCCTTTGTGGGCTCTTTTTCTCTGAATTTTATGACTTCTGACATGATGGGCAGTCCTGAACTCTCCCTCATCCTCACTCCCCGGATCCACCAGCTTCAGCCCTGGGCAGACTTGCGCCTTGGCACTGTGCCTTCTTTCGGCCACGGTGGAGGCACATGACCCTCAACCCTCCATCTCTCCTGGACTCCTACAATCAGCTTTTTCTTTTTCAACCTCCTTTAAGTACAGAGAATTAGACTGAGGTTGGAGAAAGAAGAGGCGATTCTTCTCTCCACAAAAGGAACAGAGCTCACAGCTTCATCGGCTTTTCCAATGTCTCCCACCAAATCAAGAAATAAAGACAGCCCCACAGGAGGGCTCAGATAGCCCCCCTCCCGCTGCCTGCTCACACTTAGAGGTGGGACCCACCAGCCTCAAGTCCAGCCACCCCCTAGCCTCCCTTTGCTCAGCTCCCACCTGGCAGACCCCGCGCCAGCTTGGGGCTGCCCTGCTGGGCAGGAGGCAGGAGCGCGTCCCTTTCTTTCACTGGGTTCACAGTTCTCATCGAAATGAATTCCCCCTTTCCTCCATGGTCCTCTCCTATTTTTGAAAAATCCACAAACCTGCAAGCTGAGGTCTTTATTTTGAGATGCTTAAATGTCAGGTTACTGAAAAAGTGCAGAGTGAAACAACAGAAAGCCTGTGACCAGTGGTGTGAGCCCCCAGCTTGTGCCAAGAGGGTGACTTCATTATGCTCAGAAAATAGATGACCTGTACAAATGGGAAATTCTGTGTTTGTCCTTAAACTCTAGAATATCTTCTCCATCCCTGCTCCAGGCAGGATTTATTTCCTTCTTTCCTCTCTGGGAAGCTAGATGACTTGTATTTCATAGTAATAAAACCTCTTGCAATCAGCTGCAACATACAAGGTAATAAATCCCTCTGTCACTTCGGGGGCCGTTTTCAGGCTGGGAGTCACTTGGCAGTACTTGGCAGGGTGGTTTGGGGTCATTCCTCTCTGTCGTTCCCTTTTTCGTTCTCCTCCCCAGCTCCCACCCCCATCTCCACTTTCCTTCATAAACCATTGCCACAATTCCCTGCCTTTTCTCCCAAAGCAATTAGGCGTTTGGGGCAGCGGGCAGGTAAAGAGTCATGCCTCACATGCTGGCTTTGTGTCTTATGTCTTTCATTTTTTCATACAACTTGTGTCTGTGTCTGTGTTCACAATCATTTCCCCTTTTTGTACAGGAGGAGGTTTTTTTGTTGTTTTTGCTTAAAGATGATGCCTGACTCTACACCGTGCCCAGATTCCTCCAAAGTTAGAGCGCGCAGAGAAGACAGAAGACACCCCACGGCTTGTCTTTCTCTGAGTAGCCGTGGCTTCTGAAGGAAAGCCTAGGCCTTTGTTCACATTCTGGCCAGTTTGTTCTGTGTTGGATGAGAACCTAATGCATTTTCTAACCTCGTCTCTTCCACCCATGGAAGGGATTTCATAGGTCCAGGGAGTAAGAAAGGAAAGAATGACTAAAGTAAAAAAAAAAAAAGATAATTATGTCAAAATTCAGATTTCAAAACTAGTCTTTAGCTCAAGCTATCCCAAGTGAACACCTGTGCCTACGTCACTTGTGTTTTCCTACCATAAGTATCTTATTCTGATGGAAATCTTTTTGAACTGGGAAGAAAAGTAAATTCCAGGTGCCTGGGAAGCCAGAGATTCCTTAGCTATAGCTAACCACGGCTAGAACAGCAGGTGAGAGGAACCTTAGCCTACATACTGCTTGACATTTTTAAAGACACTGTGGCCCTCTGAGTTAACTCTGGGGCACTCTCTATTGTCCCAGAGCATAGGAATCCCCAGCCTGGTTTCTGCTGGCACTGCCCAGAGAGAAGGATGACTGATCTCTCCCCAAGGAGCACTTGAGTTTTGGGCCTGGACAACAGTGTCCTTATGTTCTGTGACACTTGCCCCCCCTTCCCGGCTGTGCATCTCATGGGCTAACCACTTCAATGGACACGGCTGTGTTTGACCTCTACCTGAGGAAACCGTAGTGTCTAGATATTTCAGACAGGCACTCCGACATGAGCCAGGAAACCCTCCTGCTCCAGCCGCTGTGGCTCTGCCGCGCAGGCCCCTCCCCGCCGAGGGTGAATTCACGCCGTGCGAATTTGCTCGGGCTGCTGTAACAAAGGGCCACGAATGGGGAGGCTTAAAGCAACAGAAATTTATTCTCTTGTAGTTCTAGAAGCTGGAAGTCCAAAGTCAGCAGGGCCATGCCCCCTCTGAGACTCTGGGTAGAATCCTTCCTCGCCTCTTCCTGTCTCCTGGTGGTGGTCACAATCCTTGGTGCCCCTTGGCTTGTAGCTGCATCACCCTTTTCTCTGCATCTGTGACCACATCTGTCTCCCTTGATGTCTGTGTCTTCACATGGCCACCTCCCCTGTGTGTCTCTCTTCCTCTTCTTTTAAGGACACCAGTCATATTGGATTAAGTGTCCACCCTACTATAATATGAACTCATTTTAACTTGATTACATCTGCAATGTTCCACATAAACCCTATTCCAAACGAGGCCTTATTTCCAAATAAGGCCACATTCACAAGTACCAGGGTTTAGGACCTCAACATAAGAATTGGAGGGAGACCCAATTCAATTGACAACACGTGCTCTCCGGGCCTTGGCTGGGAAAGAAGCAGACTTGCCTTCCATCCTCTACCTCTTGCTTCCAGGTTTAAGGTGCTGTCTTCAGATACTCCCAAACCCAGTTGGCCAGCATCCTTTGGCCTGCCCACAGCCCTGCTCTGAGCCAGCCTCTTCTCTGGCCCAGCACACGGCACCCTGCTTATGCCTGCTGGGCCAAGCAGGGACACGCCCGCATCTCTCAGGGTTCTCTGGCTCACCTTCTCTCATCTTTAGAGCCTCAAGGCTTTTCCAAATGCTAATCCCACTGTGCACAGTACATGTCTACGCAGGTAAAGAAATCATTGCTCTCACACCTGGCCCTTGGAAGGCCCTATGTCCCCTTTCCCCTGTGCACACGTAAAACCCCACGGCATGACTCGGTGAAAGATTGCAGCTTCAGTCAGCCACACGTAAGGTCGAATCCCAGCTCTGCTGTTTGTTTGATAGATGACCTTGGGCAAATGACTTCACATTTCTGAGCCTCAATTCCCTTATCTGTACAAATGAAGCAATAACAACACCTGCTCTGCAAAACTGTTGTTAGGATTAAGTGAAATAGTGTATGCATGCTGCCCTCAAAGTAGGTGCTTATGAAATGTTGCCGTCACTGCTTGCACTTCATCTCATTGGCTCATAATGTAGCTAGTAACAGTAACTGTCTCTTTGTATTGAGTGTCTACTTCTGTGCTAGGCACTTTGTACTTGTTGATTTACAGATATTTCTAATTCTTATAAAAGCCCCCCAATGTAGGTATTACTATTCCTGTTTTACAGGTGATTAAAACTAAAGCCCAGAAAGAAAATGAACATAAAATCAATGAAATGAAAATAAAGAGAAGGTAAAATGCCCAAGGTCACATAGCTACTGAGTGTTTGAGCCAGGATTTGAACCTGGGAACGTGGACTTTGCACTATGTATAAAGCTGCCTCTGGGGTCTCTCATTAATCCACTGATTTATGTCTTCGCAGTCTTCTGTTTATTGCATTCTCACTCTCACATTTTTTCCTTTTCTGTTCTCCTAGGTGACTTTTCTCTTTCTTCCTCACTTTTCGCCGTTCATGTCTTCTAAGCCAGCAGTTCTCAAATTTGTTCAGATGTCAAAAAAGCATGATGCTTTTCATGAAATAGCATGCTTTATTTTGCAGAACACTAAGAAATACTGATAAAATGAATTCTAATATACAAACCTTAGAAATAATTTTGCTAGCAGACAATATGGCTATTTTCTCTGTGTGATATAGAACCACACCTCTAAGAGCATGTGTGTGCACACTCATGCATACCTCATGCACAGCTTGGAACAAAGCAGGACCAATTGCTGCCCACTGTTATTAACTGACTACTCAATTATGTATGTGGACGGAAAAAAAATCCAAACCCTGAAATATTTGAAAGAAGTTTATTCTAAGCCAAATTTGAGGACCATGACCCGGAGCCACTCCCAAGAGCCCTTGAGCAGTGGACTCGCTGTGGCTGGGTTACAGTTCGGTTTTATACATTTTTAGAGAGACAGGGGTTACAGGTAAAGTCATAAATCAATACATGAGAGGCATACATTGGTTTGGCCCAAAAAGGTGGGGCATCTCAAGGGGGGGGGAGCTTACAGGTTATAGGTGGGTTTAAAGATTCTTTGGCTGGCAATTGGCTGAGAGAATTGGGCTTTATTTAAAAGACCAGAAAGGATATGCTTAATTTAAGATAAAGGTGTGAGCACTCTGG
>VBSM01002153.1:51150004-51188463 GCA_008086735.1 Cheirogaleus medius
CCTCCTTAGGAAGGAGTTTTGATCAAAAGAAAAAGATCAGAGTTCAGTCCTCATATATTTCCTCATCTGCTAGGGCTTGCATAGATAAGAACAAGTAGGCACCAAAAATTTCAGAAAAAATGGATGGGAGAAAAACTTGAGATTCGGAAAATTCAGTACATTAATTCATGTTTATCTGTGTGGCACCTCGGTCCACTTTGTGAATTGCCAGGGCACTCCGGCCACATTTAACTCCAGCATCATTTAACTCCGGCCACATTTAACTCCAGCATCATTTAACTCCGGCCACATTTAGCTCCAGCGTCATCCTGATGGCAGAAGAGTGCTGACGGCAGAGAGGGAAGCAGAAACGGCCAGATCTGAGCACTTCCTTCCCTTCCCCGTGGGTCTCATTGTGGGGCACACACGCCTTTTTAATCCTGTGCCCCTGATTTTCTTCCCTTTTAAAAAATCAAGATGCCCTGATTCCCCCCGGGGATTCCAACTGCGGTGCGATTGTGTATTGGAAAACGTTCAGACGTCAGAACACTCTGACACCACAGATGTCTTGAGGTTTATTTTCACCTTGTGGTGATAAAGACTGTGCTCGATTTAGCCACCGGTGCTTCCGTCACTACAGAGGGAGAAGAGCGGCTGCATCAGAACACAGAGACACGGTCTGCTGTGTGTGGATTTCAGCGCCAGCCTTCCCTGCCACTGACAGAGTAAATCACGCGTTCACACCTGCTCCCTCACCTGTCAGCTCCTCCGTGGCTTCCTTTCCTCGTGGCCCCACAACCAGCACACTTCAGATTTCTTATGGGAAGCTGTATTTTTTTTTTTTTTTGGCACTGAAGTTTCACAGTTGTCGCGTCATATATTTCTTCGGGGACACCCTAAGGTGGTGACTCAGAACAAGAAAGCAGATCAGAGCCCCTCCCTCAGGTCGGCTGGGTAATATTGATCTGAAATTTGATCCCTTAGCACCTCTCTGCGCAGGCAGACACTGTGCTCCATCGCTCCATGCCCCTGGGACAGGCAGAACCCCAGCCTCGTCACCGTTTGCTTCCTTCGTGGACACATTTATTGGCCTTCCATGTTGTTACAACAAAACAAAAGCGGAAAACGTAATGTGCTGTATAATGTTTATTGATTTTTCCCAGAGCTAAAAGCAAAGTTTTGGGTGTAGCCGTGGAAACAGCTGGAAGGTTCCGTGCAGCTTCCTGGATCATTACCCGAACTTAGAGCAGACTGAGGACAGCTGGTGCGATGGCGGTTGGACTGTTAGAAGCCAGCAGAACTCCTGGAGGCAGAGGTTGGGCGATTCCGTACACATCGGAGCAGAACAGTCATTGTCCTGGCTCTTCTCAGAGCAGCGCACACGACACACTGGGCTGTCGTGAGATGATGCCCTTGCGTCATGCCGTGCATGCACAGGATGCCTGGCTTCCCTGCCACTTCCCCGTGCTCTTCGAGGCCAGCCGAGCTTGAGATTCTGGCATTAGGAGTGAGCTTTCTTACTCATCACCACTGGACCCTCTACAAAGTTTCCCCTGGTCTGGGCAGCACCTCCCACACTGCACTGAGCATGTGCATCATCTGGGAACCTGCTGAGATGACGTGTCTGATTCAGGAGGTCTGGGGTGTTGCTGGAGAGGACCAATTTCTAGCAAGCACCTAGTGGGTCCCAAAACTGACGGTCTGTGGATTGCAGCTGGAGTAGCAAGGGTCTGGTGGAAGGTGAAGACCCAGACCAGATACCACAGCAATTTAATTTGCACAGAGCTCCACTGAATGTTGTAAGCCACCCACCGTCAGCAGGGGCAGGATGAAGGGAGTTTCCTTTTTCTCCCCTGCTCTCTATTGCAACCATGTGAGGCAGTGCTGCTCAACTCTGACCACCAAGAATCCCCAGGGGAGTATTTAAGACCTGTGCAAGCCCAGAACCCACCCCGGACCAATCAGGCAAAGCCCCCTAGATGATTCTGTTAATAACATACAGCCAGGGGCGAGGAGCCACTGGCTTAGGTCATTAGGACTTGTTCAAATGCAGCATCAGTGTGGCAGCGAGGGGTGCACACTGGCCACAGTGATGGCAGATTGTCTGGAAAGTGCATGTTCTGCTGCTTCCCAAGCAGGTCTGCATCTGTTATTTACCCCTTACACCAACTGTATGGTAGACCACTGCTGTCAGACGGTTCCCGAAAGGGATCATGGCTCAAGCAAATCAAAGTTTATTTTCATGTAGCAATATTGAGTGAATGTTGGTCAGCTGGTGCCTCTTCTCCACCCAGTCATTCAGGGGCTAGTGGTGGCTATGCTGTCTTCAAGTTAGGGCTTCTAAGGTCCCCTTGGGGGGGTCATCTCTGTTCCAGCCAGCTGGAAGTGTGGCAGGGCTTTGTGGATCAGGCCTGGAAGTATTGTAGACCACGTCTGCTCACATTCCATTGAGTAGCACTTAGAGGAACGGGGACATTGGGCAAGTGGACCAGCTGGGTACCCTGGAAGGAGCGGGAATGTGGATTGTGGTGAGCAGCCAGCAGCCCCTACCACCAGCCCCGAGGGGCAAATGTGGATGCACAGACTGCAGGGGCTGGCCTTTCCTACATGAGATGCCCAGGGGCTGCATGAACCTTTGGAAGAAGTAAGAATGAAAACACCCAGTCAAAGCGCCTGGGCAACCTGCTTGTCCACAGCTGCGGTCTGTAACACTTCAGTAACCCTTTGAAATGCCTTTTGGGGGTGGGGTGGGGGCGGCACTTCTAGTTTCCAGTCCTGCACATAAGGAGCTTAGAACTTGCTGCCTGTCCTAATTATGGGTAAAAAGCTGAACAAACTGGAAAATCAAGAACTCTTCTAGGTCTGTATGAGAAGTGAGGTCACAGGCAAGCTGCTGCTCCCAAGTTTGGGAAGGCAGACAAAGACAAACACAGAGAATCGCAGGTCACCTGAGCAGAGATTCACGAGCACAAACCAGGGCAGAGGGTGGGCAGAGGGTGTAAGAAAACCTGAACTGTAATTGACAAATTGCTGAAAGCTCAGTGTGGACAATGAGAAATAAAAACTCCAGGGGGACACAGGGGGCCTCCCATGCTGTTGTGAGTTTTATCTTTAAGAATGCAACCAGGTTCTCACAGTAAACATCACAGAAAAATCCCCTTGTGCTTCTGGTGGGAGGGTTGGGGGGTGGGAAGCAGTGAACCATTTTAAATTATGCCAGAGTATTCTGTTCGTAACAAGGTCTGCTCTTAGGAGAAACTAGTTAACCAGAGCCTAACCTGCTGAGGTTTTATCAGAGTCTAACTGACTAGGGGAGGGAAACACCAAACTCCAGCCCACTCTGGCCATCCAGTCCCACCTAAGGGTGGCATGGGGGTGGGGAACAAAACAAAACTGAGCCGCACTTGTGAAGTTCACAGTCCAGAGGTACAGGCTCACTAAAAACCTGGGACCTAATAACAGGATAATGCATTACCCTAATACTAAAACCAGGTAAGAGAGTTACAAGAAAAGAAAACTACAGGCCAATACCTTTCATGAATATAGACGCAGAAATCCTCAACAAAATATTAGCAAATCAAATTCAACAATGTGTGAAATATTATACACCATGGCCAAGTGGGATTTATCCCAGGTGTGTAAGGCTGGCTCAGCATTCTAAAATCTATTAATGTAATCTATCACATCAACTGGCTAAAAAAGAAAAAGCACGTGGTCATATTCATAGATACAGAAAAAGCATTTGACAAAATCCTGCACTAATTCGTGATAAAAATTCTCAGTAAACTAGGAATAGAGTGGAACATCCTCAACTTGCTAAAGAATATCTACAAAAAACCTATAGCTAAAATAGTTAATGGTGGGGAACTAGAAGGTTTCTCACTAAGATCAGGAACAAGGCAAGGATGTTCCCTCTCACCACTCCTTTTCAGCATCATCCTGGAAATCCTAGCTAATGCAATAAGACAAGAAAAGGAAATAAAAGGTATACAGATTGGGAAAAAGGAAATAAGATTGTCTATGTTTGTAGATGACATGATCATCTATGTAGAAAATCCAAAAGAATTGACCTGAAAACTCCTAGAACTAATAAGCAATTTTATAAGGTTGTAGGATATAAGGTTAATATACAAAAGTCAATGGCTTTCCTGTATACTAGCAATGAACAAGTGAAATTCGAAATTAAAAGCACAATACCATTTACATTAGCTTCTCCCAAAATGAAATGCTTAGGTATAAATCTAACAAAAAAATGTGCAAGATCTATATGAGGAAAACTGCAAAACTCTCATGAAAGAAATTAAAGAACTAAGTATATGGAGAGATATTCCACATTCAGGAATAGGAAGAGTCAATATTGTCTGTCCAGATGTCAGTTCTTCCCAACTTGATCGATTAAAATTGTAATCCTAATTAAAATCCCAGCAAGTTACTTTTGGTATCTATAAACTGATTCTGAAGTTTATATTTAGAAGAAAAGACCCAGAATTGCCAACATAATACTGAAAGAAAAAAAGTTAAAAGGACTGACACTACTTGAACTCAAGACTTACTATGAAGCTACAGTAATCAAGACAGTGTGGATTGGTGAAATAGTAGACAAATAGATAAATGGAACAGAATAGAGAGCTCACCACAGAAATATAGTCAACCGATATCTTTTCAACAAATGGTGCTGAAACAACTGGACATCCACAGCAAAAAAAAAAAAAAAAAAAAAAAAAAAAAAAAGGAATCTACACATAGAATTTACACCCTTCCCAACAATTAACTCAAAATGGATCATAGACCTAAATTTAAACTATAAAACTATGAAACACCTAGAAGATAACACAGGAGACAGTCTAGATGACCTTGGATGTGGTGATGTCTTCATAGGTACAACACCAAGGGCATGATTTGTGAAAGAAATAATTGATGAACTAGACTTCATTAAAATTTAAAACTTTTGTTCTGTGAAAGGCAATGTCAAGAGAATGAGAAGAAAAGCTGCAAACTGAGAGAAAATATTTGCAAAAGGCACATCCGATAAAGGACTGTTGCCCAAAATATACCAAGAACTCTACAACAACAACACAAAGATGTTGATTAGAGAAGGGTCCAAAGACTTTAACAGATAAGTCACCAAAGAATATACACAGATGGCCAATCAGGCCACAGTGTCATCAGGACACATCAACAATGAGATTTATTGCAAATTAAAACAACAATGAGATACCCTCACTTACCTATTAGAATGGCCAAAATCCAGAACACTGACACCACCAACACGGAAAAGGACATGGAGCAACAGGAACTCTCCTTCATTGCTGGTGGGATGCAAAATGGTGCAGCCACTTTGGAAGACAGTTTAGTGGTTTATTACAAAACTAAACATGCTCTTACTATCCTACCCAGCAGTCACCACCCCTTTGTGTTTACCCAAGGGATTTGAAAACTTATGTCCACACAAACACCTGCATGTGAATGTTTATAGCAGCTTTATTCATAATTGCCAAAACTTGGAAGCAACCAAGATGTCCTTCACTAGGTGCATGGATAAACGAACTATGGGACATCAGACAATAAAATATTATTCAGTGCTAAAAAGAAATGATCAAAGCATGAAAAGACATGAAGGAAGCTCAAATGCATATTGCTAAGTGAAAGAAGCCAATCTGTCCAACTACGTGACATTTTGGAAGAGGCAAAACTATGGGGAGACCGAAAAGATCAGAGGTTGCCAGGAGCTGTGGGGAGGGAGACGAATGGTTGGAGCACGGAGGGTTTTCAGGGCGGTGAAACTGCCCTGTATGATACCGTAGTGGTGGATAAGCGTCCTTATGCGTCTGTCCAAACCCATGCAAAGTGCCGCATCCAGAGTGAACCCTGACGTGTCGATGCAGGTGCCACTCGCTGGGGCGTTGGCAGTGGGGAGGAGATGCCCGTGTCGGGGCGGGGAGTGTCTGCAACTCTCTGCCCTTGTGCTCACTGTTGCTGTGAACCTAAACTGCTCTAAAAAATAAAGTCTTTTTTAAAAAGGGTTTTTTTTTTTTCAATCAAGAGAAGTAGAGTCTTCGTATGTTTTCATATGTACACGTCTTCTTTTCAGGAGGAGACCCGAACATCTTCTCCCTGTCCTTTACTTACCTCACACCAGGTTGGCAGCTGCTGGGCTTCCAGTCCTCTCTGAGCCCAGCACTTACCTGTTCCTCAACTAGCGCCACCACATCTCTGTTCTAAATGTTTTTCTCGTGCAATAAAAGACATTTAAAGGAAGCATTCAGCTTTTATTGTATGCCATATTGTGCCATGATCTGCACACCTGTTAGTGCATCGTGGGAAGAACCAGCTGGCCTTACTTTGGAGGTGCTAGGCACGCGGACCTCTTTATTTTACTGGGCGTCTCAGAGGTGGGACTGGCAAAGCTCTATCTCCCATCACTAAAACATCCTCAAAATGCACGCAATCCTCACCTGTTTTGTCCGTGTGGTGAAGCTATCAGGCTGTGATAAAGCTATTCTCATGTCTCAACTTTATTTTTTCCATTAAAAAATGGGGCCGAGTATGGCATGAAAACTGCAGCTCATTGCCAACGGGAGAGAAGAGGACAGGGATTAGTTCACTGTGAAAATTTTGAAGTTTTCACTCAAATAACAAATGTTTATCAAGAATAGTGCTGGATGCTACAGGAGTTACAAAAACTTCAAGGACTCTTGAAGAGTTTGTGCATGTGTAAAAGCACAGAACACCTAGCAATTCCAGGATCTCTGCTTCCTTGTGCGGGGAAAGCTCCTGGAGAAACTGGTTGGGGTTTGTGCTGGAATTAAAGCTGAGTAGGAGGAAACAGCCAGAGGAGGGTGAGGGAAGGATGCTAACTTGCGAGGGAGTTGGCCAGGGAGCGAGGGCACGTGTGGGCAAGCTGCAGACTGACATCAAGCCTGTTCAGCCCCAACTCGGGCCATTCTTAGCCCACACAGGGCAGACCGAGGGTCCCGTGCCTCCGCACCCTGTCCTCAACCCCCACTCCCACTTAGCCCACCTCTGGCAAATTCCACAGGGAACTAAATATGCTGAAAACTGGACTCTGAGGTCACTAGGGTAGGTAGTGTTAGGGATAGGTGAGGGTTGGCAGCGCCAACCACAGGAAAAGAGGAGGGTGAGAATGAGGAGGCCAGTGAGCATCTAGAACCAAACCTGCAGCACAGGAACTTGAGGTTAAGGACTTCTCCCGGCCAGGAGCATGCGCAGAAACTAGGAGCTCATATCTAAAGGTAGCCTTTTCCCTGAAGTTTCCTGCTAATTGGACAGGAGCCATAACTCTCCACTATAAACGAGGAACAGAGTCTTCACACCTGGTGGACAGAAATTATTATCTGTTTCTGACCGAGTCTCAGCAGAGCCTCGCTTGAGTTCTGCCTGTAACTACTGAATGTCCAGACCCCAAGCCTCACAAAAGCAATAACTGTTGCTAATACTTTCTAAAGTTGTAAGAAATATTACGAAAAATAGAGTTGCAGAAAAATCTTTGTTCGTGCCACCCACTGGTTTTTACGAGTGTATTTTGCTTAGAACTAGCAACTCAGGGGACTTGAGTCACAGGCTGAGCCTGAAGGAGTTCTGAGATAAGGCCATTCACTTTTAGTCACCGGGATTTCTAGAAACACACGGGTTACTTCCAATGCCAGCCGTGTGGCTGTTGTTTGTGGGCTGTTGCCGTACGCCTGAGGCCGCTGGGTCTGTCCGCAGGTGTGGAGCTGCCTGCCTGCTGGGAAGGCGTGGCGAGGAGCCGGGGGCAGAGCTGGCAGCCCCACAGGGAGAGGCTGTGCTGGCTGAGGCGGAAGTCCCTGAGCCTCAGGGCCTCCTCTGTTAGGATTTCCATTGAGCCTCCTGGATCTTGTAAGTGATAGCACTCGTTTCCTTCCAAGTTAAAAGAGGCATTCTCCGCCCTCTACCCCAGTGATGTGGCACACGGTTTCCTCTGTGGCAAAGCTAGTGGTCTGCCAGGTGCCCTCACCTGAAACACCGCAAGGTGTGAAGATAAACGTTTCTACGTAGGGAGAAAATGCGTTTCCGTTACAAGCCGATTTCGACAGTCTCAGGACTGAAGCCTCTACAGCGGGCGATTTTTATCTGGGCTCTGAGGAAAGGTGGCGATGAGACGTGTCCGGATTCTCTGAGACACCTGGGGCCACCCTGGCCCAGCCCAGGTGTCTAATGGCGCCAGGAGCCCAGCAGTGCCCTGGCGGGGGAGGGGTAGCCCGGAGCCCCCGCACGCTTAGGCACTGGTGACACTAACAGCTGCTACGTGTGAAGGGCCTGCTGTGTCCCGGACCACCTGTGTCACATGCCCTCCAATCCGCATGCCAACTGGGGGGGTTGGGGAGCGTTTGTCTCGTCGTGCAGGTGGGAAAGCTAAGACCCCAGCTGCGCACTGCCTGGCGCTCTGCAGCTCAGCAGCAGAGGGGCTGGGACCGGACACAGATCTGGGCAACCCTGCAGCCCACCCCTGCGTGCACCGCGGGCTCCCTGTGCCTGGTGAGATGATTGGCCCTGCAGAACCGCGCTACAGGCAGCGCCTGCGGGACCACCCGCCTCAGGGCCAAGGCAATGATTTGAGCGTCATTTATCCTTTAGGCAAGTGAGAGAAACTGCTGCTGGCAACCAGCTTGCAGGCATTCACAGTCCTCTTAACAGTTACGGTAATTTCTGATCCTACGGCGGCCCTCAGGGGCTGGTCTGGAGAGCATCTATGAGCAGAGCTCCTGCGCATCCCTTTCTTTCATAGAAGTTGTGTATATTTAAGGTGTACAACATGAGGTTTTGAGGTACGCATGTACACTGAAGTGAGTGCCACAGCCAAGCTAATTAACATGACCCATCTCCTCGCATAGAGACCTTTTATTTTTTGTGGGAGAGCATTCTGGTGGAAAGCATACTAGGTGTTCGCAGCGCGGGTGGAAAAAGATTCCTCATGCAGAGATTGAGATATAAAAGTAAAAAAGTTTATTTTATCTTCTTAGAAGGGCAGAGAGAATGCAGGGGGTTGGGGGGACAGCAGGGAGCTGGTGGCGTCCCAAAGAAAGAGAAGGGTTGCCACAGCGAGGCCAGGCGGCTCGCTGATGCTATGGGGACGAGGAGACAGAATACAGCAGTGTCAGTTGATAACGAGAGTGGCAGCGGGTAGATGACAAAAACCGAAAGGATGTCAAAGTCCAAGACTCGCTTTCCTGCCTTTCCTTGGAGAAGGGACATCACAGGAGATGTGACTCCGTCCTGGAGATGTGGTTGTGCCGCTTACTCAGGAACTCTGTAAAAGCAGATTCTCGAAAAACAATTTTGAAAGAGAGAGATGTAATCTCTCTTCCGTCCATTCAGCTCTTTTCAGAAGTCGTGCAAAACAGAACTCCTGCAGGGTGTCTGTTAGAGAGAGGGCTCAGAGGGTTGATGTTGAACTGTTACTGGGGAAATTGCGGGATTAGGTATTTTCCTGTTATTCATGCAAGGCCGTCCTTACAGAGGGCACCTGGGATCTGCTCTCTCAGGACATTTCCAGCATAGAATACGGTATTACTCGCTGCAGTCCCGCACTGTACACTAACTCTCTGGACTTGCGCAGCCCGAGTAATCGCAGCTTTGTGGCCTTTGACCTACACCGGCAGGATTTACCTCTCGCTCCCCCTTCCGCTAGTAACCGCCTTTCTATAGTCTGTGTCTACCTGCTCAATTTTTCTAGGTTCCACATTGTTAAGTGTGGTTTTTGAGAGGTGTTGTCCTGGTCTGACAAATAAGTGAGATCTTGCAGTATCTGTCCTCCTGGGTCTGGCTTATGTCGCGTAGCGTAATGCCCTCCAAGTCCATCCACGCTGTTGCAAATGGCAGGTTTTCCTCCTTCGTTAAGGCTGAATAATATTCCGTGGTATATATCTCCCACAGATCTCCATTCCTCTGTCGATGGACACTTAGTATACCCTGGACCACAGAAAAGGCCTCCTGTCCCAGAGAAGGTGCTGGCCTCCGTGACCAGGCAGGAGCGCCCGGGAGCACTCCCGGCGGTGCAGGGTGTGGGGAGCTGGTGCTGGGCAGCCCTGGAAGTCGCTGGGCTTCCCTTCCCTGAGTTCTTGCAAGACCTGAGTGGAGCAGAGTGGCGCGGAGCAGGGCCTTGGGGAGGAAGAGCCCTCACTGCTGCATCCTTGGACCTCCCAGGACCAGCTAGACGTTGCCAGCGCCTTTCCCTCTGCTTCTTCCTCCCAGCCGTCCTCCCCTTTCCTGCTGCTTTGTTTACCTCCTGGGGACGCTCCCAGAGCCCCTGGATGTATCAAATTTGAAAAGAGTCCCCTTTGTGGAAATGGAGATGCCTGGGATTGTGTGACTGTCTGCCAGCCAGGAGGCACCCAGGGCAGTGGGACAGCACCGCAGCCTCAGAGTCAGAGCCCCAGTCCGCCTCTGCCCCGTCCACCCGACAGCCACCGTCATTGACACCTGGGCTGTCGGCCTCAGACGTGTCCCTGGACCTCCTCTGTGCTGTGCCTCATGGGCAGCGTGCCCACTGCAGCCCCGTTCCCCAGGCCCCTTGTCCAGAGGGAGCTGGGAGCGTGGGCAGGTGGAGAAACTACGGTACTTCTCCCTCACTCTCTCTGCAGGGTCTGCGTGTCCTAGGGCTCCGGCTCCCACAGGATAGACCTCCGTAGTTGCACTTCCACTGGGGACCCCAGCAACGAGGAACCTTCATCCAGCCAGCACAGGGGCGGTGGTGGCATCCTGCTCCTGCTAATCTAGGGGTGCCTCTGCAGGCTTCTCCACTTTGCCATGACCTGTGTGAGCCGTTACCTCATTCCGGTCCATCCCCCTAGATACTCGGGTCCTGCTTGTCCCCACCCGACCACTTAAAACCTGCCAGTTCCGGTCCAAGCCCTCGCTAGCGTTGCTCAGGATACCCCTCAGAGACTCCTGTCTGACAGGCGTGCGCTCTGAACTCAGCGATAAGAAGGGACTTGCTTGTTTGGGGGCACTCGGCTGGTGGGGGTCCAGCCGGAACTCGGACGGAGCCTGTCCGGAGCAAGCCGGCTGCTGCTCCCACGGAGTGTCTGTCTCCCCACCTCGGAGAGAGCAGTGAGAGCCACGCTGCGGCCTCCCACCCTTCCACACCCGCGGGGCGCCGCAGCGGCTCTTGCCGCAGACACGGCAGGCCGGTGTGTGGCGGGCGGCCTGCGGCTCTGCGCTGGGGGCGCTGGGTCACCCCTTGGAAGGGGCTCAGAAGTTAACTGTCTTTTGGTTGCTTGGTTTTTTGTGGTTTTTTTAGTCAAAATTCTTAGTGGTTTCCATAGGTGTGGGTTTGAAGCTGGCATTGGTAGAATTTGTGGCTTGATTGTTTCCTGAAAAATGTTTAAGTGGCAGTGCCGTTCATCTCTGCATCCTTCTCCAGGAAGGGCTCTCTGCGGCAGGAGATGAGCAAGCACCAAGCTCGTCTTTCTGGAACCATTCTCACTTCTCAACTCAGAACACAGTCTCAAGATAGGAAACGAAAAACAACTTTTTTTCTTCCCCTAACATGATGGAATATTAGAGTCAGAAAAATCTTAAAACATCATCTATGGTAGAACAGGCTTCCATTTTACAGAGGACAAAATCAAGGCTGTAAGAGGTTAAGGACCTGCGTAAGGTCACACTGCGTGTGGTTGACAGAACCAACCCTAGAGCCCAAGGCTCCTGCCTCTCATTCCCCACTGGGCCAGCCGGGCCATGGCCTGGGTCTGTGAGGAGAGCTAGAAGAACTGCTCCACATTTCTCGTTGGCCAGACCCCAGCAGGGCACTGGGGCTCAGATTAGGGACACTGCCCCATGATGTGAATCGTCCCAAATTGCTCCCATGGCCACAGAAACAGGCTTGGGATAGCTATGCCTTTCAGTAAAGATTTTGTCCATAAATATCTGAATTTTATTTACTAGGTTGTCTGGCCCATAATAGCATGCATTATTAACAGGGTAGCTTAATACTATCTACTAAACAAGCATATTCTTTGCATGGTAAAATGAACCTTTCTTTCACAATGTACTTACAATGCTGTGTCATAGCGGCACATGCTCAGAATAGTATAACAGACTTTTATTTGACCTCACACAGAAATACAAAAGAAGGGACCATCTCTATTACAACTCAATAGTCTGGTGATTAATTTTTTTAAATCTTTTAAATTTTTTTTCACGTGCAGTCTCACAAGGGATGGTGATTGATCATGAGTACATCTTTAAGTAACTTAGTTCTCCTAGGTCAGTCTATGTCCTCAGCCAGGGCGAGCATTTGGTACTGAAACTCTTATTCTCCCCCACTGCCCAAGTTTGTCCACTACCTCCCATGGTGAGTCACGGAGATTTCATCTGCCACCCGCGGCCTTGTGAGCGCTACAACCACGGGACCGTGGTGGAGTTTTACTGCGATCCTGGCTACAGCCTCACCAGCGACTACAAGTACATCACCTGCCAGTACGGAGAGTGGTTTCCTTCCTACCAGGTCTACTGCATCAGATCAGGTATGGTCAGAGGCCTCAGGCCTGGCGGAGACAGCCCTCCTCGAGTGTCTGCACGCGGTGGGCAGTGGTTCTGCCCCAAGCTGCGTGTCTCCTCCCACATGCAGCGTCAGGAACAAGGCACCGAACGTGTTTCTGGGTCAGTGGGGCTGATGTCGGGCTCTGTATCATGTGGTTCTAGGCCCTGTTCATAGGGTCAGGAGTATTAACCTGCTCTGAATTGGGTCCCTAGACCCCTAGCGTCCACGGAAGGGCCTCCAGCCTCTGTGCACTCCACTTTCTCCCAGCCTTGTCCCTTTCCACTGGCAAGTACACAGGCCCAGGGGTGTGACCACAATTGTGCGCATTGCCTGGGACCCACGGATGCGTGACTCCGCCTTTCTCCTCCACGCAAGGACTCATATCAGACACAGAGGTGCGGTGGGTAACACCTGCTGCCACGTGTGAAAGGGTAGGCCATTGCACGCTTCAGTGCCTCCTGGTCAATAACGAATTACCTGCACACGAGCTTCCCCACCGACCGCAGCACTCGGCCAGTGACAGAGGCCCCCCACCGTCGCCGGCCCACGCTCTTGAGCACTTTCCAGGCAGCTGCTGTGGCCCCAAGCGGTGGCGATGGCGGTGTGCGTCTCCCTGGACACAGTACTGAGGGAAGTGCTTGTTCACACTGGGTCTCTGGAGGCCACAGCGGCCCCACCGGCCAGCAAGCGGAGGAGGCGGGCCTGTCTGAGAGGGCGGCCCCCGAGCCTGATGGTCCGGCGAGGGCAGGTCTAAGGCGGGGTGGCCTGTGTCAAAAGGAAAAGAATCTCTCCTGGAAGGGTCTGTTCTTGCTGCCCCGGCCTGGCAGGCGGTTGCCAGCAGAGCTGGTAGGAGTGAGGGCCGTGGAGCAGGCGTGTCCCTTTATCCTGCATTCTTTGCTTCTCCTGCCCAACACTCACGTGGGCGTCGCCAGCTTCTTGCACCCCCAGCCCCTGGTCCATTTCAGAACAACTTCTCCAAGGGAGAGAGCCCCCGCCCCTTCATTGTCAGGAAGCAGGTGCGTTATTCAGCCTGTGCCAGGCCCTCGCCTGGGGCTGGAACGTGAACGGGCAGGTCTGTCTGCAGCACGGCGAGCCCACGCTGTCGTGTGGTTCCTGGCGCGATTCCCATGAGCGGCAAGGGGTGCGTGGTATCTCCGCCCACCCCTGGGGGTCAAGAGGCCACACTGCACACGTCTCTCGTGCCAGCTGAATCCAGCAGATGAGCCCAAGGGGAACCTCGCACCTGTCTCGGTCCGGGAGCCTCACGCCCGGCTTTGTTCTTTCTCACGGCAGAGCAAACATGGCCCAGCACCCACGAGACCCTCCTGACCACGTGGAAGATCGTGGCATTCACGGCCACCAGTGTGCTGCTGGTGCTGCTGCTCGTCATCCTGGCCAGGATGTTCCAGACCAAGTTCAAGGCCCACTTCCCCCCCAGGTCAGTGCTGCACCTTGGCACCCACAGTGCCCTGGGTCGGGCTCAGGGCGGCCACCTTCGGCAGCAGAGAGAGCATGTGACGCGTGCAGCGTTGAGGTTCTCAGGGGACACAGGGGAGAGCCAAAGCCACTTTCCTGGGATGTTTTGGGGTTCTGGGGTCAGAGCCCCGTGCTGGAGATGGACCGTCTTTCCCTCTTTCCTCCTTCCCCCCTCCTTTCCCTCCTTCCCTCAGCAGGGCGTTCTCGGCAGGCATCGTGGGGGCAGTGCAGGGAGCAGAGGCAGGGCTGCGAGCTGTGCCCTGCCCCACCCACCGGGGTGCCATTCCCATGGTGGCGCACCGACGTGGCCCTGGCATTAGGCACCACGGAGCTCACCGGCCACAGGACATGCACACAACTGGCTGGGCACAAGGGCAAAGGCGTGTGACACAAAGGGGTGTGTGTGTGTTGGGAAGTCTCAGAAGAAGTCTCAGGCTAGTGAGAATCTACCTTGGAGCTGGGTCTGGCCCCATGTAGTGGGACACACAGAGAGTGACCCTCTGCCCTTCTCGGCTGCACCAGTTACCTTGGGTTGGTGTCTTCACCATCCTAGTCATCGTCACCAAGGAGGACTCCACCAGCACCCTTAGGAACAAAGAAGAGCCACCCAGCACCACGGCTGGCAGGTCACTGTTCCTAGAGGAAGGCAAAGGGACGAGTTTGCGAGCGTTCGGAAGAGGAGGAGGGCAGCAAACCATCACGCAACACTAGCCGGGCCACTGAGCAAGCTGCCTGCCCACGTTCTGTGGCCGTGGCACAGCCCTCTCATTTTGGAACCTAATGCTTCAAGAAATGGCATTTGTTTTTGCCCACAGGGACAGCCTAGCTGTCCAGGGTCATGTCACCACCCCCTGAAAAAGGGAATATTGCTCAGTGGAAGAGGAGACTCTGGAATTAACCACTTCTCTCTCTTCCCTCTGGGCAAATCCAGGGTGTCTCTCACACCTCCCAGCTGAGGAGTGAGGGAAGTGGGCAGAGTCGCTGGAGACGCATCCACCCACCCTTTGCCTTTGGCTCACACCCCAGTCGGCCTCACCTCACTTAGCCATCTCCCCCGCCTGGCAGCAGGGCCCGTGGTCACACCCCACAGGCACCCTGCTGTCCCCAGCCATAACAAGTGTGCTAGGTGTGCGGTCACCTGCATCCCTCCCCGGGCCCAGAAGGGTGACCGCGCGTCCTGGTGCCAGAGCCAGGCTCTTGCCAAGGCGCCAGAACCCTCCTTCCTCGCACACCTGCCATCCAGTCTCTCTCCTCAGCATTGTTATTTATTAATCAAGGGACCATGTGCTATCACTGGGCTATTGCAGTATCTAGAGAAGGTTAAGGGCTACAAAGAGAAAGCTAAACTACACGGCTGTGATTTATGGTACATTAGAGTTCTTTAAAATGGCCCACAGAGCTATTTCTCTACATAACGCTTGGAAGAAAAATTTCCAGGATATCGACTCAATATTAAGATGTTTTTAAAAACGTTCTCAAAACTCTTTCACTCGATGCTCTTAACCCTGTATTTCCATCTTATGTCATTCTCGAGTCGTTTGTGGAAGCTGATCTCATCTCTCCAAATAGATAACTGGATTCTCAAGGGCAAGCCAAGGTGGGTTTTTCCTCCAGGTCCCACAGGAGCTGCCCCTGCGGAGGTGTTGGTGCCTGGGCTTGGGGGCTGAGCGGCACGGCCAGGACCCCTGGAAGGGCGGCTGCCAGGTCGAGAGCGCCTGGGCCTGGGTGGACTGTTCGGGCGGGAAATGGACAAGAGAGGGCCTCTCCCCACCTTGGCTGCACAGCGTGGAGGGGACAGGCCTGGGGAGGAGGCCGAGAGTCCCAAATGAGAAGAGGAGGCCAGCACAAGACAGCGGGGTGGCCGGAGAGAAAGGGAGCTTCACTTGTCAGGGACACACCCGGTAGTGGCTGCCACAGAGAAAGAGTGGTCTGACTCGGAGCCAGCTCTTCCTCCTTCCTGCCTCCTGTCTTCTGGGGGCGTGGCCTTGGCAGTCTCCTGCCTCCTCTGGGTGGCCTTTAAGAGTTGCAGAACAGTGACCCCGCCGCCATCATCTCTGAGCCTTTGCAAGGTGTTTCAAAAAGTCAGTGGACTTGGGACTGTCCTTAGGGTGTTAGGTAGAGGCACGGCCTGACGCCTCCCTCTACCTCTCATGCCACTTCCAGACGTTTCATCCCTTGGGTTTTGGAGTCCCTGCCGCAGCCACGCAGGGATGCAGTGTCTGTCCCCGCTGGGTGGACTTTTCCTGACACTTCTGCTTCTGGCCTCGTCAGTAAGAAACCAAGTTCTCTGGGTTACTCATTAGGCACACCGGGTTCCCCCTGGGGCCAGGAGCAGAGCGTGGTGGTCACACGGAGCTCGGGTGGTGGTGTCAGACTCCACCAGGGCACCCAGCAGGCAGGGTTGAACGTGCAGGTGCTGAGAGGCAAGGGCACCAGGCCAGGAGCGGCGTGTGTGCCCACGTAAGGGGACACCCACAGAGACACAGACTGACTTCTCGGTGCGCCCTGGCTCCCTCACGCCAGGCGGGGAGGCCTTGCTTAGCCGGGAGCGGCCCGAGGGTCGGGAGGCGGAGGTGAGCCCACAGAACCGGAGCGAGGCAGTGAGATGGCTCAGAGCTTTCCATTTTTTTTTCCTGTTGTTTTTCTATCTTGACTGAAAATTAGTGATTTTGATGCTGTAGCAGAAAGCAATAGAGAAGCGCAACAAGCACAGGGCCAGCCGCGCCCCGTGGGCACTCGGGGTCCACTGCTCCCTGCGCTTTGATGGCGCAGTCCACGTGCAGCAGTCGACCCGTGGGACACTGCAGACGCACCCTGGGACGCTCCTCTGGAATGGGCCATGTGGCCTCCTGCCCCAGGCGTTTACAGCCAAGCCCACAGGCCAAAGGAGGAAGGAAGGAAGCGTGGGAGAGAGCAGGGCCCAGGCGCAGGAGGGCATGAGAGCGTGAGGAGAAAGCGGGCGAGGCGTGTGCCAGCAGAGACCTGGCAAGGAGGCTGGATCTTCTGCACCACCACCCACGCCCCGAGGACCCCAGCTGCAGTGGGGAGTGCTGGTGGCCTCGCTGTGGGCGGCGCGGCTCTGACGTGTTGGCACTGCTCTCCTTTGCACAGGGGGCCTCCCAGGAGCTCCGGCAGCGACCCTGACTTTGTGGTGGTGGACGGCGTGCCCGTGATGCTGCCGTCCTACGACGAGGCCGTGAGTGGCGGCTTGAGCGCCTTAGGCCCCGGCTACCTGGCCTCTGTGGGCCAGGGCTGCCCCTTACCCGTGGACGACCAGAGCCCCCCAGCGTACCCCGGCTCAGGGGACACGGACACAGGCCGCCCGGGGGAGTCAGAAACCTGTGACAGTGTGTCAGGCTCATCCGAGCTGATCCAGAGTCTGTACTCACCTCCCACGTGCCAGGAGGGCACCCAGCCCGCTCCTGACAACCCGGACACGACTGCGAGCACAGCGGGGCAGGCGGCGTCCACCAGCCCGGGCATCGACATCGCAGACGGTGAGTGTCTGCCCCGAGCCCAAGCCGCCCTGCACACACCCCGCACCCGCAGCGGCACGCCAGCCCCTTGCCGCACACGGTCTCCTGCTCCCGGCACAGGGCCAATCAATCTGTTCACCTCTCACTCGGTTTAAATTGCTCCTTGCTCTCTGCACGCAGAGGCCGTGGGCGAGGCCAGCTATTGTAAGGACTGATGGTCGTCTCACAAGAAATGAGCCCATGAACAGAAGTTTCAGGAGGCACAAAAGGGCACCATGCCGTGCAGAGTAGAAAGGCGACGGCGGCTGGCACTTTGTTTTCATAGCATTCACGTGATCCGGGATGTTTCTCTTCTTTATCCTTTAATTAGGCAGGACTTTGGCAAGTGGGGCTTAGGGACGGGGTGACACAGGCATGCCAGGAAGAAGGATCCAGATGCATGACTAGGTCCCAGCAGTGTTCCAGCACCATAGAAGTTCTGTGTACATAGAAGTTACTTTTGCCAGACAAGAAGTGAAGGATGCATGTGTACCTGTCACAAGGAGGGGCAGGTTGCAGCTCACGGTGAAGTAGGAAACCGTGTCAGGCTGCCTGAGGCTGTGTCCTGGGGGAGAGCAGCTCCACACAGCTTTGCACATGAGAGCACTGATTCGAGCTCGTATTGACGGTATATGGCAGTGACGACATGGTCCCCTGGGTCCCCAGAGAGTTCTTTTTCTGCAAATCATGCTGCCTCTCTGTACTTGAATTTGTAACTTTTTGGCTTGTATGAACATTAGGGCCTGTGGTTAAAATCTAACATTTTTTTTATAAACTGGAAATAAGATCATAGTTGTTTTCTGGCAACTAGATGTCGTATAGGGGAGTTGGTTTATTTGATTATTAACTGATATGTGGAATTTAACATTTTCTTCCTCTCCACACTGATTTCATAATTCCAAATTGTCGTGGTGTTTTCTGGTTGTACTAAGCTCAAACCATGTATTCTTTCGCAGAGATCCCCCTAATGGAAGGAGGTCCCTAACGGGGCAAAATCATGGTGATTCTGCTGCCCCTGTGAGAAGAGAGACCTTGTAGCTCGAGGGAGGCCACAGAAGGACTGAGCCTGGGGCAGAGTCTCTAGTTTATCTACAGGAGACAGCGACTCACACCCTACATCTCGGGATCAAGAGTGAGGCTGACAAGCGGCGGCAGTGCTTTTAGATGAGACTCGAGGACTCGCCAAGGACAGAGGGGAGCCAAGGACACGGGGAGCCAAGGACAGAGGGGAGCCAAGGACAGGGGGAGACCCTGCAGTCCTGGGCGGAGGTGCTACGTGCGTCCCGTGGAACCGTTCCATGCACATCCCACCGAGCCTCACATCCCGCTGCTCCGGCCCCTCTGAAAGCATGTCGCGTTATGTAAATTCGCATCTCACATCCGCTTCAAGCTGTCTCTGGACTCCAGGTTCAGATGGGTGAGCCTCTGCGGGAGTCCGTGTTGGGGGCAGGCAGAGCCCCTGCGCCCCCAGTGTGGCGGCTCCCAAGGAAAGGTTCTCGCGTGGCACTTGGAACCTCCTCCTTCATCAGGCCTGCTCGACTCAAAGCAGGACTAAAGCAGCATGTGCCAATTCCACTGAGGAAGGAAAGGAGAGACAGGCGGACTCCGCTCTCTGGAAATGTCTTCAAAAAGTAGAGTTTGTGTGCCCTGTGCCATCCTCTGGACACGTCGTCAGTGTTTGTATTCGTGGTTTCGCACACGGACCTGTGGCACTGGGTAAATCTTGTGACTTCACACGTGGACAGATGTGTTCGAATACATCCCGTGGTGGAGACGGTGACCAAGGTACTGTTCTGTTCCGGCATTTTGAAAAGGTTCACTCGACAATCGATCTCGATTGACTGTTACCATTGACACACCGCTCAACCATGCTTTGATTTTCCAGAACAGAAATTGTTTCTGTGAGCATATCCCACCTCTGAAGGAAGCGTAAGGTTGGATTTCCCCCTTTCATTACAATCTTGTCCTGCGTGGGCAGCGGCTGGCCTCCCGCCCACGGGCCCCTCACGCCCGCCCTGCCTGCCGCTCCAGGCTCCACCGTGAGGGCTCATGGCGCCCACTGCCTGTTGCTCCTAAGAAATTGGCTGATAAAAAATGTTCCCAAAGTGTCCTGAAGCGTCTCTTCAAATACGTGTTGCTCTGCAGAGTCGATTCCTTTCCTCCTCTGGGTTTTAGACAAATATAAACAAAACTCTGATCCATAAAATTGCTATGCTGATGGAGCGGTGGCTGGAAGCTTGATCAAATCCTGTTTTTTTCTTGACACAGACTGATTAAAAATTAAAAATAAAATGACAGTTTGAAGCGTGATTTTAATAGTGGAGTCGGGGTGCAGCCGGGTGGTGACGGATCATGGGTGATGGGATACGACGTTGGATTAAGGACACCACACAGGGCAGTGCTCACCTGCCGCGAAGCCAGCACAGAGTTTGCCCTTGGGCGGTGGTGGCCTGTGGATGGTGGGCTCAGCAGTTACGGCCTCCTTTAGCGGTGGCCTCGCCTGCCTCTGGCACAGCCTTGCACCACCAGCTGCGTTCAAAGGAGTTGGCTTCGCAGGTGTGTGTGGTGAGCGTCACCTGGCCCACTCAGGGGCGGCAGTGGGGCTGGGCGGGAGCGAGGGAGACCCAGACTGCTGTGGGCGCCCCCACCAGGCAGCCAGGTCCCAGCTGTTCTCCGTCCCCACACCTGTCCTCCCTCCTAAAGGAAGTTGTGTCTCAGACACCACCAGGTAAGTGCCTCATGCCCTACTAGGCAGGTCGGAGGAGGCATGAGGGCCACCTCACCTGCAGCCCCAGCACCTGGGGAGACCACAGGCATGCTGCACGTCGAGGGATTAGTGTCAACATTGTCCTAAGAAGAGAGGCCGGGAGCAAGTCAGTGCCGGCTTAACTGCAGCCTCAGACAATGTCTGACCCAGTCACCGGGCCTCCCTGGGTCCCTGTACTCTGTGGCCACATCAGAGTCTCACCTGCAAATGCTTACGGAGATTATTTTTTCTCCTTATAGTGAGCTTACGTGTCAAGAAAGAATCATGGTATTCCAAGTATGTCATGATCCTGATTTTCTTTTCTCTTAAAAACTCCCGGAGGCCCTCTGGATGTGGCTGAACAGAACCAGCTCTCTCAGCAGCTGGGCTGTGTTTTGTGTCAGTGCCCTGGGGGTGGCTATGGGAGCCAGAGCCCAGCACTGGCACCTCTGCTCTGGGAGAGGGGCGGCCCCCGGGAGTGTGCAGCTGAGACGCAGGGGTGCTCCATGGAGTGAGGCTGAGGTGCTCACCTGGGGCTTTGTTCCGGGACCTGCAGAGCGGCGGTTCTCAGCTGACGTGCTCAGTGCCAGGAGCACAGCGGACGGCACAGATGCCTTCACACCTCCCTCCCATGTCGCTTTAGTGAGTTGCAAGGCTGTGATTCGCTGGGGGAACCTTCAGAGCCTTTCCCACCTAAGGACACCCGGCTGCCTCCTGCTCCTGCAGAAGTGGCATTTGCCCTGCCTCGCAGCAGGACCAGGGCCGCCGCATACAGAGGCCCAGATGCCCCTCCCATGCCTTTGTGCCTGCCCTCCACCCCAGCACCAGTGCCCCTGCCCCGGCTCCACCCAGTCCCTAGGAACTCCCTGCAGAGGGAGTGTGCAGTGCAGTGTCATGAGAGCGCCTGGGCTTTGGAACAGGTATATCGCCTGCCTTCAAAACCTACCTCTGCCACTGCTGGCTGTGTATTTGGACAATTTCTTCGCGTAGAAGTTGAGAGGTTTGCTCTGCCTTCCTCGCTGGGCTGTGGTGAGGATGACAGCCAAGGTAAGGCAAGCGGCCGTGGAAGGGGCGTTAGATAAGTGGCAGCTGCTGCCCCCCGAGCGTTGCAGGGGTGCATGTGGGTGAGAAACTCGGTGTGCACAGACCCCGGCGCCTGTGCCTACCCTGCCCCTTCCCCTTCAATTGCCTTTGCAGCTGAAGCTTGTCGGGGCTGCCCCTCGGGTCCTCTTCCCAGGAAGGCACCTCAGGCTTCTGCATGCCGAGCTTCCCACGCAAGGAGGAGTTCTCGACCCTGGGCCCATCAGGCATTTCCCCTCCTTCCCCACACAGCCCTTCCCGCAAGCTACAGAACTGCTCAGGGAGGGCAGGACAACCTCAGAAATTCCCTCAAGGACTGGCTCATGTCCACAGGCAACCCTGTACATTAACACTAACCTGCTTCCCTAATTTTATTGTCTATTTTGGATTTAAAACATAAAAGTTAATGCCCATGCATTTCCAAGGTGATAAAGGGGAAAGACCACAGTGAAGACGATTTGCCTCGCAGGCAAATGGGGCCCAGGAGAGCAGCAGTCACCTGTCAGGGAGGGCAAGTCCTGAGCACAGTGGTATTGAAATCATAAAACTTAACGCAGAGTGTGTGCGCGTCCACACGGCCGTGTTAACTGCTGTGGCGGGCACCGCACCACCTCCACGCTGGGCTAGAAACCAGTCCCTGCATGCCTGCAATGCGTTGTTTCAAGCGCCCAAAGGAGTGGCCCAGCTACCTGAATAGGAGCCACGAACCTGCCCTGCTCTAGAGCCTCATCCACGTGCTCAGAGCCACTGCGGCTGCCCACGGCGCCCTGGCCCACTGGTTCTCCAAGGCCATGGGGAAAGAAACCTAAACACCAGCAGATGCATAGAGCTGGGGGCAAGGGAAGTGGGACAGAGCCCGAGGAAGCTGAGACTAGTGTTTTCTGCTTGTAGCCTATAAGAAATGCTTATGGACCCCGTTTCAGTCGATGGATATTTGTGGAGCACCTCCTCTGTGCCAGGCCCTGTCTGTGCTCCCTGGCCCCGTGGGAAACAGGACTGGCAAACAGGCAACCGCATACAACCCAGGGATGCGGGCCCCCGCCTAGGCCTGGCCTCTCGGGGAAGGCAGCCCGGCTGGTGGCAGGCAGAGCAGGAGAGGAGTGGGGCACTCGGGAGAACACAGCAGCCCAGAGATGAATGGGAGCTGGGTGGGCTGGGGAAGTGCAGAGGTGTCAGGTGCTTTCGGGGCCTCGGGGTGGGGGGCGGCAAGGCGGCTGAGGGCAGGGGAGGGTGGGGAGAGGGGGAGAGAGATGGGACTCCAAGGGACTGGGATGCAGCGGTGAGTGGTTCCCTCAGGGGACTGGGCAGCCGTTGGAAGGCTTGAAACATAGATGTTGCTCACATAAGACGGGAGAAGTGCACAGGTTTGAGAACTATTTTACAGGCTGATTCCGTTTTGTGCCACGTGGACCTAGGAGTCAGGGACACTGAGCCTGGCGTAGCACTGCCACCGGGCTCCGGGCACTCCTCCAGGCCCCAGCCTCCTCAGCTGCACAGCGAGAGGGTGGACTAGGTGGCGCAAAGGTCTCTTGCAGCTCTAACAGGGTGGAAATTCTCTTTCCTTTTTTTTTTTGATTTTGAATCCAGAGGCAAACATCACCTAGCTCCATCCTTCAACCTCTCTTAGCAGCTGCCCACTCCTGCTCCTCCGCCCCCAGCAGCAGCCTGGCCGCACACCCAGCTCCCGCCCCACTGGGCTCCTGAGGTCGGGGCAGCCCCACCCCCACGCTCCCCCAGGAAGGGGCCTGCACTCCAGAAACTCTGCAGCCCCTCCGCTGGGGTGAGGGTGGGAACCAGAGACCCAGCCGTGGCAATTCTGGCCCCCTGTGGCAGCGCTCTGGACTGGGAACCGTCTGGCCCTGGGCCGGGAGGAGCAGACGCTAACCATCCCGCCTGGAGCCCACGTGGTGTAATGACTTGAAGCAGCCAAAAGCCCAAACAAATCTATCGGATTCATTTGGCCCACGAATCCTTTATCATTGTGCACATTTCCCCTCCCGGGAGCGTGTTCACCTGCTGCACGTGCTTGCTGGGGAAACGGGAAGGAAGCGACAAGTTACAGGCGGTGCTGCCTGAGCCTGCTCTCACGCCAGGGAGTGAGGAGGGCGCCTTCTCCGCGCAGTCCGCCTGCCCTGACGGCGCGGTCCGCATCGGCAGTGTGTCCTGGTCCTGCTGCAGGTGCGGCACAGAGATCTCTGCACGTTTTTGATAGGCTTTATTTTCTAGAGTAGTTTGGGTTCACAGAGACATTGCTTGGAAGGTGCGGCACTCCCACGCAGCCTCCTCCTGTTTTATATCCCCCTTACACGTGGCACAGCTGTTAACAGCGACTAACCAATATCTGAAACAATATTAACTAAATTCAATAGTTCATCAGGGTTTGCTCTTTGTGTTCTAAGTTCTGTGGGTTTTGACAAATGTGCGCTGACATGTCACAGTGTCACATTACAGTGTCACACGGAGTCATTTTACTGCCCTAAAAATCCTCTGCGCTCTGCCTATCACCCTCCCCCGCCGCAGCCTCTGGCAGTGGCCGATCGTGTTGCTGTCTTCATCGTTCCAGCTTTCGCAGAGCCACACAGTCGCAATCGTGCATTAACAGCACGGAGCTTTTCCAGACGGGCTTCTGTCACTTGCCGATATCCACTTCGGTTTCCTCCATGTGGATTCCATCTCTGTACCCTGACAGGAAAAGGAAAAGCAGCCCGGTGTTCGGAACTGGAGACTGCGGAGCCTTCATAGACTTGCCGGCCCCTGGGGCTGGAGAAGGCCGAGAGAAGCCAGCGAGTCTGTCCACAGGGTCCCTGCCTCCCCAGGCACTTTCCCACGGACCTTCCCCACGTTCGGGGGGGGGGGGGTGGATTGGGGACTTCCTCCACCTTCCTTCTCTGTGGTCTTTGGTCGCCATCTGGTCACACAGCTCGCCCACACAGCTTCGTCAGCCCTCAGGCTCCACCGCCCAGGGCTTCCACCTCCCCAGCATACTTCACAACTCTTTACGTTCTTGTCAAGCAGCATTTATGGGAAGCGCATGAACTGTCACTGTGCTTGATGCCGAGGGCACCGGAATGAATAAGATGAGCCTCAAGGGGAGGCCGAGGTGCACACAGGAAGTGATAAAACAGGCGGAGGCGCAGGGACAGCGCCAGGCACCTGCTGTCTTGCAAGTACACAGCAGGGGCCACTCGCCTCACCTGGGAGGCAGGGGACAGAGAAAGGGACAGCCAAGCCCCTTGCACACTGTGATCGTCTCCTTTTTGTGCCCATATTAGCTACTCTTTCCCCATCTTGGAGTAAAATCTCAGAGCTAAATGGGACTCTAAATCTCAGGCACCTGCTAGCTATGAAACCGTCCTCTGCTTTAGTTGCCTCTACAGTAAAATATGGAAAAATCATAGAACCTGCATCCTGGGGCTGTTGGGAGGCACTAAAGGAGAAATTTATGTAAGTGATTAGGACCAGCCTGGCCTGGAGCACATGTGTTAGCTGTTATCACTGTTACGGAATCCAGACAATTCTGGCGGGCTGGCTCCCCTCCCTGATATCCCAGACAGTTAAAAATTTGCTTGGTGCTATTTGCTTGTCTTCACAAGTGTGTCACAGTGACATTTTCTACTCTGATCATTGAGCTATCTCCGGTTTGCCACTGAGACTCCCTCAAAGCCCATATTGGCTAACCAGGCCCCTGGGGACAGGGCTTCAGCCCTCCAGACAGCAGCCTGCCCTGGTGTCACCAGCTCCCGTTTCCACATTTGTCCTCAGGGATGTCACCAGAACTGTGAGCAGGCGCCCTGCGGAAAGCCACTGGCGATTCCCCGCCGCCCCAGCCGCGGGAAGACAGAGCCACGAAGAAGCAAGAGGTCAGCGGCACGGCTTGCTCTTCGGCAGCGGATGACCGTGCGGAGGTTCTCACCAACGCTGCGCCGGCGCCTGAGGGCTGACGAGCCGCACGTCCAGTGACCGGTCCAGGAGCTTGTCTGACGTCAGCACTGAACCCACAAGTCCAGAGGTCACAGAATCTGCTTTCTGCCCCATTTTTGTCAAACGCCGCCTCAGATGAGCCCCACCGGCCTCTCAGGAGTGGTCTGGCCTCTGCCGCTCCTCATGGGCCCGAAGGTTGGACAGACGTCTTACAGACGCTTGATAAAGAATGCCAGCTCTGGTTTCCGGGTGCCGAGGACGGCCCTCGGCAGCGCTGCCACTCACGGGCATGGGAATCAGACAGACCTGGGTTCAAGCTGCAGCTCTGTCACACAGAGAAGCAAAACAGGCAAGACAAGGGGCACGTATTTGCGCCTCAGGCCCTTCTCTCACTGACCGAGGACAGCAACAGCGCCCACCGCCCGGCTCGCTGCGCGGTTAGACGTGGCGGCGGTGCGGACTGCTGAGCACGGCCGGCCTGCGCCTCGCAGAGCCGCTCCCAAGGTCCCGCGTCTCCCTTCGCTGCGCCGCGGGAATCTAGGCGTGCCCTTTCTCGCAGACTCCTGGCAGCCTGTGTCACCGTCACAGAAGCAATGTGTCCCGGCCGCGCTTGTTCTTCTGGCTGTGACAAGAACTAAGAATCCTGTAAGCATAGAGCTTAGTCAAGAGAAAACAAAAAAGAACCAAGGATCCTCTGAGGTGGAGTCTGGCGTTCTTTATGCTCCTGCCCATCTGCAGCCAGCACCCTGGTCTCCACCTTTCAGGTCGGGGCGCCCTCCGGGCACCCCTGGGCCACTGGCCTCTGCCCCCGGGTGGGTTCCCAGCGCCGCCCTGCCCCAGTCGGAGTCACCGTGTGCGGGCTGCCGTGCTCCAGAGGGGCTTCCTGTGCAGGCTCGGGCTGGCCCTGAACTTGCTGAAGTCTGTGTCCTGGCAGAGTGCGTCATGGGCCGAGCCCGGGCCCTGAGGCGTCACTGCAGCTAGCGCCAAAAGCCCTCCAATGTCACACGCTGTCTCTCGCACAGCGGCTCCCAACGGGAGGGCTCTTGCTCCCAAGGGACATGCGGCAGTGTCTGTGGGAGACATTTTGGGTTGTCACAGCTGGGAGGTGGGCACTAATGGCATCGAGTGGGTGGAGGCCAGGGCTGGTCATCCCACCGTGCACAGGAGACCCCGTGCCATCCCCGACAAGCAATCACGCAGCCCACATGTCCACAGGGCCAGGCTTGAGAAACCCTGATTTAGGAGAGACAGCCCATGAAGCCACGGAGCCTACGGAACCTACTCAATGTCCTCGGCTGGTAAGTGACACGGTCAGGACCCGGCTCGGTCACTCTTGCTGAGTCAGAGCACCTGGGATATATATATTTGGTGTCCAGACCCCTTTGACAGTCTGGTGAGGTGTATGGAGCCATTCTCAGAATATCTTTAAATGTATGAAATAAAACCAATGAATTATATTAAAGCAGTTATCAACACACTTATAAAAGCTAATATATCACATAGCTGCATACATTTTCTGAGTAACACATAAAGTAACAGGGTCTGCCACAGGTCCAACAGCTACTGTAAACGCCAAGTAGTGATGCGTCACATAAATATTTTGAGATATCTGTAAACACTGTAATGTGATATGCAAATATCTGTGGCTTCTGTTAATGACAAAGTGACAGGTATGGCTAATACTGTGGTTTATTGCCTATGTGTTAGGTGGAGGAAATGCGAAATTCAGTTAGAGGTCAGTGAAAATGAAATGCAAGTGTTTCTCACCCAAGCTCATGGACCTCGTGAGGTCTATATGCGGACCTCGACTAAACCCTTTGCTCTAAAGCCTGTGTTCCTAAGGCTTAAATTGGCATCCACGTGGGCTTAATTTCTCCTCCCCAATGGGCACGGGTTCTACTTTCAGAGTAGATACTACAGGGCAGGGCTCCTCAAACTTTTTAAACAGGGGGCCAGTTCACTGTCCCTCAGATCGTTGGAGAGCCAGACTATAGTTTAAAAAAAAAAACTATGAACAAATTCCTATGCACACTGCACATATCTTATTTTGAAGTAAAAAACCAAAATGGGCAAAAACACCCGGCGGGCCGGATAAATATCCTCAGTGGGCCGCCTGTGGCCCTCGGGCTGTAGTTTGAGGACCCCTGCTACAGGGTCTTAGGAGCCGTCATTGGCATCAGAGGAGCCCCCGTCATTTAGTCTGTAGTCAAGTGATCCAAGGAAACCTGGAGTCACATTCCAGTTCCACCGTCCACCAGCTGTGCGAGCTTGCATTAGTTACTCAGCCTCTCTAAACCTCAGTTTCTTCATCTGTAAAATGGAAAGACTATCATCTGCTTTTTGTAGATTTGTCGTGAGGATTAAATAAGATAGCAAATGTAAGATGCCCAAACAATGCTTAGCACTAAAATAAGTGTTCAAACATGGGTAGTTGTTGTTCTTAAGGGGAGCCAAGAGCCAAATAATGTTTCAGCAAGATTCTAGAGAGCTGAAGTCACAGTGACATGTGATGCTTGCTCTACGTCTAGCACATCATCCACTTCTTCTACCTGGTCAGGAGGCTTCTCACGAATTCTGCACCAATCCCAGCTTGTCTCTCTCCTGTTACCCACGTATAAATACTTTGCACTCATTTTACCCCCAAAGCCACAAGTTCACGTGCAGATGTATGTCTTCCCCACCTGCACATTTTCCCTTCAGACTGGTCCCGCCCTTTGACCGGAGCTTCACCACCCACAGCCCGGCGCATACAGAATCTCAGGGGTAACCCTGGCGTTTGGTTTGTGGGTAGTGATTTCTGAGACTGTCTCCAATTTTGTAAACCCTGAATAGTGCTCCTGTCCTCAATGCTTGGACCTCCATCCTGCCCAAACTTACCCAAGCTCCCTCCACTCCCAGTGTGGACCTACCTGGGTTTTCTTAAAATGAATTGGAAAAGTTGTGTTAAATTAAATCCTGTCTGAGCCCATGTCTGGCTCGTTCTAGCCCTTTGTCGAAGGTGAGCACTGAGAAAGACATTCCTCGGACGTGTCTGCTTCCTGGTAAGGAACAGTTGGGGTCTCCTTCTGTGGGCTTGTGGGCCTCAGTCACCCCCGTTTTTCCCTGAGGGAGACTCTATGTAGCAGTGTTTCCCTGAGTGTGGGATATTAACAGGTACTGGGTAAAAGAAGCATTCTGAAGGAAATGTTTGGGGGAAGTTTCGTTAAACCAACCATCGGGTTTCTTTACTGAAGAACTTCTCAGAGTATTCAACATGGTAATGGTAATATAGGGTTTCCCACAAGTTATGGGCTCAATGTATCCCCCCAAATTTGTACATTGACATTTAATCCCCAGTGTGATGGTATCAGGAGGTGGGGCCTTTGAGAGGTGATGAGGTCATGAGGGTGGAGCCCTGTGAGTGGCACTAGTGCCCTAATACCAAGAGAGCAGAGGGCTCCGCCACCCTTTCTCCACCAGGTGAGGGTGGGAGAAGTCATCCAACCGAAACCCAGAGGGCCCTCGCCCGGACTCAATCATGCTGACACCCCAGTCTTGGGCTTCCAGCTCCCTGAACTTTGAGAAATAAATGCTTCCTGTTTATAAGCCACCTACTCTACAGTACTTTGCACAGTAGCTGAACTGACTAAGACAACCAGGCAGCCTCTTATCACAGAGCATCCCAGGCCCCCTGCTGGGAAATGCTGATCCAGGATCAGAGGGATACTGACCATGAGGCCACCAGAGCCCACACTACATGGCCCACCCTCCACACCGGCCTTTCTGTGTACCAGCATGTTGTCCCGGAGGGCTAGCTAGGAGGCCACAGTGGCCCCAGTGGAGGGGTCACACACCACTCCCCAGCAGGGCCCTAAGACTGCGGGCACACCCGCTTCCAAAGGCTTCCAAAGGCTCCACCTATTTCTAGAGGGTCTCACTCACCAAGGATCCACACACTCCACCCCAGGAGGAAGGATTGAATAAGACCCTGCTCAGCATCCCACTCAGAGGTCACTGCAACCCGGCTCCATGACCACTCTGCCCCCACCCCAGGACTGGACCAGCAGAGGCAGGTGGGAGGCGGGTGCCCAGGTGGGCGAGGCTGTGGACAAGCTGGAGCAGCTATGGGGCTGGGGCTGGGGCACGGCCTGGGAGCCACGCAGGGTGAGGGCCCTGCTCGAGCACCCGGACAGAGGACAGTTCAGACGTGGCATCACCGAAGCCAAGCAGAGAAGCCAAAAGATACACTTTTTCCACCTACTGAGGATTATAGAAAAATGCTTATAGGAAAGATGGAATCATCTTTTTATTCTCTCTATAGATAACACATTTTTATTGTCCTAGGAAGAGATCAAAGAATATACAGCCAAAACATGTAAGACAAAAATATTATAGATGAGCGGCAGCAGATGATCAATACTAATCGATAAACTATTTTGTTATTTTTTTCTTGGTTTTTGTGATGTGTGTGTTGTCAGCTTTTGGAAATGTGTTATTTGTTGTGATTTCTCATTCTAAATAAATCTTCATTTTTGTATTAACTTTGTATTTGTAGTTTTGCATTCTTTGTCTTAAAGAGGACACCCCTCCAAGCCCCCGCCAGACGCTGCACCCACACTGGGGAGCACGGCTGAGAGGCAGGGGCGGCTCTGACCTGGATCCTTGCCAGCTCTGTCATTTCATCAGTCTCCATAAAAGCCCGGTGTCAGGAACGCAGGCCTCTCTTAACACGTGAGTGAGGACTGACATTTGCAGAGCCCGGCAAGTTCTCGCAGCACTTTCCATCCATCATCTCCTTCGACTCTCCTAACAATTCTGGGTAGGTGGGTAAATACTCCGTGGGCCTGAATAATAAATTCTTAAAAAAAGAAAAGAAGGAGGGTAATGAAACCGACGTGCCTTCACCCTGCAGAATGGCCTCCCCCACCTGGACTGTCTCTGGCCTTTCCCGGAGTCACGGCCCCGCCCACTTTCCGGCTGGAGCTCCCTGTCCTCAATCAGCCCTTGCTGCCATGTCCCTAGTTTCTTTGTTTACTAAACAAAGAGCATTTTCTGGTGAGGCCTGGTTTCTGGGCCTGAGTCTGTTACAAAATGCATGACCCCATGACTCCGAGCAGATTTCCCCTCCCTGGGCTGAAGTTCTCCCCACCCCCCACTGCATGCCCCGCTGAATGAGCAGGCTGGATAAGACTGCACAGCCTCTAGCGGAAACTCCCCTGGTTTGAGGACTCCTAACTCTCTCTGAACCGCTGTTCCAGGGCATGGGGCTGCCCTCGGCTCTCAGAAGGCTCTGCCATGGTGCCAGCGCACCCGGAGCTGCACCCCTCCTGCCCGGCCTGCCGCGTGCTCAGTGTGGGGGACACACACCCCAGGTGGGAGGCGTCTGACCAATGCCAGACCCAGCTGGGCCCAGGCACTGCACATGCCATCCCTCCGCCTAGGACAATTTCCAGAAGAGTTTTTCCTAAGTTTTCTTCTGGAATTTTTATGATATCAGGTCTTATATTTAAGTCTTTAATCCCTCTTGAGTTAATGTTTGTGTATGGCGAGAGATAGGGAACCAGTTTTCCCAGCACCATTTTTTTAACAGGGGTGCTTTCCCCAGCGGATGCTTTTGTCTGCTTCATCGAAGATCAGTTGCTTGTAGGTGTATAGTTTTATTTCTGAGTTCTTTTCCTCTTGTCTAATAAATGCTCTCAATGCTATAAATTTCCCTCTCAGCACTGCTTACATGCGTCCCACAGTTGATTTACTGTATCTCTATTTTCATTCAGTTCAGTGTATTTTTAATTTCCCTTGAGATGTCCTCCTTGACCCACAGATTATTTAGAAGTGTGGCAGTGAGTTTGTAAGTATTTGGAGATTCTCCTCTTATCTTTCTGCTCTTGGTTTCTGCTTTGATTCCATTGGTGTCAGAGATCACACCCTGCATGATTTCAATTCTTTTAACTTTGCTGAGGTTTATTCTATGGCCTATCTTGAAAAGAATGTACATTCAGCCTTTGAGAAGAATGTGTATTGCGGTATTGTAGGATGGAGTGTTCTTTAATGTCCATTAAATCTTGTTGGTTAATGGTATTATGAGTTATTCCATAGCTTGCTGATTTCTGTCTAATTAGTCTATCAATTGTTGAGAGAGAGATGTTGAGGTCTCCAAATGTTATTGTCAATTTATCTATTTTTCCTTCCAATTTTTCCTTCCAATAACTATTGCCTCATGTATTTGCAGCTCTGATGTTCAGTGCATACACATTTAGGGTCGCTGTCTCCTTGGTGGATTGAGCCTGTCACCATTACATAGTCCTTCTGTCTCCAGTAACTTTCTTTACTCTGAAGTCTACTTTATCTGAAATTAATATAACCACTTCTGCTTCCTTTTGATTAACGTTTGTTTTATATATTTTTCCATTCTTTTATTTTCAACTTTCCTATGTAATTATATTTGACATGAGTTTCTCGTAGAATCATAGAGGTGGATAATAGGTAATATTTTTTAATTCAGTGTGCTAATCTCTATCTTTTATTTAGTGTATTTAGAATTTTTATATCTAATGTATTTATTGATATCTCAGAGCTTGAGCCTGCCATTTTATTTTTTGTTTTCTATTTGTTCTCTCTGTTTCTCATCTCTTTTTTCTTTTTCCTTTCTGTGGGTTACATAAACATGCTTTAAAATTCCATTATGATTTATCTATAGTGTTTTGAATGTACCTTTGTACAGTATTTTTAGTGGTTGCTCTAGGTATGATATTACATTATATGTGCATAGCTTATCAGTGCACTGATGTCCTCATTTTACCAATTTGAACAGCATGTAGAAATCTCACTTCCCTTTATCTCCCTTCTCCCCTCACTTATAATTGTCTTAACTATTTCCTCTACATACATTTAGAACCACATCAAGCAATGTTATAATTTTGCTTCAACTATCAAACATAATTTTAGAAGCTCAATAAGAGAAGGCAAGTAGGAAAGCTTAGGATTTTAACTCACATTTTTGCTTCCTTCTGGATGCTTCAAGGTTTCTTTTATCATTCCCTTTATGTTTAGAAAAATGTTTTAGTTGTTCTTTTAGGCTAGGTCTGCATATGACAAATTCTCCTAGATTTTCTTCATCTGAGAATGTCTTAATTTCCTTTTCAATCCTAAAGGATATTTTTGCTGGGTATAGGATTCTAGTATGACAATCCTAGTCTTTCAGTGCTTGAAAAATGTTGTCCTACTTCCTTCTGGTTTCCTTGATTTTTGATGAAGAATCTGCTGTCATTTGGATTATTTTTTTTCCACATAGAAAGTGGCTATTTTCACAGGCTGCTTTAAGATTTTTTTCTTTGTCTTTAGTTTTCTGAAATTCACTTATGATGTTTCTGGCTGTGGATTTCTTTGGTTTTATCTTGTTTGGAGTTTCTTCAGCTTCTTGAATCTGTAGGTTTATGCTACTTGCCAAATTTAGGGAGTTTTCAGTCGTTTTTTTTTCTCCTCTTCTGGTACTACAGTGATATAAATTTGGGTTTCTTAGGCTCTGTTCTTTTTTTTTTTTTTTTGCCAGTCTATTTCCTCTCTTTTGTTCAGATTGTATAATTTCTAATTTTTATCTTCAAGTTCACTGATTCTTTCCTCTTCTCCCTCCACTCTACGAGATCATCCACTGAGTTTTTTATTTTCATTATGATATTTTTCAGTTCTAAAATTTCTATTTGGTTCTTCTTTATATCTTCTATTTCTTTGCTGAAGCTTTCTATTATTTCATTGTTTCCAGTGTGTTTCTATTTGTTTTTTGTTTTGTTTTTTTTGAGACAGATTCTCACTCTGTTGCCTGGGCTGGAGTACCATGGTGTCAGCCTAACTCACAGCAACCTCAAACTTCTGAGCTCAAGCAATCCTCCTGCCTCAGCCTCCCGAGTAGCTGGGACTACAGTCATGCGCCACCATGTCCGGCTAAATTTTTCTATATATTTTTAGTTGTCCAGCTAATTTCTTTCTATTTTTTTAGTAGAGACGGGGTCTCACTCTTGGTCAGGCTGGTCTCGAATTCCTGAGCTCAAACAATCCGCCTGCCTCAGTCTCCCAGAGTGCTAGGATTACAGGCGTGAGCCACCGTGCCCAGCCTCTACTTGTTAATTAAAGTATTTTATCATGACTGCTTTAAAATATTCATCAGATGCTTCTAACATCTCTGTCATCTCAGTGTTGGCGTCTACCATGTTTCCCCGAAGGTAAGACCTACCCATAAAATAAGCCCTAGCAGGATTTCTAAGCATTTGTGCAATAGAAGCCCTACCCCGAAAATAAGACCTAGTGATGGGCGTGGCTACGCAGCATATCTGCACAACCCATGCATTTCGTCTCGGAGCGGTAAAGAAGATGAGCAGCCCTTCTCATCTAGGGCCAATGGTTCTAAAGGAAATAGAGTGGCAAGAAATTCAGGATGGAATTCGGGGTTTGGAGAGTTATGATGATGTTCCAGAAGAAGACGACTTAACTATATTTGAATAAATGCAGATTGTTGTACCGTACTTAAAGAAAAAACACAACCCCTGAAAATAAGCCCTAGGGTGTCTTCTTGAGGAAAAATAAATATAAGACCCTGTCTTATTTTCGGGGAAACACGGTATTGTCTTTTTTCATTCAGTTTGAGGTCTACCTGGTTTTTGGTGTGTCAAGTTATTTTTTTATTGAAATCTGGATGTTTTTGTGTTATGTTATGAGACTGATTCTTTAAGCCTTCTGTTTTAGCTGGGCTTTCTGTGTCAACACTCTGGAAGGGCAGAGGGAGGACACTGCCAGGTGGGATAGAAGTCAAGGTTCTCCAATCAGCATTTATTGACACCCAAAGGGAGGGCTCCTCATTATCCGTAGGTGAGAGTTGGAGTTCAGATTTGTATGTGATCTCTACTTACGCCGCCGCAGTGAGAGGACCTTGTTACCAGCTATCGTAGATGAAAGTCTTGGCTGTCTGCGTGGTATTTTCTCGACACTGCCCTGAAGGGGTGTTAGAGAACCTCACTGCAGCCCCAGGAGGGTGCGAGTCTGTGATCTCCACCAGGCCTTTGCCGGCAAGGGTGGGGATGGGACCACAGTTTTTTCTCGCGTTTGGAGTAGAATGGTTATTGTCTAAAAGTCCTCTGGCTTGCTAGTCTGCCTCTTTCCTCATCCTTTAGCTACAGAAAGCAGGCTGTTGTTGAACTTTAGTTTTTTCCACACCTGTTGCTTGCTTCTTCAGATCTGGGATATATGAGCCAAAAAGTAAAACAAAACCAAAAACAAAAATCTCATTGCTGTGTCATTCCCTGGGTTCTACAGTGCCTGGCTGGTTTACCGTCTCTCTGCCTTTCAGAGTGTTCTTAGGTTTATTTTATATAAACCATGCAGAGTTTCTAGTTGTTTCTAGCAAGAGGAAAAGGGAAAAGTAAATCTATTCCGTCATCCCAGAGACAGAAACACACACACACACACACAGTGCATTTATTTTAATATTGGCTCTCAGACCATAATTTTTATTCTTCCTTCACTTTCTCCTTTGCATTCCTCTTATTTTGTCCCATTTTTCTCTCCATCTCCTGCCCCACACTCTGGTACTCTTCTTTTTTCTGTCTACTTTCCCCTCTTCTCCTTTTTTTTAAGACTGGGGAAGAGTCTATTGAATTCAGCAGAGTCATTAGGAAACTATTTAAAACCCATCGATCCTTTCATTCTGTGTCACTCGCTCTCACTGCCGCAGGGTCTCACCCCACACTTGCAAAGGGACCAGGCTGGGCTTGCCGGGCCTGCAGAAATTCAGCTGCCCCTGACGGCCCACAGGCCTCTGCTCACATTGTCCTGCAATTGTACCTTTCTAGTGATTGATTTCTTTGGCTAATTTTTCCTCTTGTTTCCTGGTGTGTGGTGCTTTATGCCTTCCGCATTTCATTCTTTGAAGTTTTGATTAAGTTCTCACACTTCTTCCTCATCTTTGTGGATTCTTCACTTGTAATAAGATCTTGATTGCAGAAGTCTTACTTATAAGAGCCCCTGATGCAAGCTTAGCTCCTTCTAACCTATCTGAATGCCCATACCCTTTCTCTCAACTTGCTTTGACCTTTTTTGGTCCTGCTCAAAATAATGCTCTAAGGTGTGGCCACTCCCTAGACCTGGTGCTTTAAGACTCAGTGTCTCACCCTGTTGTGCCTGCTGGATTTCTACAGAGGAAACCAAGTAGCTAATAGTCTATTTATTTTTCCAGCAGTCTTGGGAAACAAACTGATGCAAGGCATATATCTGCATAAAAGAAGTAGTAGCTACATTGCCCTAGCTAAAGGGTAAAGCCACATTGGTGTGCACTGCACAAAAGTAGAGGCCAACTTGAAGTCATAATTTGCATTTTCTCCTTGCATTTATCTGGGGATGCTAAAGTTCTCTGTATGTGGCAAACTCTCATTTGGCATTATATAAATGGGCTCTGGCTGAATCCATGTAGCTCAGGCAGATTTCTAAAAGTGGGCAGCATGTTCTCTGGAAGAGCTTTCCATGATTCTAGAACCGCTGGCTCAATCAATTTGAGTCAAATTGATAGAAAGGTCCCAGATCATGATTATCAGGATTGATAATAGCCTGTTAAGATATGTATTATTCTTTCCATTTTACAGATCAGAAACTGAGGTTTAGAAAGACTGAAACACTCATGGAAGGTGACATGGCTAGGGAACAAGAGAACATGGGCTTTGAATGCAGGTCCAGCAGGCTTCGATCTCATGTCAATATGGAGTCAGAATTCAATAAATAGGTTTCAAATGAATGAATGAAGAGACGAGGGCCTGGGCTAGGACAATGTTGATAAGACTAGAGATGAAAAAACAAAAAACAAACAAACAAACAAACAAACAAAAACATTAGCTACAAGAGAAATCTCAAAGGGAAAATCTGGATAAACCTACGTGTCTATCAACTGTAGGAGGTGAAGCAGTCACCCATCATGGCCTCAACATGGCCCCACCTTCAGACTGGAAGCACATGGGGACGGCCAGGTCATGGAAGTGAGCAAGAGAACTAATTTAAGAGAGAAAATGGTATTTCTGGGTCTCATGTGGAACAGTGATAAAAAAAGGTCAGAAACGAATGGAGAAGACGGTTTGGAGACATGGCCATCAACATGGTCAAATTGTTTCTAGATCACGTAGATTAAAAACATAACCAATTTTTTTTTTTTTTTTTTTTGCCGCAGTGCGATTTTTCGAGGAATCAAAATTGCAATAACACTTGAGGTTGTTTTGCAACTTGACTACTGAGAAGGGAGTCAAGTCTGGGTGACATAAAAGCCACATGGGCCCCTGGGCTCCCTGACAGCTACCAGAAGTAGGCGGTACAAAACCACGCCGCTTCTGGTCATGAAGGGCAGATTTCCCCCAAGACCCACGAAACTGAAGGCTCCTGAGTCTGACAGTAGTTGGTCTAATAGGAGAGGCTCCCCCCAACACGCCGCCAGTGCCTTGGTTTTCCGTTCTTTGCCTCTGCCCTGCAGGGAGCTATGTTTTAACCTTATGATTGCTCTTTGAAGGAAGCATGAGTGTTGGTGAAAACTCACGACGTATGGGTCTCACCACGCCCTCCTCGAGATTTTCAGAGACATGTTTCCTGACACAAATGCAGCAACAAATTTACCGAAGATGAAGATGGAGAGAGCAAAGAGTAATTCATGCTCCTGGCATCAAGAGAGAGGAAGGAAAGGAGTATGTCTCACGCTCTTATCATTGTGACTGTCAGGCAGCACAGTGAAGCGTGACTAGAAGAAAAGCACCCGTGCCCTCTGCCAACACACGCCTCCCTCGCAGGGAAGTCTGCAGAATGGCCGCCCTGCAGCTATGTCTGAAACTTCCATTTCAGGGTCAGGGTTAGGGAAGTTCTCTTTGAGGGAGTGACATTAGAGGGACACTAAAGGATGCACAGGAGTGTGCTGTGCAAAGTCACGGGAGGAATGCGGGGCGGCTGGTGAGGCTGGGGCCTGGGGGCAGTGCTGGGGGACGAGCCTAGAGAAGCGGGCAGGGCCAGACTGCGGGGCTTTGATCTAGAACCTGGGTTTTATCCTCAGTGCCCACGGAAGCCACTGAGGCCTTAATATAGGAGAGCGATAGGAACCTCCGGGACGGCTCTGCCTGCGAGCCCCATGGAGCGCCCTGCCACTGTGCTGTGACTCTGGACTTCAGTGGTCACCAGTCTCCTGCCCTGCGTACACTGGAGAAAGATAATGGAAGCTCACTTTAAGGGCCACACAAGACGCTAAGCTGTCCCAGCTGTCCAGGCAGAAGTTGTCACCTCCCTCAATGACCTCAGCAGGTGAAAGACATGGCTAGGTAGACAGCATCTAAGAGTCCTTCCAGGTCTGACATAAATCCCTGGAGCCCAGTTACTGACACCAGCACACAAACCAGGTGCCACCCTGGGGAAGGGGCTATGGAAGTCCCTGGGAGGCCATAATGCTCCCCCCACACACACAGAGTCACAGGGTACCTGTGAGGAGCCAGGCCCACCTGCCACTCGGGGCAAATGGAGCCACCTCAAGCTCTCTGCACCTCACCTTGGTTCACTGACAGGAGAGGGCGCGCCGGGCAGCCCCAGCAGGCCAGTTAGGCCCCCCGTGGGCCGCTGTGGCTCCAGCTGTTGCCGTGCCTCAGCGGCCTGACAGACCCCCTACCCCGCACAGTGCCAGCGTGTGACACGCCTGCCCTCTCCAGAGCCCCCCCCTGCAATGGGGACAGGGAGGTGGTTTCATCCCTCTTTGAAGTGCAGCCCTTGGAGACATACTTGAGGAAATTTGTCACTCAGGCTTCCAGCTGCCAGCCAAGAAGGGGAGCTGAGAAGACTTTGTAATGAGCTCCGTGAGCTGTGATTCAGTGCCAGGCTGTGTTTTGCACCTGTCTTTCCCGCCCTGCCCCATCCTGTCACCATGCTCCTCCAGGCAGCGAGTGCCAAGTGTGGCTGCTCTGCCATTACTCCCCACGTGGCAGGTGGGGAGTGTCTGGGGTGGGGGAGGGGGGCTCCTCCTCCTGCAATCTGTGTTCCCCACCCCCAAGCTCAGTCTTACTCTAAGACAGCACCATTTCGGTCCACTTGCGTCCTCGAACTGACTTTTTGATGGAATCTGTCTTTAACCCTTTGGTTGCACGAGCCCCTGGGGAGTCCATTTCTTTCTTTTGACAGGTTCCTTTTACTGAGTGTAGCAACCCCCCCCACGCAGCGGAGGGGTGGGGGAAAGAAAAGAGAA
>VBSM01002153.1:51188563-51234712 GCA_008086735.1 Cheirogaleus medius
GGGCGGGCGGGGCGGGGCGCAGGAGGTGGCGAGGCGGGTCGGGCGGGCGGGGCCTTCCGGGTCCGTGCCGAGGGCGCCGCTGGGGCCGCGGGGCGCGGCGAGCCGACGGCGGGCGGCGGGACGTCCCGAGGTGAGCGCCCTGCAGGGAGGGGACCGGCCCGAGTGGCGGCGGGACGGGCTGCGGCTGCCCGCGGCGGTGGCGCCTCTCCGCCCTGCGTGCGGGCTCCCGGGGGCTGTTCCAGCTCTCGCCCCGCAGGCGTCTGTCCCGCAAGGCGCTGTCTGTCCTGTGGCGCCCGCGAGAGGCGGGGCCCCTCGGCCCAGGGGTGGGGACGTGTGTCTTGCGGACACCCTGTGCCAGGCAGGCGGGACGCGAGGAAACCTGGGCAGTGACGAAGTCACTCGCGTCCTCGCCGTGGGACAGAGCGGTTCCCTCTGGTCAGGTTCCTCTTTGGCACCTTCCTCTCCACCCGTGGAAGGGGCAGGCAGCTTGTCCCAGTCAGCTCTGTCACTGTCTTTCTCGGAAAAGGGAGCTAGATGGCCACCTCCAGCAAGGCCGTGAAAATCCCAGAAAGTCACCGAGCTGCTCAACAAAAGGCCTTGAACACCCTGCCACATAGCACCAGGTAGTGTGGCCTGGCAAAGACTCCATGGTAAATATTGTTGGCCTTTATGTTGGGGGAAAAAGTCTGCTTTTGAAGGTAATGGCCTAGTGGCTGCGCTCCTGTAGAACTGCAATTGGAAAGCCATTTCCTAAGGGGCGAGGGTAGATCGGGGACCTCACTGTGGTTTGCTTGGTTGACTGGCTTAGGGCTGAGGGTGCTGCCCCAGGAAGGCTGCCGAGGCCATGCTGGGTGGGATCTATGGCAGTGGCTTCCCCCAGTGGAGGGTGAGCCATGTAGTTCCCTCGTGTTTGGAGCACATCCATCCAGCACCGTGAGCCTCAGACAAGCAGTTAACCCCAGTGTCCTTCAGACACTGTTGCTGAGCAATGACCCAATCTATGCCAGGCCCTGTTGGATGGCAGGTGCGGCAAGTGCGCCTGCAATGGCATGCGTTTGCTCGCTGCCTGGAAGAGGACATTGGTCTTTACCCACCAATGCTGGGGGTGGCTCCCACGCAGGAGCAGTCAGGCCCTTGCCAGAGGGGTGCAGTCTGATCACGTTTCTCTTCATTTACTCAACCCATCTGAGCTCTGAAAAGTTTGTCTAAGATCTCTTGGACTCCTTGACTCACCTTATTCTCGTGAGCAGAAAACAATCCCCAGTGTGCCATGCACAGCCAGTAAGAAGGGAAGCCCTGAAGCAGGACCCTGGGAGAAGTTCTGCGGGGCTAGATGCTAACCCTTCGGTTGCTGGATTGTGGGGAGGTTGAAAGGGGTCCCAGAGAAGGGATCTGGGTTAATTACCAAGCAATAAAAAATAATGTATATTTTAACAATCAGTGTGACTATGCCCATGCATGTGAACGTAACTATCAGCCTGACTGGTTCCTCCATCCAAAATGATGACATTTATAGCTCTGAGCAAAGCAAGAAGCTTTTAGATTCCACTGTCTAGAGGCAAAACCAACTCTACCAGCTTTTTAGCTTTGTTTCAGAGGAGGGAAGACCTCTCCTGAGGAAGGGATATCTAGCATAGAGCCTTCTTTGTTTATTTCTGTACATAAGGAAGTTTGGCTTTGCTGAGTATTGAAACTGAAAATAGTACTGTTTGTTTGTCTCTGCATGTTCACAGACTTGTATAGTAAGAAAACATTGGAATGTCCAGTTATGAATCCAGATGTGTTTATTTCACTCTTAACTTTGTGGAAAGGAATGCAGAAGGCAGATTCAAATCTTCAATAGATCTCTGAAGCTTAGTTGCCTCCCAGCTCTGGTTTCATAAAGTCCTCTAATGTGTGAACAACACCTACAATGTCCTCATCTCTGTGGAACAAACCTAAGTTTGAGGCATAGTCCCTGCTGTTCAGAAGCTTCGAGGTCTAGGTGGGAAAACAAAACCAGCACCTGTGAAACAATTAGAGAGCAATTAAGTGCAAAATTATATATTGTCTGCTCGATCAAAGAAGACAGCCAGAGAGGGCTGCGAAAGGCAAAGAGGGCTTTGCGGAGCTAGCTGGTCTTAAGCTTGACTTAGAAATGGCATTCAAGGACCAGGACCAACAGAAGGAAGGAAACTGGAGGATAATATGAAGCTCAGAACAAGCAAAGGCACTGCTTTCAATAAGAGGCAGTCCAAATTCCCTGCTTCCCTTTCGGGCTGCGTGTCTCTTCATGCACCCTGCCATCCTGACCTCCCTATAGAGCTCTGACCTTGTAGTCTTTTTTGCATGCCTCTTTCTCTTTATGCTTGCTCTTGTGCTCACAATGCTCTGCTGGGAAATGGTCTTCATTTTTTTAAGAAGCATCTCAATAGGCACTTCTCCAGTGAAGACTTCCCTTGCTGGTCCCTACCCCAGTCTTTGAGCAGAGTTGGAGAGTTCCTCCTTTATCCTCCATTGCTCCTTACAGAAACTCTGCTGAAGCTCTTACCACCTGCACTGCCCATAGGAGTTGCGGGGTCTTTGCCCCACTCACTGAGGCAGGGCTGTCTCTCACTCATCTAGGGATATGCCCTGAGCCAAATTTGGTATCTGGCACATAGAAGGCATTTGGTAAATGATTTAGAGAACAGTAAACTTCCCCGCCCCTTGGAGCAGAAGGTGTGGGTTATGTGTCATTGGGAATCTAAGATTGGATAAAGCAGCTGGAGCCAATTCCCAGAGACCTTGAGGAGTGTAACGCAGTGGTAGTGCTCAAAAACCTGAGCAACCCCTACTGCCCTCACTATGGAATCCTAGATCTGGCCCCAGAATATCCTCTGCAGCCTCATTTCCTACCAGCTCCCACCTTGAACTCACACTTTGATCTTCTGAGCCACTCCAGCCCCAACAGCTCCGAGGCCGGGGCTTTCTCTTCCCCTTTGGCCATGCTGTTTGGCAGCCTCTGCCAGGAGTGCCGCCCGCCATCCCTAGCTGACTGCTGGTCATTAGGACTCCACACCAATATCCCCTGTGTGCAGAAGACCCCTCAGGCTGGGTTTCAAGTTCTCCTCTGTGCTCCACAGTACCGCACGCTCATCCTCAACATCTGTCACAACCACTTATGGCTGCTGGTTTCTCGGCTGTCTCCCTGCTATGCCTGTTAGCTCCCTGAACACAGTGATTAGGTTTATCCTTGATGTAGCCCCATGAGCTAAAGCTGTTCCTGGGAGATGGTGCCCAATAAGCAGGTAATGGGTGGAAGGCTAGACCAGGGTGATGAAATGTAAAAAGAAGGACCAATCTGGAGACATTTGGAAGGGGAAAAACAGGACCTGGTGATTAGTTATATAAAGAGAATAAAGGACAAGGTTCCTTACAACCTGCAAGGGAGGTGGAGGAGGTGTTCTGAAGGGATAGGATCCTCTGGGGAAAGGTCCAATTACATGTCCCCAAGTGCTGTGCAAAGATGATTTTGTTTCACAGAGGATTTTCAAAATTCAAAATATAAGTCACTTTGGGGCATATTGAGTTTGATGTTATGATAGGATATCCAAACGGGGGTGTCCTCTAGTCAACTGAAGCACACCCTTTGAGTACAGGGGAGGTCAGGGCTAGAGGGAGCTCTTGGGAGTGTAGTGGGGACAGTCTGGCTAGGGAAAGGGAATGTGGTCACTGAGCAAAGAATCCTGAAGCAGAGAACAGGGTCTTGGGGGAAAGCTACAAGCCAGAGAGGTGGGAGAAGGAAAAGGAACTGATGGAAAATAGAATGACAGAAAGATAGGAAGAAAATTAAGGAAGCAAAAGGAGAGGTATTTCAGAAAGAAACAAGTGGCTGCCCGATGCTAAAAAAAAGAAGAGGGTTGAAAAAAGTAAAGAAAAGGAGGCAAACTGCAAAGGGGGAGCTCCTACAAGGAAGCCAGACCTCAAGGGGTTAAAGAAAGGCTAGTTAATGGGTGATGGGAATGTTAGGTGGAGTCTTCAGACTTTAAGTTTGAGGAAGTTAGCCATGAAAGAAAGGATAGATTATCTCTCAGAAACAAGGGTGGAGTGATCTGAGCAAGAGAAGACTTTATTTGTTTTATAAGAGAGATTTGACCGCATTTGAACACAGGAGGGAAGGAGCCCATTTATGCTAAAAGAATATGGATAAGTGCCCGTGTTCACATTGATTGTATTTCACTCGAACCTCCTTCCCCTCCTTCCTCCTCCCCTGCAAGTGTCCCATAGAACTTTCTTTCTGGGAAATTTTCAAAATCACGGTATTGCTAAACCCAGTGACAGGGTGCTGCAATACTCAAACGATTTGTTCTCTCCTTCCTGACTGGTGGTGAACATCTCTCGAATGCTTCCTAGTGACTTTCCTTCACGACAGTGCTGACGAGATATTTTCTCCTATACTGTGCACAAATTAATAACACTAGTAATAACAGTAAACACATAAATAGCATTTAACCTGAGCCAGACACTTTTCTGAGGGATAAATGGTAAACCAGGATTCACACTCAACATATCTGGCTTCAGGGGCCAGGCACTTAAGCCATTATGCTAAATTCAAGAGAAGCAAGTTTGCACTTTACTGTAGGTGGATGCTCATGTTCCTGACACTACCACAAGATTCATAGTCCTGATGCTACTGACAACATGGCTTATCCAAGGTCACCAAACCAGTTATCTACCTGGACCCAGTTTCACTGAGTTGAGCCCAGTTTCACTGGGTTGCACCAGCTTTATAAAGTAGTCAAACAATTTAATAGTCAACAAGTAATGTACCACACGCAAAGTATTGCAAGAGACCCCAAAATATAAGCTATATATGTCCCATCTCATTTACTCTTCATAACTGCTCCATTTTGTAGACAGGAAAACTGTCGGGATTTGAACTCAAAAGACCATAGTAAAGGCAAAATCTAAATCCACTTTCAGCCCTGAGTTTATGTGATCTGAGATTCCTCCTCATCTTGGTCAGAGATATAACTGGGTCTAGATAGTTTCTAGGCTACCCTTTATTTCCTTTCCCAATATGTACAACAAAATAGTAGCGAGTATGAATCTGTAGCCTGCTCAGATGTGCAAAAATACTGCCTCTCCTTTATTTTCTAGACATCAATATTAGTTTGGAGCCTTCACCTCACCCAAAGCCGGCAACAGTAGAACTTCCTCCAGGTTGCGTCACAATTTCAGATCTTTTATGTGTTGCTAAGACATCAGAGGCATGGGTGGGGCTGTCTCCTGTTCACCCATCTGGTCCACACAGACTACCACTGAGCATGATCTTGTCCCTGTTTCCCTGGTGGTCCCTTCAGGTCTAGGGGGTCTCTGCTGCTTCTAGACCACATGGCTAACTCCCTGGGGTCCTGCCAGAGTCCTGTCTTCCTGGGAGCCACAGACCTTTTATTCCTGTTTCTTCCATGCCTCTGCTTCTACTCCTCAACCCCTCTCAAAGCCTCTGTGACCTCAACCTAAAGCCCTGTTTGGGAAATCAAAGCCAGAATGTGCAAGCTCCTTGTGGTCTAGTCCCGCCACATACCTGCCCTGGGGCAGCGACTAGGAAGACTGCAGAGAGGTGGATGTGGTCAGGGGAAGAGATTGACCTACAAGGAAAAAAGTTTTCTAATCTCAAAATACTGTCTAGCCACATTCATGATCTCCTCTGAGAGTAAATTCTTCAGGGGAAAAACGAAAGGTGCTATTTAAATCCAGGATATATGTGGATTCATTTTTGTTAGTACTTTAATAACATTATTTTTCACTGTATATTTCCAAGATCCTCTGTAATAAGCTTGCAAACCTGCCAAAATGGAGAATAAATGTTCTGCTCCAGAGAGGACTGGCCCTCGTCTGTGATTGCTGTCATGATGATACTCAGGAAATTTCCTTAGATAATTTTAGAGTTAACAAGGATATATATGCAAATGCTTCCAGTTCAGACTCACCATTATACACAGGCAGAAACCGAGGACAAGGAAAGTTAGATTTGTCTAGGATGTTCAGATGGTGGCCGAAGGAAGACTAGAACCAAGATTTACCATCTCCCAGCCCAGCGCTTTTGTCATGATCTCACGCATCTTGGAAGTGATCACCACTAGCAAGTTGGGGCCAAGTCACTCACTGGCTTCCTGACCCGACTTAGAATGCAACACAGCCACCGTGGGCAGCCTGCAATGAACCTCCTTCCGTGCCAGGACGCTGGGCAACTGGTAGGGACCTGGGCTTCCAGCAGGAGCATGTTCCCCAGCCCCCGGCCTTTCCTAGCCCAGCACAGACTACAGATCCCTCCTAGAACAGTTCTCAAGTGCTTTATACTCTCTCTTCACATTTCTGTTCTCTGCCTGTGACTGATCACAGTTTAATAGGATTTCTATTCCCTGTTCACCCCACCCCCACCCCAACTGCTTCCAATTTCCATCACAATCCAAATGATTTTTGCTGTGCTTAGCAGATTGCCTGTGTCATTACTTCCAGGGGATGCTATATTGGACTTCTCGGCTCTCATGTGCTCCAGCTCCCTGACCTTGCAGTTACCTGTCTTTCCTGGCAATTTACTTTGCCATCAATATGCCAGGTTTAGCTGAGTAGCATTCAGGGAGGCCGTCAGAGCCTCGAATGTTAATTTTCTAATTGAGAATATTGGCGTTGTTTGAACCAAGGGACAAGTAGGGATATTCAATTCCTGAGTGAGCTACCTTTTCCCAAGGACTTTAAATGTCATGCTAGTTGTTAGTTTTTTAATAATCACTCAGATGAAATTACTTCCTTCAATCAGATGATATAAAACTGTGTACTAAAGAGTTCATAATGAGCAGACTAAAAGGGAAGCCTTTCTATACCGAAGTCATTCTGGGTTTTCAGCATACTGTTTTCAGAGCATCAGTGCCTTTGGGTGCCACTGTTTCTGTTGTTTTGTGATGCTGGGGCCACACCTGAAGATATTAAAGAACACAGAGGAAGCTTTTAGGTAATTTCCCATGAGGGCCAAAGGGAGAAACCCCAAATCACCCCAGTGCCTGGAAAGACTCAGTTTCCCCCACTCACTGTTCCCCTTCAGTGGTTTCCGAAAGGAGTGCGTTTCCGGGCGGCGCGGCTGCACGAATGATGGCTGTGCACGTAAAGGGCGGTGCGCGGGTGGCTGGATGCTCGGTGTGGGGCGGGAGGGTCCTCGTGGAAGCCGGAAGCCAGCTGCCGACGCCGGCGGGAGGGGACTCTGACGGTTGTGCTTTCACAGATTACCAGACCGGTGCTCAGAGAGGTCCGCAGCTGCACACGCTCACGCTTCTACGGAATTGGAGCTGGGACTGGAGCGCAGCCACAGACTCAGTTGTCTTTCTAATCCCTAAGCGCACCCTATTGCGCGAGCAGTGGGGACGTCCCCGCCAGGCTCGGCCCAGATCCGCGGCCGCGTCCACACCGCGCGGTTCCCCGCCGAGCTGAGCTCAAGTCCCGGGCCGCGTCCCCACCGCGCACTTCCGCCTCTCCCCGCGGCGTCCGCCCTCGCGCGCCCCCTGCTGGTCTCCAGGAGAAGCGCCTCTCCAGTGCCGGAGAAGCCGCACAAGCTCACCTGCTTCCTTTGCTCCGAGGAAGACGATGCGACCTGTCGGGCTCCCGCTCCTCAAAGCTCAGCGAGCCTTCGTCGAGGCACTGTCAGGTACTTCACTCTTCAGGGCTGAGAAGGATTGGGGGTGAATGGATCAGCATAGCCCCTTTCGCAAAACTGCTCATGCGGCGTCCTGGTCCCCGGGCAAGTCGCAGATCGCGAGTCCTCGCCGCTCCAGGTGTGGTGGGCGCGCCAGCGGCAGCTGGGAGTTTGTTGGAAGTGCAGATGCGCAGGTCCCACCGCTGACCAGAGGAGTCAGAATCTCCATTTAACAAGGTCAGCAGGCGCTTCACCGGCATTCGGGGCTCTGTATGTTTCGCAGTGTGTTGCGTTTTCATTTTATTTAAAGATCACAGCGACAAGTAAGTTTGCAACTGGATCCAAATTCTAGCTCCACAATTTAATAAGTGTGAGATCTTAGGCAGGTGCTTAACCTCTCTGAACACCAGTTTAATCATTCATAAAATAATAAAAAGCACTATAAGTCAATTTTTCAACTCCCAGGACACCTTTCATCCTAAATATGAAATCTAATAATTATGCACCATGTCCTAACACAGCCACATTTACCCGGTCATACTGCTTAGAAATGTCAGACTCTGATGATGACCTTAGCTCAGTTTTTCCCTAGAAATCCACAAGACCCTTTGGTCAGCAAGTTCTCTGCTCACTAGAGAGTAGAGACGGTGGAATTGTCCTCATCCTTGTGCTTGGAAATGAAATGATCACAGAAACGTCATGAAAAATTTCTGAGTCCTGGGGAAAAACTTCCTCACTACCACAGTGATTTTTTTCTCCTCCCTGGAGTTACAAGGAAGAAAGATGCTGTGTGACTGAATGGCTTAAGCAGCCACCTTCTGAACAAGAGGCTGGGCCAAAGATTTCTTAAGATCCCTTCAGCCCTGATGTTCTACACAACTTGATTTACAAAATGGTCTTGATCTTTTTAAAAATTCCGTGTAATAGAGAGACACATAAAGTTTCCAATTTTTCTACAAAGAAAAATGCTGAATGGCGTAGAAAAATACCTACATAATGTTTTCTGTTTCTCACTCTTAATTTGCTTTCCTGTTCTGCCTTAGAAAAACAAAAAGCCCTTACTCCTGATTCACCAAAAAAAAAAAAAAAATACTGACTACCATCACTGTGACGACAGTCCAGTAGTCTCACAAACTGAAGTCTTTAACCAACCAGGGGCCTCTCTGCCCCTAGAATAAGAAGAACATAGGGAAAGTCCCTTGTGTTAGGATAAGGAGGTAAGTGCTCCTGATGAAAATATATCTTCAGAATATTAATGGGGAAAAATATTGCTGGGGTGCTAAAGTCGTGCCAAGTACTGCAGGGAATCCCACGTGAATGAAGCTGGGTCCCTGCTCTCGAGATCTACAGTCTGGTGGGGAAAGCACAGTATAATAAAATGCTGTGATGGAGATGCAGCCAGAATATCAAGGGAGGGAGGTATGGTGTGCATGCAGGAATGTGAGGACTGTTCCATGGGAGTGCTGGCCTCTGAGGAGCCTTGACGGGCCAGTTGGAACAGGACGAGCACGTAAGACACACATGAACGCTCCACGCCCAGGGCCCAGCCCAAGCAGAGCAATTGGATGGCCATGATCTGAGGATGGCGAGTGATGTCTAGGGCACAAGGCCATGACAGGAAGCCAGTGTGGATCCAGCGAGGACGGTTGAGTGGCTTGAGTTCCCCCCTCTATAAAATGAGAGGGTTCAAGCAAGTGCTAAGGGCCTCTCTAGTCTACCATTCCAGAACTAGACTATAGTCTGTGGTGGAGGACCCCAAAGTCATCCTGAAGAATTCAGATTTTATGGGCCTAAGGAGCCAACAAAGACTTCTGGTCAGAGCTGTGTCCTAGGAAGCCCCTTGTGTAGCAGAGTGAGGGCTGCACATGTCGGGTCAGGCTTACTCTGGAAGACCTGCAAGGCCATCACTTCTGTGGTCCAGGGAGGGGCCTGTGGGGCCTTGAAGCTGAGCAGTTGCAGATTTGGAAGGAGGGGAATGGGTGCTGGAGGCATCCTGAGATGAAATTCACAGACTTGGCCACCAACTGCATTGATGAGTGCATTTATGAAGCCTACTTGAGGCTTCTTCTAGTGGGGAATTAAGGAAAGCAGTGTGACCTCACCCACCTAGTTAAATTGTAAGGATCTACACGATGAAGACGGAAATAAGGATCCATGACCAGAGATGAACATGAGGTGGTGTTTGCCCAGTTAGAAGGGGCTGAGAGAGGCTACAGCCCTAAATGCTCTGAATGTGGAGGAAATGTTGCAAATGTGCAAAAGAAAATTTCAAGCTATGTTCAGATCAGGGAGAATGGAGGAAAGAGCTCACTCTCAGAAGCAGATGCTATAAGACTAGCAGATAACCATTCTCTGGTAGCAGGTAAGTGACGGCCGGGAGGAAAGAAAGAGAACAAGTGACATGGGCTGTGCTGAATAGGCCCCAGACTTCCACCAGGCCAGCCTGTGGACCCAAGACCCAGAAGATGAGCCCTCTGCATCTGACAACTGTTTCTGCAGGGCCGTGAAGAGGGAGGAAGGCCCCAGGCAGGATGTGAGCAAATTCATTCATTCGGCAGACATTTGCCAACATACTACATTCTAGGTGCTGGTAATGCGGTGAACCAAAGAGAACAAAGCAACACCTGGCCCCCAGAATGAAATCTTGATTTACAAAAAGGGACACAGGTGGGCTTCTGCAAACCAGTGAGCTTGACAACAATCGTGGATGAATTTCTGGAAGAGATTTAGTAGATGGTCCGCAGCTCAGAAGAAAGGCAGAGGGCCCCCTGTGTGTCAGCCAGCCTTCCAAACATTGAGTTATAGCAGACTCCGGGGGCCCTACACGCCAGCCTGTGTCCCAAGCAGCAAGTCATAGCAGACTCAGCTCATTTCCGTCCTGACGGGGTTACCCATTTCTAGCAGCCCTAGGAGTCGGCAAGGCGTTGGAAAGAGTTTCTGGTGGTATCCCCACCCACCCCAATGCTAATGGAGCAAAGACAGCACCTAAAAAGGACATTTCTCAGTAGGCTGGACTTAACAGGCATGTTTTGTCTCATGGAATCATAAACACTTAGAGATGCAAACAGACTCTAATGAGACCACCAAGCATCAGTAAAGAGACAACCATTTTCCTGCGATCGTGCCAGTGCACAGAAACCAAATGCGCTGAGTCCCCTTTAGAGAACAGCAGTCAGTCATCAGACTTTTAAGCCGCTGTGTTAATTTCTGATGCTCAGGGAAGATGCTAATGACCGCTGCTGCCCGGCGTGCGGCGGATCTGAGGAGGAGTGTGGGCGAGGAGCTCGCTTTGCATCCAGCTTGCCTGTGTGGACGCCCGTTCCTGGCCAGGGGCGCCTGTTGCCCTCGAGTCTGCACAAGTGAGCCGGAGTGTGGGCTGCCCAGGGCGCAGCCACACCTGCTGGCCCCCAGAGCCCTCCTCCTGGTGGCCCTGTGGGGTGCTGTCCCCAGACTGCACAGATGCTCCACGTGGGCACAGCAGCCCCGACACCGCCAGCTGCGCCCCGGGCCTGCAGCCGGGCCCTCCTCTCCCCCTGGAAATGGGCGGCAAGGAGGGGTGGGGCGAGGGGAACCTGGTGAAGCTGTGAGAGAGAAGGGAGCCGGGAGCCAGGAGAAGTCCCGCTGAGGATGCGGCGTGACCGGACACCGCACGCTTGTGTGGGCACCCAGCGCGTGGCGTGTGGTTTTTGCGGACAGCCTGGCCATCGGTGTAGACAAGCAGCAGGCGGGCAGCGGGGGCATGCAGCTGGAGGTGTGGAAAGCGATTCGAAGAGAAGGCCCTGGGGTGTAGACGGCAGGAGGCGTGAGGAGGCTGATACACTAAAAGGCAGGCCAGGCTCGGGCAGAAGCGAGGGCATGAGAGAGCAGGGAGAGCTCAGCATCTCAAAGAAGGAGCCAGCCCAGGAATAAGTGACTATGGGGAGAAGGTGGACCTTCATAGGGACGTTGAAGGGGACAGGGACCGAGAGGCTAATCTTCCACTGGGATCCAGGGCCAAAGCCCTTTGCGATCAGCAGATGATGACTGAGAGCTGGGCCGGGGCAGGACCACCGTACTGAACGTGTGCGGCCACACCCAAAGATGCTAGGCTTAGAGGCTGTCACACCGTAGGCAGAGCTGTGTGGCCTTAAGTAAGGGCCTCAGTTTCCTCATCTGTAAAGTGGTACCTGCAATAATGGCACATAGTAATAGTACTACAAAAAAACCGGGTGGATGACGGAAGGGAGAGAGCTCCTAGCCACTATCCTAGCCTGGGGGTGAGCCTGCAGGCGAGGGTAGCCACTGTATGGTATTATGGTGATTACTGGGTATTTCTGTCCCCCTGCAGACTCTGGCTTGGGGGGTGTCAGACATGGGTGAGCATCCGAGTCCCCCAGAGAGCTTGATGAAGCAGCAGAGCTTCTGACCCAGGAGGACTGGGGTGAGGGCCACGAGTGTGCTCACTACACCCAGGGGCTCTGCTGCTACCGTCCCGGGGCCACGCCCTGGGCCCCACTGTTCGAGTCCCTGGTGGGCAGGGACACAAGGCCTAGTGCAGTGTTGACGTATAACAGGAGCCCCAGCCTCGGAAGAGTTGCTCTAGGACAGACAAAAATTCCAAATACAGCAAGATTGGTTCACAAAGGCAGCTAGAATCACGTGTGGAGAGCAAGCTCAGACGAACGGCAATGCAGTCCCCGACTGTCTCACTGGAACTGCTGTCAGAGGCAGAATGCTGGGCCCCAGCGTTCTGTGGCCCTCGCAGTGTTTTGGACTTGACGATGCCACTTGCTGGGCGTGGCTCCAGTGGGAAGCTGCATTATGCGTCTAGAGAATGTATCAGTGCTTGTCCGGTGAGAGAGCGCCTCGTCCGCTGCCTCAGCCTTAGCCAAGGCTAAACCTGCATTCCATACCCACATTAGAAACTGGTCCAGGATTTTTATTGCTATGTGAACTTTGGAGAAACTCTCCCAGGCACCCACCTGGAAATGAATTAAGTGTTTTTCTCGGAGAGTGAGTCTTCCATGCTTGGCGCCCCGGTGGCCCCTGGGGTTGGGCCCAGCAGGAGAAGTGTTCTCTCCAAGGCTTGACCACAGCCAGCCCAAGCCCAGCTCAGAATCCTCTGCTCTGACAAGCAGCCTGTTCCCCGTTATTTGTTAGGGATTAAGTATTAACTTAGCACGAGAGCAGCCCTCGTCCCGCTGGAGACATTCGCAGGCCAAGTGTGGTGCCCCAGGAGAAGAGCTGACCCCAAAACACAGGCTGTGTGTTTGCTTCAGAGAAACCACGCCTGAAACTCCCCCAGGCTTAGGTGAGCAGCTTTGCTGTCCAGGCAGTTAAGTCAAGAAAGGGTATCTATCCAGCTAAGGGCTGGGATTAAAGCTAAATGAATTCAATTCAAATGAAAGGGATACTGACCCTTCTCCCTCTGGTCCCATTTTCCTAATTAACAGTGCTTGGCAGGAGTACTGAGGCCGGCGTTGATTGTGCTGTTCCTGTTTTTCTCCCTCAAAGCCCTAGATACAAGTTAACTCAGCCTTAATAATAAAAACCCAATACTCAACAGCCCTCAAACTTTCTTCCCAGCACCTTTCCCCCTAAGAGCATCACAGGGCTCTGAGTTGGAGGGATCCTTTAGACCAGCGCTTCTCAAAGCATGGCCTGAGACCATTGCATCCAAGCACTCCGATGCGGCTCCTCCGGGCCTGTAACTGGAATACCCAGGAGTCGGGTTTAGGTGTCAGTAGGGGGTTTATTTGTTTGTTTAATTTAATTTTTTTAAATTGTAGTAAAATATATATAACATAAAATTTCCATTTAAATCATTTTAAGTGTAGAGTTCAGTACATTAAGTACATTCACCACCATCTATCTCCAGAAATCTTTCATCACCTTAAACTGAAACCCTGTGACCATTAAACAGTCATTCCCCATGCCCTCCACCTCCTCCCAGCGCCTTGTAACCTCAAGTCTACTTTCTGCCTCTGTCTATACTAGCATCTCGTATAAATGGAATCAAACAATATCTGGTCTTTCATGACTGGCTTATCGCACTTAGCATAACACCTTCAAAGTTCACCCATGTCATAGCATACGTCAGAATTTCATTCCTTTTTAAGGCTGAATAATATTCCATTTATATGTAAAAATATATATATAATTTTGTTTATTTATTCATTGTTGGACACATTTGGATTGTTTCCACCTTTTGCTTATTGTGAATAATGCTGCTATGAACATGGTACACAAACATGTTTTGAGTTTCTGCTTTCTGTTCTTTGGGGTGTATACCCACAAGTGGAATTGCTGGGTCATGTGGTAGTTCTGTGTTTAATTGTTTGAGTCATAGTGTGTTTAACCACTTCGGTACGGCGCTCACCGGCCGCGAAGCCTCGCCCACAGCCGGCACTCACAGTCCGCACGATAGTGTGTGCTGTGCATTCACGACGGATCCGTTTTGCTCTTGTGTGATGAGGAAAGCTTTAAAGCACTGAAAGCTTGTTTGACTTTACAGGCAGCGTTAGGAAAATAACTATAATAACTCCTACTAAGGACTTGTTAAAAGGTCACAGATTCTTAGTAACTTATTAGCTGAATGTACACACTGCAACTGCAGAGATAGAAGCAAAAGTTTTTGGCTGTCGACTAAAATCGACACTTGGCTGTGCGCCTTCCTATAACAGCTGTCGGCTACAGTCGCTGTGCGCGTTCATCTGTGTCTGTCGACTTCAGTCGACGCTGGTACCGAAGTGGTTAAGTGCCCCGTGTGGTTCCAAGGTGTGCAGTCAGGGTTGCAACTGGAAGATTGATTAGGTGATGGGACTGTCTGCCACTGGGATCACCTGAAGAGATCCCACAGCTCTGGATGCACGGGCCACACCCCAGACAATTAAATCAGACTTTCTCAGGTGGGACCCAGAGTCTCCCAGTGATTTCAATGTGTAGCCAAGTTCAAGAACCATTGATTTACAACGGTGATGCTCAAATTTGAGTGTGCATAAAATTCCCACACTTGCTAAGAACACAGATTCCCGAGAGACCCCAGACCTAAGAGGCTCATTAGTGGGTCTGTAGGAACCCTGCACTGCACAGGGCTCAGTGGGCCTCAGGACTCCCCACGTCATTCCAATGTGTGGCCAGCTGAGGATGACTGATCTTGCTCAGTCTCTCAGTGAAACAGAAGAGCACTGAGCTGCGAGAGGTGACATGGTCTGGCCACGTCCCTGAGCCCCTTAGGGCCCGAGTCTGCACTGACCCCCAGGGCTGACTCCCAAGCCAACCCCACAGGTTCTCCAAACTCTGCCACACAAGCACAAGGGTAGTGTCACATATAGAACCTGCATCTCCACGACTTTTAATTTGAGCTGTTAGACTTGAATTACAGTATAGTCAGTTCTGCTATAACGCTTGTTTTGAAATGTGAATTTGTTCCTAACGCGTTTGATGTATTAGAGAAAATATTGATGTATTAGGGGACAGTACTGATATAAGAGGGAATAATATTAACATATCAGGGAATGTGAATTTTACATTTGCTTATGTGTGATTTCTTACATGCGAAAGTAGAAAATTGCCGCCAGCTGAGCCAAGCCATGTAAGAATACACAAAATACGCCTCTAATCTCAGTCAGCTACTTCTGTGCACCATGTGCTTTCAGCCACACGCATCTACGTTGGTGTTGCGATTTCCCCTCTGATATCAAATAACCCTTCTCCTTCCACCATCCCACAATAACTCACAAGCTGCGGTCTTTCTGATGCTCACTTCCACAAGCTGCAGGTCTTTTTCAAAGTAAAGTGCCATACTTACTGTAGTATTGATGTACTTGTTAACCATTTAAGTTGGCTATGACTGTGCTACTGTTTTTATTACATTCTTATCCTTTCTTTATGTGCCACTGATGAGGATTTTGAGTATGGTACCCTTGCCTCATTTTCCCCATAAGCCCTATGGGTTTTACTGTGTGATTTTGCATAGTGCAGTGACTTTAAGAAGGAATGTATATGTCACCTGATAGAAGAACTAACCATAGAAGTAATTCTACACGTTGCTTTTTATCATCCTTTTAATAATGATTGATGTGCATGCTGCGCCCTTGAGAATTTTAGTCCCAGTCCCTCCCTTTTCTCACTCTGCCTGCAGCCTCAGAGAACGAGACTTTTGACCACCACTAAAAGGTGCACTCCTCTGATGGGGTCTGACTCCCCTGCCTTTGCCCTGCAACCTGAACCTGGGAAGAAGCAAGTGGCCCGGAGGTCACAGGCTTCTTTTGGACCCTCTGCTCCACACAGTCTCCCCCATCTTGCTCCCTTCTGGCCTCAATCCACTTAGGGTTTCGGGTTTGGGGTCACCTGGTTTTCTCTCTTGGATTCCCCTATGTCTGTGCCAGACACTGGCCGATCCCCACTTGCTCTCTCCCTGGCTGCGTGGACCCCATCCTCGGACTCTTGTCTCTCTGAGGTTTGGTCGGGCCTAGAACAACTTCACTGCCTGGTTCTTCTCTTTAGATCAGCTTTGCCCTGTCCCAGTGCTCATTCCATATGCACTTCCACTCGTGTTAGCTTCTGGCTCCCGTTCCAGGACACTTTGCTCGGATGGTCCTTCCTCCCGGCGCCGGCGCCCGAGCTGCCTCTCCCACACCTCAGACAACTCACCTGGCTCCTCTGCTCACCTGTCCTGCCCTTTCGCCCACAGAGATCGCTTCAGAGATTTAAAAAAATGTAGTTACTTCACGCCTTTCTGTACTTCATAAGGAAATAGGTCTTTGTAACCTTTCGAATACAATATAAGCCCAGATAATGTTCTTCACAATCTATTTGTTCAGCTGGCGTTACCCACCTTGCTTACTTACCAACTTTACCAATTTTAGCTTCCCTATAGACTTGAAAATTTGTATCTTGCAATATGTTTTGTTTGGGGCTGCCTTTCATTCAATTTTACCACAAATTCCGGGCCAAGCCACCTAGTTCGGTGCACACATTGGGGAGCCAGCATTCAGTCACTCATAAAAAGATAGAACTGAAACTAAAAAATGTAACTCTGTTATTCTGAGTTGGTGTTCTCAATCCCATGTCTCTGCGGGGATTTCTCTGTCTGGTTACATAGCATGAGAATTCATTCTGATGTTTGGATAAAATAGTAGCTGCAAAACTGTTAACAACTTGGGGCTAAGTTAGTTCTTTCCTGCAAATGCTGGCATGTCGATATTAGAACATGTTTATGCCTTACGGTCACTTAAAACTCTTGTTTATGAAATGAAGTTTCTATTCCTTTCTCTTCTAGAACAGAGATCTGCAAACTGTGGTCTATTTAGACTACGAAGCCTAAAGTATTTACTATCTGGCCCTTTAGAGAAATGTTTTCCAACCCCTGTTCTAGAACATAAAAAGTGTTTTATAATATAAACTAAGAGTTCTCAACATGACATTAAAATGAATAGTCTTCAGGAAGTCCTTGAATCCTCTGGCACTGGGTGCAAAATTTGGTTTGTGATGCAAATGTGCATTTTTGCATTTTTTGTCCAGTGTCTGGCACGGATATAGGGGAATCCAAGAGAGAAGACCAAGTGACCCCAAACCCGAAACCCTAAGTAGATTGAGGCAAGAAGGGAGCAAGATGGGTGAGAGTGTGTGGAAGAAATCAAAGTCATCATCACATTCTCAAAGGGGTCCAAGACCTCAAAATATTTAAGAACTACTACAGAATGTTGTCTACTTCCAGGCAGTGTGACCGAGTGCAGTAGCCCACTGTAGCAGCCTCAGGTGTGAGCAGTGAGGCCGATGTACTTAGCGCCCTGTAGGTCACTTTAGAATCCACTTCACACTCTAAGATGTGGAAAAGCTTACATAAAATTCAATATGAATATGCATGACTGTTTATTTTCCTCCTTGGGTTGCTAGACCTGATTTTCTCTCCTTCTTGTCTCCTCTGAAGTACATCCTCAGAATCTTCACCCTGGGTACCACAAGCCTTCATCTGTGCCTCCTGGCATGATCCCACATTCTAGAATCACAGCCCTATAATTGCACGTCAGGAAACTTGGAGCTGGACTTAGAGCCTGTTGCAGTAACTGCCTCTCATCTTGTCCCTGCGACATCCGTGTCTCTCTTCGTAGATGCCAGTAGATTCACTTTATCATCATGACGTATGTTTGATATCGGACACCATAGATGTAAATAATGATATATAATTGAAGATGGCAGGGACAAAGCAGAGCACCTCCCGTGGCACCTGAGAGAGCCTGTCCCAAACCTTCGAGGTAGGAGGGATGATGTTTGCCTTTGGGGGTTTCTTCTGAACTGTAACACCCTCATCTGCCTGATAGTTCGTATTTTCTTTCAATAATCTTAATTTTATCTATTAAGATCACTTTGAACTTTTATTTCATTTTCCAAAATGCAGCCTCCCACCTATGTGTGTCATCCGCAAATACAAGGCCATTTAAGTGGCTACTCTGTTTGCATTACCCAGTCCGATCCCCTACAAAAGAAACTATCACAAACTACGTAGGCAGAAAGAATAAACAGGATTTAAGGAATTCCTGGTTTTAATCATCACTGTGCCTGTAATGAACGTGGAAAGAAAGAACTAGAAGCTTTTCCTCCCTGGGAAGCGGCACTGTCAGACCCAGTCCTCTTTTTTTATAACAAACATTTGAAATGACCCCTCTACTATTTCACACATGAAATTCGTAGATATAACATAATCCACCTACACACATAATTTTAAAGAAATCAATATAATGCCCTAACTGGAATATAAAAAAAGAACTAAAAAGCAAAGTAATGTATAATGAATTGCTATGTGCTTTAATACGTGAACGCTTATTCAATACGTGAATACTATACTAGCCGACAAAATGAGTCAGTCAGACGTTCACCTTATAAAGAATCAGTTTGGATTTAAGAGAAGTGAGAGATTCTTCAACTGACACTTCTTCAACTTCTTTAGTACACTTGACGTTTTGAAATGAGGGCCAAATAGGCTTGTTCACACACGAGCACAGTACCCACTAGAGCAGCACAGACGGGCGTGTGTGCGATACTGCACGTGACCCTCCACAGAGGCGTTCGCCGTCATGAAGTGATTTTCTGAAACAATGAATAACATTTTTATAAAGTCCCAAACCGAACGAGGTACCATCTTGCCTGGATTGACAAGGTGGTGGCATTCCTGGAAAAATCAGTGTGTATTAAAACAGTGCGAAAGACACTTTGTTGGCGTGTAACACCAAGGTAGGTTCCGTGGTGATTTTGAGCAAGGGTTTCACCTCCAGGGACTTCTGGTAGCATGTCCTACAGCTGTGGCCGCTGGCCGATCCTGCGTGGTGCAGGACGGCCATGCACATTAGCACCCCTATTACTAGGGGTGGTCACCCCCATCATCATGACAACCAAAAACATCCCAGCAAATTTACAAAATGCTCCCCAGGGAAGTAACTGTCTCCATCAAGAGCCATTGCTTTATGTAGAAAGTTTTATAGATAAAATGCAATGAGACAAATGTCCTCAAACAGATCCAATGCCTTTTTCTTTCCATTAATGGCAGTGTAGTTCACTCAGCATACTCCTTCCTTCCTTCCTTCCTTCCTTCCTTCCTTCCTTCCTTTCTCCCTTCCTCCCTTCCTCCCTTCCTCCCTTCCTTTCTTTCTGTGGGCACCATGCATCTTTCTACATGCTTGCTGCAGTTGTGGAGAATATAGTGTAGCAGGGATGATAGACAATAAATAAGCAAATAGTCAGATAAGATCATTAAGGACTTGTGATAATTGCTTTGGTGGAAATGAGCTGGTTTTCGAGAGAGTTACAGGGCAGGGCAGCTATTTCAAATAGTGGTTGTGGGGGAAGGCTCTCTGAGGAAACATCATGAGGTCCAGCCATGTGAGGAGCGGAGAGAAGGTTCACGAGGAGGGAGCAGCATGTGCCAAAGCCCTGAGGTTGGACAGTTTGGAATGGCAGATGCAACCCCTTAGGGCCTGGGATGTGCTGGCTACCCTCGGCCTCGAGCACTGGCCCCGACATATCCTATCCTTACCTCCTTCAGGACCCGCTCACAGATCACTATGCCAGAGACGCCTTTCCTGCCCGCTCTGTAAGCAGAGCCCCCACCCTGGCCCTGGCATCCCCGCCCCTTTTCCCTGCTTTACATCCCGTGGCTTCACCGCCTGTTGGTAACTATTTCTTCTTTCATCATCCAACACCTCGTCCCTCCCCTGGAATGGACGCTCCATGCGGACAGGCTTGGTCTGTTTTGTTCACAGCTGTTTCTCTAGCTCCTAAAACAATGCCCAACACATAGCAGGTGCTCAGCAAATATTTGTTGAATAAGTTATTGAGGAGAAAAATGGTTCAAGATGATACTGAAGAGATAGGCAAGAGCCAGTCCACAGACGGCCTTGTAGGGTTTCATTCCGAGCAGGGAGGCAAGGAAGGGACACTCCTGCGCCAAGAGGGGCGCTAGCGACCAGAACACGTGTCTAGAAGAACAGGCTGGCCGCTGTTGGCCACCGAGAGCAAGACCAGAAATGAGGGAGACCAGCAGGGGTGGAGGCGGAGCCCAGAAAAGAGGTGGCGGCTTGGACAGGAGCAGCGGGCAGGCGGGGCGAGCCGGAGCCAGCAGGCCTTGCCCACGGGTCTGATGCGGGGTGACGCAGCTGTGGCCACCCTGACCTCTGGGTGGAAATGCTGGGGCCTTTACTGAGATGGCAGAGACATCAAGGGCGATGACAAACGTTCTCGCCACGCTTTTCCTAACGGTTCCTAAGTGTTGATCCTTACAGTCGGCTCGGCCGTCGATGCCGCCTGCTTCGCTGCACTTGGTGCCAGCCCCACCGTTTCTGGGGACACGCCCACCACTGAGCCGGCGTGGCTGGCAGACTCCGGCGCGGCTGCTCCGCCTGTCTGCGCTGGCTGGCGACTGCCCGGCGGGGAGCGGGTGGGACTCGTGCCCTTTACGAGCCATGACCTTCTTCCTGTTTCTTTCTTGTCTTTCCCCTTCATTCTCCTGACCTCTGAGCCGCCGCTCTCTCCTTGCCTTCCAGCAGAGGCTTTTGTTACATTTGGAGCAAGTTGCAGACTTCTCGGGTGCTTTGCCCGTGGCGACACCGAGCTCTTTGAGGGGGGGCTGCGCGCATATGTTGGGCACGGCACTGGGAACAGAAGCCAGGCACGTTTCCTCTGCACCTTTGCCCCTGCGAAGCGAGCACCCAGCCCAGATAGACAGTCACCCCCCAGTGGACTTGACCACATGAACCAGGTTTGGGTTATTTTTGTGTTCCACAGTCTCACAAATGCCAGGCAAGCAGGAGGTGCTTAGTGCATTTGTATTAAACAAGCCTGACTCCCTGTGAGGATGACATAAGTCCCAGTTTCTGCTTGGCGAGCTGTAGAGCAAGGTGGAGGATGCAGGTGGAGCGGTCACCTAGACAGCTCGGGGGAAGTCGGGGGCTTCGTGGGCTAGCAGTGGGGACCAGGCTGAAGTGAAGCAAAGATGTGTCTCTCCCTGCTGTTCTCCCCAGTTTTCCTCAACAAATCTTGAACGACTGAATGAACCAACGGATGAATGAGCAAACACAGAGTTATTATAAAGACTAAGTGAAATATTTCTAAAGGACCCGGAATAGTGCATGGTGTGAGATAATTCAACATAAATGCTCGCTAGAAAGAGCAAGAATGGCTTTGTCTGTGTTTGCCAGCGCCCCGTTCACGGAGTCGGAAGAGGCCAGGGCTGGAGGGCACAGGCACACCATAGAGGGAACCCCGGTCCTGAGGCGCCAGGCGCAAGGCCTTGAGCTTCGGTGCCCGTGTTCTCATTCTCCCTTTTTCTCCGCAGGACCATGGGAGACCACCTTGATCTTCTCTTAGCCATGGTGCTCATGGCCAGTCCTGCGTGTGGGATGTCTCCCTGCTCCTGTGATGGTCGGATGGCTGTGTATCTTTCCTGCAACCTCACCCAGGTCCCCCGGGTCCTCAACACCACTGAGAGGCTCCTGCTAAGCTTCAACTATATCAGGACAGTGACTACTTCGTCATTCCCCTTCTTGGAGCAGTTGCAGCTGTTAGAACTGGGGACCCAGTATAACCCCCTTTCTATTGGCAAAGAGGCCTTCAGAAACCTGCCCAATCTTAGGGTCCTTGACCTTGGTGGAAGTCAGATCAACTTCTTGCATCCAGATGCTTTCCAGGGGTTGTCCCATCTGTTCGAACTGAGACTGTTTTCCTGTGGTCTCTCCGATGTTGTACTGAAAGATGGTTATTTCAGAAATTTAAAGTCTTTAACTCGCTTAGACTTATCCATAAATCAGATTGAAAGCCTTTACTTTCATCCTTCATTTCAGGAACTGAATTCCTTAAAGTCCATAGATTTTTCCCTCAACCAAATACACACTCTGTGTGAGAGCGAGCTCAAGCCCCTCCAAGGGAAAGCGCTCTCTTTCAAACTTGCAGCTAATAAACTGTACCGCACCGTCGCAGTGGACTGGGGGAAATGCAAGAACCCATTCAGAGACATAGTGCTGGAAACCCTGGATGTTTCAGAGAATGGCTGGACAGTGGACACCACAGGAAATTTCAGCAAAGCCATCAGTGGAAGCCAGATTTTCTCTTTGATTCTTTCCTACCACATCATGGGTTCTGGGTTTGGCTTCAACAACATCAAAGATCCTGACCGGAACACATTTGCAGGCCTGGCCAGAAGCTCGGTGACACGCCTGGATCTTTCACATGGGTTTATCTTCTCCCTGAACTCCCGACTCTTTGAGACACTCAAGGACTTGAAGCTTCTGAACCTTGCCCACAACAAGATAAACAAGATTGCAGACGAAGCATTTTATGGACTTGACAACCTCCAACTTCTCAATATGTCCTATAACCTTCTGGGAGAACTTTATAATTCAAATTTCTATGGACTAACTAATGTAGCCTATGTTGATCTGCAAAAGAATCACATTGGAATAATTCAAGACCAAACATTCATACTCCTGAAAAAATTAAATACCTTGGATCTCCGAGACAATGCTCTTAAAACCCTTTCTCTTGTTCCAAGAATATCTACTATCTTCTTGGGTGGAAATAAGCTGACGACTTTGCCAAGGACCAGCCTTATAGCCAACTTCATCCAGTTATCAGAGAACAGGCTAGAAAATATGGATGAACTCTACTTTCTTCTTCAGATACCTCACCTCCAGATTCTCGTCTTAAATCAAAATCGCTTATCTTCTTGTACACGAAGTCCTACCCCTTCAAAGAATTTCAGCTTAGAACAACTTTTCCTTGGAGAAAATATGTTGCAACTTGCCTGGGAAGCTGGGCTTTGTTGGGATGTTTTTAAAGGTCTTTTCCATCTCCAAATTCTATATTTGAATAATAACTACCTTAATTTCCTTCCGCCAGGAGTGTTTAGTGATTTGACTGCATTAAGGGCGCTCAGCCTCAGCTCCAACAGGCTGACAGTTCTTTATTCTGACCATTTGCCCGCTAATTTAGAAATCTTGGATGTATCCAGAAACCACCTCCTCGTTCCCAATCCTGATTTATTTGTGTCACTTAGTGCCTTGGACATAACTCATAACAAGTTTATTTGCCAGTGTGAACTTAGCTCTTTTATCAAGTGGCTTAATCAAACCAATGTCACTATATTTGGGTCTCCTGAGGACATATCCTGCACATACCCTAACTCGCTCTCTGGGATCTCCCTCCGCTCTATTTCCACAGAAGGTTGTGATGAAGAGGAAGTCTTAAAGTCCCTACAGTTTTCCCTTTTCATCTTCTTCACTGTCACTTTGACTCTCTTCCTCATGGCTGTCCTCATAGTCACAAAGTTCCGGGGCTTTTGTTTCATCTGTTACAAGACAGCCCAGAGACTGGTGTTCAAGGACCATCCCCAGGAAACACAACCTGGTCAGTACAAATACGATGCCTATTTTTGCTTCAGCAGCAAAGACTTCGAATGGGTGCAGAATGCTTTGCTCAAACACCTGGACACTCAGTATAGTGACCAAAACAGATTTAACCTCTGCTTTGAAGAAAGAGACTTTGTCCCAGGAGAAAACCACATCGCCAACATCCAGGATGCCGTCTGGAGCAGCAGGAAGGTCGTTTGTCTTGTGAGCAGATACTTCCTTAGAGATGGCTGGTGCCTCGAAGCCTTCAGCTACGCCCAGGGCAGGTGCGTGTGCCGCCTCAACAGTGCCCTCATCTTGGTGGTGGTCGGGTCCCTGTCTCAGTACCAGTTGATGAGACATCAATCCATCAGAGGATTTGTACAGAAACAGCAGTATTTGAGGTGGCCTGAGGATCTCCAGGATGTTGGCTGGTTTCTTAATAAACTCTCTCAACAGATACTAAAGGAAGAAAGAGAAAAGAAGAAAGGCAATAGCATTCAATTGCAAACTGTAGCAACCATCTCCTGATCAAAAGAGCAGTTTCCAACTTCTCTCAAGCTAGAAATAACTCTTCACTTTGTATTTACACCAAGGTACCATCTTGGGGTCCTTTTTGAGGTTTTTTTGCTTCTATGAAAACAACATAAATCTCTTGATTTTCATATCAACCCAATGTTTTGTTTCACTGAGCTCCAAATGGAAAATAATAGATCTAGAAAATTGCAACTGCCTCTAGAGATTCCTTGCAGATCCAATAATATTGTTCTGTAGTGTTGTGTCAACTGTGGAATGTACCCTAACCACGGGAAGGGCACCTTGGGAGAAGCTACAGAGGGCCAGCAGGCTCTGTCTAGCATTTGGTTCAAGAACAGTTCAATGATTTGAATCCTCTGTGTTCTGTGAAACAATACCGAGTAGAAAACAAGCAGCAGAAGAGTCAGGTTTCCTTCTCTGGCCATGGGAACAATGCCATTGTTGAGTGCAGGTCACACTTCATCTTAGGGATGAGAGGTGGCCCCAGAGAAGTTGGGATGAGAATAGCTGCGTCTCAAGTGGCTTTGTGTTCTACCTCCAGGCCCTCCAGGTCTCACCCTGTGAGCTGTGAGCATGCTTTCACATGCTACCTTCATTTCAGCCTGACCTTCAAGACCTCCTGTGATTTAGCACCGACCTAGCTTTTCAGCTTTATTTCAGACCACACCTGATTTATCAGCTTCGTAGGCTTGGTGTGAAGAACATGGCTTTGCACACCGATCCTGGACTGAGTTCTGACTCGGCTGCTGATAACCTGCTGTGTGACCTCAACCACCGCACACCCTTGCAGGGCCCCGGTGTTCACATTTATGGACATGATGATATCTACTCCATGGAGTTGCTGTGGAAATCAAATTGGCCAAGGATGCCGGGGCTTCTCAGATCTTTTCCTCAGTCGCCCTGGTGGCCATGACAGAGGACACATGCTGAAGGGCCTTGGGGCACAGTCGCAATCTCTTTGAAATTGTATTTTTTTTATCTTAAAAGAAATTTATGGGTATTTTGCATTCTGTTCCTTTTTTCATGTTTATTAATATAGAAATGTTTTTCTGCAAAAGCACTGGGAAAATTTAAACCAAGGAAGGTGTGCCAAAATTACCCTGTAACTTCACATAATGGCTTCCTCCAAATCCGATGTACGCTCAGGTCGGCTCCTTCAGTGCGAGGGGCACAGGTAGGCCTGGGGCCCACTGCAAATGTCACCCCCCGCCCGCGGGGCCCCGGCCCCCAGTCCTCCAACACACACACACTGGCTGTTCCCATCCCCGCTTCCCTGGGCCACCTCTGATCTGTGAGGCTGAGCTGGCCTGGCACCCACCGATGGTATTTTTCTCATACACGCCATGCGCACCCCACTCCACCTCTTCCCTCTGGAATGTTCTCCCATCTCTGCACATCCACCCTACATGTCCTTTAAAAGCCATCCCATAAATTCCCCTGGAATCCCTCCACCCCAAAGCCTTTTCGCTTTTGTGAAAACTCTTGGCATTTTATCTGTTCTTTCAAAATGAGCACTTACTACTTTCTGCCTCGTTTAAGAGTTGTGAGCCTGCCTGGCTGCCCACGCCTCTGGACTATGGGCTCCGTGAGGAAAGGCCCTGTCTTCCCTGTCCCGCCCTTGCTGGTCCTAGGACTACGTCTGCCCACTGGATTTCCCAGACTAGCACGCCTGCCCATTCTTTGTGACCCTACAGGTTCTGCCACTGACACGTGGCCTGGTGTTGTGCCGGTGTGCTTCTGTATATGTGAGGGTGACCTAGGCTGTGAGGCCCTGCTGGCAGGGCCTTGTCTTGTTCATCTAAGTATCCCAGGCGCAGTGTGGTGCCTGGCCTGTAGTATGTGCGCAATAAATGCCCAGTGGCTGAATGAAGTGTACTGGGAGCCCACCCTCCCTGCGTCAATGCCTGCCGCCGTCAGACTCCCCCGGGAGGGGCCGGCAGGGCAGGGGCCCATGAGAGCAGGATGTCCACAGAGGTGCTGAGTGGTGAGCTGAAGGGCGCAGGAGACCACAGGCTCTAAGGCACCCCTTGCACTCCATATCCAATAGCCGGGTGTGGCACGGGGCTCCTGGGTCCCGAGACAGTGGCAGCCTGGGCTCCAGCCAGCAGTTGGGCTAGAATGGGAGGGCTGGAGAGGTGGGGAGGAAAACAGAATCCACATGAATTTGCAGGGAGTAAGGTATCCTTGAGTTTATGCTAAGAAATACAGTAAACAAGGTGACAGTACTGCTGCCAATAGCAGCCAATAGCAGTGCAACCGTGAACCAGGACGGCTGTGGAAGGGCTGCTCTGCCTCGTTCAGGCTGTCCTGCCCACCTGCTGCCCCGCCGCGGTTGGCCCCAAGCCAGGAGCAGGGGCGAGGGAAGCTGGGACACGGAGGTGTCTCCTCCTCAGAATCTCTGGTAAAAGAGGACTTCCCTAGTCTGGCTGAAGGGCTGGGGGTGGTGCGACACCAGGGACCCCCTTGGTTTGCATGACCATCACCATCAGTCTGTTTTGCAAGCCAAACGTGGGACATGTAAAATGACAAGTGCAGGTGTGTTTATAGGAAAATAAGCTGGATCACAGATAACCCTCCGCATATGAAAGGCGTCTACCCCACAGCCTTTTCTAATCCCCTTATTTACCACTTCGGTGCGGCGCTCACCGGCCGCGAAGCCTCGCCCACAGCGGCACTCACAGTCCGCACGGTGGTGTGTGCTGCGCATCCACGACGCATCCGTTTCGCTCTTGTGTGATGAGGAAAGCTTTAAAGCACTGAAAGCTTGTTTGACTTTACAGGCAGCTTTAGGAAAATAACTAGAAAAACTCCTACTAAGGACTTGTTAAAAGGTCACAGATTCGTAGTAACTTATTAGCTGAACGTACACACTGCAGCTGCAGAGATAAAAATAAAAGCTTTTGGCTGTCGACTAAAGTCGACGCTTGGCCGTGCGCGTTCATCTGTGGCTGTCGGCTATAGCTGATGCTGGTACCGAAGTGGTTAAAAACACAAATAGCAGGTAATTTTCCTAATGCAACACATTTAAAAAGCACCTTTTGCCATTTCTGTATAGAGTTTATGGGGGACTTGTTCACTTCTACATCTTAGCCACTCTATTCCAAAAAATTCCCTTTTCTGGCAAAGATGCAAAACTTACTAAAATTCTTTCATTTTATCTTCTCATCCATAGCCAGGCCCAGTGGGTGGAATTCTTTTTGAGGCCGTTTTCCCAATTCTTAGTCGCGTCACAGGAGTTGCTGCGCATACGACGAGAGGAAGGGCCGACAGAGCCACACCGAGAAGTGGGCCCGGAGGTCCACTGAGGCACGGGTCGCTGAGTGGCCGCGCCACACTCCACAGCAGTTCAGAGCTGGGCTCAGTGAATCGACAAATTTCACATGGCATGGTCTTTTGGGGCCACTCCAAAATAGGAGGAACTACTAGTGCTCAATCTAAGAATGACTAGAGCTTTCTGTATTTGAAATGGAGACTATTCTGGAAAAATCTAGAATATCGACTGGACCTGCTGAAAACTTCAGAGAGAATTCCACTCATCACCCCAAATACAACTGACTTAGAAAATTTCTTGTCAACCACGTGCATCTGCAGTGAATAATATTTTAGATAGTCTTGATATAATGTAAAACAAATGTGGTTTAAATTTTAAATCTCAAAATAACTATGTGGTGGGACAAGAGACTGTGGAATAAAAGTGTACGACAGTTAAATGCTCATCTACCACAATAGAAAATCAGTATTTTCTTGGGGGGGAGTCATCTTCTGAAGAAAAATTAAAAAAGAGAAAAATTTTTTTAAAAATCAGTATAAAATGTCTAAAATATCAAATCAAGAAATTGCATTCTGAGTATATAATGATAAGTATGGAAATGCCAGAAGAAAGAACTAGACAAATTAATGGTGGTTGCCTGAGGGAGTTCTGCCCAGTTCTTCCATTGGGAACGTCTAGAAAAGCAGGAGAAACTATTTTTTAGAATCTGTTTAAAGGCTCCAGAGACCCACAGGGCAGTAGATAGGGCCAGAATTCGAGAGAAGAAGGAAATCAAGAGAGATGACTACATTGCAACTAAGACCTTCCAGTCATCAAAAAAGACCACCAGTGAGTGAAGTGGCAAACCACGGGGTCAGGTCTGTCTCAGTGTTCCCTGGTCCCCGGTGCCCAGTGGCAGGAGTGAGTGCTGGTACCAGGCTGACGGCGTGATCACAAACAGTTTATTACAGAAAAGAAAGAAACTATGCAAAGTGAGAGTAAAGAAGGAAGCTGCCCAAAGTGAAAACACGTTCCAGAGAGAGGAACGGGCCAGTCTCCACGAGTAAGAGAGATGTTGAGAGCTTCCCGGGTGGTTTCTTTTCATTGGCCAGGTCTGAGGGAGGGTGTACAGAAGGTGTGGGATGTTGTCAAACGATCACCAGGTATTTTGTGTTTTCCTGCAGTCCCTGCCCCTGATTGGTCCCTGGCTTCTCCACCCCCAGGAACCTCCCTCCTGGCCTACGCCACCACCTGCGGATTTGATTCCTGCCCAGCAATAGCGTGAAAGGAGATGTTTGTAATATATGTATCTGAAAAAGGCTCATAGCCAAAATATAAAAGAACTTCTACAAATCAGTAATAAAAAGACAACAGAAAGGAAAAATGGGCACAAGACTTAAGAATTTCACAAAAGGATATCCAATGTCTAACGAGGAAATAAAGATATTCGACCTCCGTTAGTCATCAGAGAAATGCAAATTGAAACCACGTTGCAACACCACTGCACACCCACCAGAATGGCTAAAATTAAGATGACTGACAGTGCCAAGTATTGGCAAGGATGTGGAGCAACTGAAAAACTCTTATATGTTTTTGGTGAGAATGTAAACTGGTCTACTTTAAGAAGCAGTCTATCGGCCATGTGCAGTGGCTCATGGGAGGCTGAGGTGGGAGGATCACTTGAGGTCAGGAGTTTGAGACCAGCCTGAGCAAGAGTGAGACCCCACCTCCACTAAAAGTAGAAAAATTAGCCGAGCATAGTGGCGCATGCCTCTAGTCCCAGCTATTCAGGAGGCTGAGGCAGGAGGATCGCTTGAGCCCAGGAGTTTGAGGTTGCTGTGAGCGAGGCTGATGCCACGGCACTCTAGCCTGGGCAACACAGTGAGACTCTGTCTCAGAAATAAATAAATAAATAAAAATAAAATAAAACAGTTTATAATCTACTGAAGTTGAATCCACACGTGTCCTATGATGCTGCAATTCTCCTCGTAGTTACAGACACACCAGAAACTCACGCACCTATGCACCAAAAGACATGTACCAAAATGTTTATAGCAGCATTATTTGTAATAGCCAACATTGGAAACAACCCATATGTCTGTCAACCATGAAAAGGATCAATAAATTGTGGTAATTGAAAATGATAGAGAAATGACAACCAATTTTAGCTACATGCAATAAAGAGTGAATCTTGAAGAAATGTTAAGTCAAAGAAGCGAGGTATAATGATTACATACTGAGTGGTTCCACGTGTACAAATTTCAAAAAGGCAAAACTCATCCGTGGTGATAATGAGGACAATGGTCACCTTTGGGGAGAGGTGGGGAGGGTAGATGGGGACTTCCAGGATGCTGGCTATGTTCCATTTCTTGACCTGGATGATGGTGACAATTTTGATGATACATTTTTTTTTTTTTTTTTTTGAGACAGAGTCTCACTCTGTTGCCCAGGCTAGAGTGCAGTGCCGTGGCATCAGCCTCGCTCACAGCAACCTCAAACTCCTGGGCTCGAGCGATCCTCCTGCCTCAGCCTCCCGAGTAGCTGGGACTATAGGCATGTGCCACCATGCCCGGCTCATTTTTTTCTATATATTTTTAGTTAGCCAATTAATTGCTTTCTATTTATAGTAGAGGCAGGGTTTCGCTCTTGCTCAGGCTGGTTTCGAACTCCTGAGCTCGAGCAATCCGCCCACCTCGGCCTCCCAGAGAGCTAGGATTACAGGCGTGAGCCACCGTGCCCGGCCTGATGATACATTTTTATCTGTATTGATTAACTTGTTCATTTTTCTGTAAGGCATTATTCTTCAATTTTAAAGAACAAAATTTAAGAATCAGGCAGATTTTTTAGTTAAAGGGATAGAAGACAGGGAGTAGACCAATTCTGTAAAACTTATGGGATGTTCTCCCCCAGGTACCTTATTTTCATTAAGGGCGACCTCTGATCGAAATGTGTTTCCTTGCTCTGCCCTCACGAAGGTAAAACACAAGTGATTATCCTGGGGGTCTAGGGAGATTTGGGGGCTGGGGGACTGTAAGCTTTCATTCTAAGTCTTTGGCATTATTTAATGTTTAACTCTGTGCCTGCATTTCATTAATAATACCAAAAGTAGACAAAAATAAATATAAATATATAATTAGGTAAAATTAAAACAATAACTGCTGCCTTTGGCAAAAGACAGAGACTATAGAAAGGATGAGCCAGACTTTTAAAATTAAACCACTAAAAAAGAAAAAAATACCCATTACTTCGACAGGTGAATATACATGCAAACAATAATATAATATCCTTAATATATAATTTATATAATGTTTTGCTCAATTTTATTTTTCTTAAGATTAAAGGAATTTTTCATCTGTGTTACTTAGCAATTAAACATTTTATTTCCCAATGGCCACAGTAACTTCCATTTAGATAGACCTTTGGAGAAATTAAACACTTTTATTTTACAGAAAATTCCATGGAAAGAACTGGCTAAGGCTCCCGTGGTCCCGTCACACACCGCGGTCCAGGCGGGTCTGACAAGGTGGCTTTATTCCTGCAACCTGGGGGGCTGATCCAACAAGCTGGAAACCGCGTTTCTTTTCCCAGCTCCGGCCATTCACTTCTTCAGGCCCCCATTTTCCTGTCTCCTCCCTGGGAAGGTTTCGATAAAAACCAATGACATCATGTCTCGCTGGGCCCCAGCCACCCTTCAGGAAGCAGGTGCTTTGGCGGGATGGAGCCTGGGCGTTTTTCTGCGGCACTGGCCTGGGTTTGCTGGTCAAGGAGCCCTCAGGGCCCAAACTGAGGCTACCTTCATGGTTTTTCCAGTGACCTTGGCCATTAATGGACTCCCAGCAGTTTCTCCCACTGCAGCTGTGTTATAGGGCCTGTGTCTACCAGGCCTGCAGGTTGTGCCAAGCCTGGAGAGATTCGGAAAAATAAGTCACCAGCAGTTTCTGTGCACTGGCCCCTATGAAAACAAAGGAACATTTTTGGAGAGGAAACTAGGGACCCTCACTGGTGATTCTAAGGAAGACACTGTCAAAGAAAGGAGGAAAAACTGCTGTGGGGAGTCCCTGGCCGGTGAAGGCACAGCCGCCCAGTGAGCCTCAGAACAGGAGTCCTCAGCTGGTGTCCACCCAGGGGCAGTCCAGTTCCTTCTGGGCTTGGAATCAGAGTTGTAGTCCCAGCTGTGTGTTGTGGATCCCCTTGGAATTTCAGGTTTGGGTTTGTTGTTGTTTTCCCCCCTGAAGGTGCGTAGAAACCGTTAGCATAGTTCCTAGCACAGAATTAATGCACATTAACACTTGGTGGTGCAGAGAGGTGGAGCTATGTTAGGCAAGTTGGCCATCTAGGTTTCCCTGGATTCTGTGGGTCTGCCTCTATTTCCCCTGGTATAGATACTCGGTTCCTTGTCCCTGGGTGAATCTGACCTCCATGGAGTTCTAGGCAATGCTTCTGAAAATCTGAGAAGAAAATCACTAACCTGTTTTGGGTTTTCTTTTTAGCATACAATAAAATGGACAATCCTACGTGTATACACTCACGTATATAATCACTACCTCAGTCAAGATATAGAATATTTCCATCACTCCAGACTCCCTCTTTCCCCTTCCTGCCAACCCTACCCCTGCCTCAACTCAGACAACCTATTGTGATTTCTATTGTGATTTCTCTCAACATAGATTAATTTTGCCTATTCTAGAACTTCACATCAATAGAATCATTCAATTAACTTTTTGCATTTGTCTTCTTTTACTTAAAATAATTTTTTGAGATGCTTCTAGGCTATTATCATATTAGTGGGTTTTCCTGAATATACCACAATTTCTTTATCCAGTCTCCTGTTAAGTGATGCCTGGGTGGTTTCCAGTTTTTAGCAATTAGAAATAAAGCTACTGTGTACATTCTCTTACAAATCTTTTTTGTGGGCATGCTTTCCTTTCTCTTGGGTAAATATCTAAGAGTGAAATTGCCAGGTCATAGGGTAAGTGTATGTTTTCCTTTGAAACAAACTGTCAAGTAGTTTTCTGAAATGATCCCAACATTTCATACTTCTGCCAACTATGTATGAGGTTTCAGTTGCTCCACATGCTTGTCAACACTTGGGATGGTCAGTTTTTGCATTTTAGCCATCCTAGGAGGTGTGAAGTGTTGGCTCATATTGGTTACATTTGCATTCCCTGGTGACTAATAATGCTGAGTACCTCTTCACATGCTTATTAGCCATTTACATGTCTTCTTTTATGGGGTATCTGTTCAAGTTTTGTGCCCATTTTAACTGAATTGTTTGTCTTTTGTTATTGATTTGTAGTCACGTTTTATATGTTCAGATACAAATTTTTGTCAGATATATAATACTGTTATTTGCTCACATTCTATGGTTTGCCTTTCCATTTTATTAACAATGAGCAAAAATTTTTAATGTTAAGTCAATGTTTTCATTTTATTTTATGGTTAGTGTTCTTGCGTCATGTCTATGAAACATTTGCCTGCACCGAGATCCCGAGGCTATTCTCTTGTGTTTTCTTCTGGCGGCTTTCTAGTTCCAGTTTTATATTTAAATCTATGATCTCTGAGCGGGCTGGGGAGCTACAGTTATGCCTAGCAGAAGAAGGAAACCCTCATCCCTCTTCCTTCTGAATAGGAGGGAAGAGTTACAAGCTGTTGCCTCTGGCTGAATGCAAAGGGGGATCCAGCCCTCTAACATAGCTGATGGTAGCATCTTTGTTTAGCAAATGTCCTGTCTCTGCCTAGGAGGAAAGAAAAGATTAACATTAATTGGGCACCTTCTACACGGAGCCAGGCTCCAGCTGGGGAATTTACGGAGGTCATCTCATTGAAGCCACACAACTAGATAAGGCAGAGTGGTCACGTTCCATTTCACAGATAGGGAGACTGAGATGCAGACTCAGATGAGTGAAGCGACTTGCCTTGCTAGTCAGCGATTTAAATCTGGGTTTTTCTAATTCTTTGCTTATCTTTACTCCACCACTGAAATGCCCCCTTTTTCTCCTCACCGTGGCTCACCCAGAGAGGCTGCTCTCCTCTGGGGTCTGCCTGAGGCTAAAGTGCCAGCGCCGCCCCCAGCACCACGCTGCTGGCTCCCTGCCCGGCTTGCAGACTCGCCTCTCACGGGAGCCTTGCTCTTTCTCCCTCTCTCAGCCGGGTTCAGTCGAGAAAACAGAAGCCACTCTCTGGACTCCAGGCATTCAAGGTTTTAATTTAGAGAGCTAGAGGTAGACTGAACTGACAAGACGTGGGGGAAGGAAGTTAAGGAAGCCGACACCAAAGGCCTCAGCCTGACACAAGCACAGGGCTGTGCACACTGCAGAGCTTTCCAGAAGCCGCAGGATAGTCTGCCGCAGCGGCAAAGGGGCGGCTCTGCAGAGAACTCCAGAAGACATCCGAGTCCGGACTCCCCACAGGTCTGAAGAATAGTGGCCTTTCCTCTGCCTTCGTCCTAGTCTCAGGAGTGCCTCTCCTTTCCCGGCTCGGATCAGGAGCCAGACAAGGACAGGTTCAGGGACGTATTCCTGGCTTTGCTTCTCTATGCAGAAGACAGCTTGGGGGAGGGGCGGGGTGGTAAAGCCAAGTGGACTCCGGGCGATCGACCACTCTCTCTTAGAGTTGCTCCAGCCCCCCGAGGGGGTCAATGTCCCCTGCGCGGCATATTCAGGCCCTCCCGGGAAGCTAGGCATGGTGTGGGAGTGGCCCCCAGGAGGGATGCACAGGTAGGATGATTCAGGGTCAGCCCAAACCTTAGAGACGTTGCCCAAGGTGGCCATGGCAACCGTGAACAAGGCCAAGGTCCTAGCCAGAAAGACATGGAGGCAGCTCGTCTGAAAGGCTAAGCGGAGGCAGGAGCGAGAGGAGTGAGCGTCTGTAGCCTGTGGGGTGGGGCCCAGGCGAGGAAAGGCGCGATGGGTCAGGAATGGGACTCTGAAGGAGAGAATGCCGGTGCTGCTGAGCTGAGGGCAGCCCAGGAATCACGCTGGCTGGGCCCTCTCCCCTTCCTGCGCCCCAGCGAGCGGAGCGGAGCGGGAGCCGCGCTCTGCAGACAGCGCAGCGCGCCTGGCGGGGAGGCAGACTGCCAGTGTGGGATGCGGGTGCAGGACTTTGCCCAGCGCGGCGCTCAATTGACTTAAATGAAACTGTCATAGAAAAGAAAAAGCCTTGTGAGTTGTGGAGTGTCGTGGGCTGAGTTGTGTCCCCCACCACCAAATTCACGTGTTGAAGTCCTAACCCCCAGTGCCTCGGAATGTGACTTTGTGTGGCGATAGTGTCATTGCACGTGGAATCAGGTAAGATGGGGTCGCACTGGAGTAGGAAAAGGGCCCTTAATCCAATATGACTGGTGTCCTTACAAAAAGAGGAGATCCGGAGGTAGACCCACAGGAAAAGTGCCGTGGGAAGAGGAAGGCAGAGACTGCAGGATGCCTCTGCAAGCCAAGGGGACCAAGGAGTGCCGGCAAACCACCCGAGGCAGGGGAGAGGCCAGGAGTGACACCTCACAGCCTCAGGAGGAACCAACCCTGCCAACACCGACCCCAGACTTCTGCTCTCTACAACTGTGACACCGTGGAAGCCACTCAGTTTGTGGCACATTGCAACCTGAGGGCACTGCGCGTGGAGCGTCAGTTCCTATCGGGGTGAGGTGAGGGCGAGATGTTCCAGCTGGTCGGACAACCAAGAACAGGAGAGCCTGGGTGTGGACTGGAGGAGAACAACAACGGCCCCTGATCTCTCAGCATCCCGCGCCGTCTCCTGCCACGTCGACATCTCTTTCTGGCATATAGAAGGACACTTGGCCCGGGAGCTGCAGGTGGCCCGGGCGGGTGCTGGGCTTCCTGGGCCTGTGGAATTGGGCCTCGCTGGCAGAGCCTGTTCCACCACACACACCCCGGTGCAGGTCAGCACCCCGGATCTGACACCAGGGTGTAGAGTGTCCATGGAATCTGTCCCCAGACCTGTCCTAGCCTCCTCTGGCCCGTTACATTGAGAGAGACGGAGAGGGAAGGCAGTCCCCACCTGCATTGCTGCCATCCTTCATTCAGCCCTGATCAGAACTGACACACTGCGACATGCTCAGGCTAGGTGAGTTTCTGCAACAGGGTAAGGTGGTAACCCTGTCATTCCTGAAGTCTGATTGACCCGGCTTTTAATCTTAATTCTACTATGGATGAGACTCACAACTGCGGGCAATCAGTGAACTCTTCTGAGCTCTGGACACAAGACAGGACAGGGTCTCATGAGCGTTGCCCACGCACCCACGCATAGCACCTCCATGTTGCAAAGCACATGTGTGACAGCCCCTAGCTGTCGTCACCGGTTCTCTTGCTTCATCTCCTTCTCTGAGAGGTGCACAGATGCTCCCTGTTTGGTGTTGGGAAAAGCTGGGAGGGCCACATCCTCTTCCTAAGAATGGCTGCTGAGCTGCCCCTTGGGGACTGTCCAGGAGCTGGCCCTTAGCCCCGCAGAAGCAGCAACAAAACCAATGAGCTGAGTGTGTTCACTCCTCTGGTCTGTAATTTAAAATGTGTTTGACGTTGGTTTTTGTCTTTTTAGGACCTTCTGCATATGCGAAGTGACCCCAGCACATGTTATATCTTTCAGCAAAAACAATGGTGTCTCAGCGGTGTTACCAGCCAAGCCACTTGACTCTCACATTACAGACTCTGATGATGTCCCTTGGTAGGCCAGTGTTTAAGATTAGATTTATCCACTTATTTACACACTTATGCTCTGGTAAGTTTGAGGATTTGGGAACAGGTCAAGGGAAAAGACAAGACCACGAGAGGGTGGTAGCACTCAACGGACTTTGCACAGACTGCATGGGTGGGCAGTGCTCACAGCAGGAGACCATCCAGGGAGCAGCTGGGGACTGCCACCAAAAGGGAGAAGGGCTAGGAAACTCCCAGGGGAGAGGGGGACCAGAGAAGGGGTTCACAGGTCTCGGGGTGTCATTCAGCAGCATGGTGGGGAGTCTCTGGGTCAGAGAGCTCCCACGAGCAGCAGCCACTTGGGGTCTTTTACAGCCCCAGTTTGCCATCTCTATGGCTAGAGGCTGTTGAGTGCAGTTTCGCAAAGTATGCAAAGCAGTGGGGCTCTAAACGGGCAAAAGAGGTCTGGGCTGTCTTCAAAGCGATGGGCTGTGTGAGAATTGAGTCTGGTGCTGGCAAGGTGTGAGTTAACACTGCTGGGCTGCCGTGCAGAAGTAAAGAGTGGCTGTCTTTGATGCCTTGCACAACGTGCCCTGCAGCAAACAGCACCGCAAGACCTTCTGCCCGGCCGCACCCACCGGCGGCATCCTCTCCCGCCATGATGGCTAAAGCGACAAGTCCTCGCAGCCGCCCAGGCGAGCCCACACACTGCTGCCTCAACTAGCCCAAATCCTTAGTCGTCGTGAAGGTAAACTGAGTCCCCGCAGCAGTGGGAGGAAAAGCAGCAACGGCAGCATGAGCACCCCGGGAGCCTGGGAGCAGGGCTGTCACTGGTGTCACCAACAAGGCCACGTCCCTACACGCAGTCCCTGGGCTCCTGCCCAGGGTAAGAGCAGAGCAGAAGATGCAGGACGTCACAAATGGACAAGCCTCTACCCCAGCTCACAAAGGGACTGCTGAGCTGACAGATGTTTTTGTTGTCTCAGCGAAGCCCGATGACCATTTGCTTGGCCAGAGGAACATGTTGTCCAATGACTCTCCTAGTTGGTTAGAAAAATAAAAGTGAAAATAATGTCATCCTAGGTAAGATGTCATTGATTATAAGATGCTCCTTTACTTGATGTATAAAATAAATACATAAAAATAATAAATAAAACACACTGATAGACATTTAAACAATGATGGTGGTATAACACATCTGATTGTTCGTTGTTAAATATGAAAAAAAGTATTTTGGAATTGATGGGACTTAGTAGTAAAAACTACTCCCTACGTATGAACCCTTGGGCCTCCTTCGGCCTCTCTCCCACCCACACTCATCCTCCCCAACTCTGTCGTGACAGGGAAGGTCTCTAAGATCCACTTCTGCCCCCATGTCCCATAGTTTTGGTCCAATCTCTTCCTCATGGGGGCTCAGAGTGCTTTCTACAGCCCAGGCCCCCTGGGAGGTGGCATCCCTGGGACAGTGTTGTCAGAGGGTCACAGTGCCTTTCAGACGTCAGGAGACAGCGGCACCAGATTTTCTTAAAAATGGAACACACCTGGCATATTGTCATTTATACAAGACTGGAGTTCCTCACTCACCAGGACAGCAGGTGGCAGCAGCAGATTTAGGATCAGGACAAAGGTGTGGAGAGTTGGCCCCAGCCTGGAGGGGCCACTGTTTGCCACCTGTCCACTTGTCAGGACCGGAGGGCTTGTGTTGGCCTTCCCGGGCTCAGGCTCTCCCAGGCAACCCATCCCCCAGCTCTGCCAGCCCTGCCTCCTGCAGGTTTCTGCTTCCCACCGGCCGGCTGTCTGGATCGCTGCGACAGACAGCCTTTCACTCTGGGTGTCAGCGCTGGGCCCACACTGGAGCCACCTGGGGAGATTTTCAAAACTCCCAATACCTGGGCCCCACCCCAAACACATTAAGTGAGGGTCCCTGGCCTGGGACCTGAGCACTGCTGCAGGGTCCCCAGGTGTTCTCTGAGGCCCCGAGTTAAGGCTCACGTCGTAACTCAGTAGTTCTCAGCCTCAGCCTCGGCTGGCAGGTAGAACCAACCGAAGAGCCTTTGAAACCCTGTGGCTCTCCCACGGCCGGCTCACACCACGTCCATGGCCTAGGGCGGGACGCAGGCCTGGGGTTCCGTGAGCTGCCTGGTGACTGCGGCGCCGCGACATGTGGTCAGCAGACTCCTGTCTTCTTGCCCCTCCTCCACACGGCAGCCAGAGGGACCTGAGCAGCTACAGACCCGGATCTTGACGTGGGCCCTTACACGTTTACGTTCCATTCGGAGCCCATACCTCTGCTTCCAGGGCTGTCCTGAGATGCGCCCAGCCTCCGGCAGGGCTGCCGGGAGGGGAGCTGCTCACCGGGCTCCAGGGCTGCGAAGGCAGAGTGGGAGCCCGCAGCGTGGAGCGGAGGCCACTGCGGCCCAGGAGCCCGAGCAGGAGCGCGAGTCTCGGGGAGAGCGGCCCTGGAGCGCGGCCTGGCGCGCCTGCACTGTGTAACAGCGCCTGTCACGCTCTGGCGGGATTGTTCCGAGGGCTGCCCTCCCGCACGTCTGTGGGGGCCCTGCTCTTTGTCGCCAGTCTGTCTGTTTCAGCTCCATCTCCGGGGTCAGGACGGCGCTTGTCTGGCACGTTCAAGAAGTGTCTGCGAAGGACCAAAAGCAGGACCCGAGGAACGCTGGCGTCACAAGGCACTGGGGCTGCCCGAGGAGTGGCAGTGCCTCTGCTAGGTGGACGTGACCACCGTGATCCGTTCCAGGCTGAGAGTTTAAACTCTGTCCTAAGAGCAACGAGAGGTCATTGGAGGGTTTTAAGTCGAAAGGGATATGGCCAGATTAGTATTTTGAAGAGATGATCATGCTACAGTGCAGAGGATGGTTTGCAAGTACATGACTTGAGGACAGAGCACGCTAGCTATAGACTGTTTTTAGGAACTGAGGCCTGAAGGGATGAGGGCAGAGGAAAGGAGGCCCCAGCGACTGGGAAGCCAGGACTCTGAGCCGGGCTGGGTTTGGGGGCCAGGGCTGAGCACAGGAGTGCGGTGGCAGCTGCCCTGGGGTTGTCAAGTGAACCACATGGGACAGCCAAATACTGTGAAGGGACAACAGCACGCTGGGGAGCCTAAAAGGCCATCCACATGAAGGGCCCCATAGAATCCACTCTGAGCCTCCAGTTTCCCATCTATAAAATGGGGATAATATGGGTACTGAGCTCACAGGGTCTATGAGGCACCTGATACACAGTAGGCACTCATGACGTGTCAACTGCTGTTATTATTCCAAAACAAAGGGGCTACAGCTGGGGTCAGGGGGAAGTGGGCAGGTTGGGTCGGTGGGTTGTAGGTGCAGCTGGGGAAGCCCTGAAGTCTGGCAGGCAGTGCTTGGCCCCTGACCTGTAGACGTGGGGGACCGTTAGGGGAATCAGGCTGTTCTGCCCACAAGGGAGACATTCGAAGTGGACCAGAGGAAAGGGGGAGTCAGGGATGGCCCCCAGATTCCAGAGCCACTCCCCAAGCACAGAGGGAGGTGTGAGCTGGGGATAAATGGCCACCTAGGTCGAAGGTCCCTATCCACGAGGAGCCAGTGGCAGGCACAGCCTTGGGAGTTTGGCACGAAGAGGGAGGTGGACGCAGAGTGGAAGAGTGTGCAGAGCAAGAAACCCAAGGGCTGAGGACAGAGCCCTGGAACGTGGTGTCCAGGGGAGGGTAGGAGGAGAGATGCTGGAAGAGGGTGACAAAGGGTGGGTGGACGGTGGGGATGACCAGGAGAGAGCAGTGGCAGCCAGGAGGCCGGCTCCAAAGACAGGACGCCCATCCAGTGACTGTGTGGTGGGTGGATGGATGGATGGATGGATGGATAGATGGTCAGTGTCAAGTGCTGATGGAAGTCCCAAAAGACAAGGCCTGGGGAACACCCCCTTGGCTTTGGCCATGTGGCGGTCACTAACCACCTCTCCACAATGTCAGGAAACCAGGCAGTAGCTGCACGGGATGCAGTGGATGTGAGTGAGGGTGGGTGGCGGCTGTGGCCCTGCAGCCAGCAGTCTGGCTGTGGAGGGCAGAAAAGACAGGCTGTTTGGGAGGGAGAGGCGGGGTCGGGAGGGGCTCCCGTTCCAGGATGGAAGAGCCTTGGCGATGTTGAAGTGCTCATGGGAAGGGGAGAGGAAAGTGCTGAGGACCCAGGAGGAAGAAGAGGTCCCTGTTTGTGGGGTAAGAAAATAGGCACAGACTAGGAAGCCCCCAGGACACTCCAGGGACCCTGCAGGCGCAAATGAGTGTGGGCATGGGGAGGGCGGAGGGGAGACAGACAGCCAGCCGTCTGCACAGATCGGCGCGCTGTGCTTGCAGACAGGGCCGCAGGAGGCTTCTGCTCTTACAAGAAGTGGAAGCCAAGTCCGAGCAGACGGAGCTCCTGTCTGCACCGCGCTGGCAGCGCCTTGCTGCAGGGAGAAGCATTTAGGCTGTTTTGCATCTAGACTCTCACCCGCCCTCTTAGCACAAAGAGCATTTATTCATGGCTGAGCTGTGGCTCATCGTTAAATGTGTTTTCAGGAAACTCTCCACCAGTATTTTCGAAGAATACAGTGAGTGTGTGTGTGTGTGTGTGTGTGTGTGTGTGTGTGATTTCATCTTGTTTAAAGTTTCGGTCGGGGAAATGAAGACATAAAGACTGGTAATGGAAAGAAATGTTCACCCTCGTAACAGCCTGGCGTGGAGGATCGGGCAGCGGCTCTGTTGCGTGTTCCGTGTGTGTTTGCCAGGGAATGAGTAATTGGCATGACGGCGACACTGAGGAATTCTTTCCCCCACCAGGTCCCTCCTCATTAATTGCACTTAACTTTCATGGAAGAAATTTTCCCTGAAGTGTTCCACAATCTGAGTCAGACTTGGAGGGAATCTTTTGGGGAAAAAGTGAGCTAAAACTGCTTCAACTGTTTTTGATTGATGGGATGTTGAAAAGCATGTGTGTGTGCGTGCGCGCACACACACACACACCTCTCCCCTTTAAAAGAAAGAGAAGAAAAACACTGACCTATTTCTATGCTTGTGTAAGTCCCTGACAGTGGAGCTGTAAACTCCAAATTCAGCAAGGCCGGGCTGACATCTTTGAAGAGGCAAATCCAGCTAGCTCAAAAGAAAAAAGCCACAGACATCACAAAAGTTTAAAATCCTGCATCTGAGCCTACAGAGGGAAACATTTCCTTTCCAGAATTTTAGCAAACCTCATTATAGGAGCCCCACTAAACAGCTTCAGGGATGTTGCCAACTGCCATTTCTTTTCATTAAAAATGAGCCTGGAGAAAGAAAAGAAGAAGAAGAAGAAGAAGAAAAATCAGAAAGCAGAGCAACATGCATCACCCCAGCACGAGAGGAAAAGGCAAACTCTAAGCCTGAACTTCAAAGACCCAAGAGCCTGCAGACACCTCCGCCGACTCTGGAGACAACCGCAATAGTTTTTCTGGACTGAAGTGGCTATTTAAATCTGCATCTGCACAATTCCGCACACTGGGAGGCTGAACACCAGGCCCATGAGAGGAATGAGGAGGCCAGAAGATTTGATTCCCCAACACACACCTAAAAATTCAAACACAGGGGCTCTCCCATTAAAACATGGCTCAGATATGCCCGAGGACAAATTGCGATACCAACAACCTCACAAGAAAAAGTCAGACTTGACCTGGTTTATCTGTAAGGAATGTGCTAGTCCTACCCCAACCATGGGGCTAGAAGAGACCTACCTCCCTGTGTGCATAGGGTTTGGGGTGAGCTATGCCCTGAGGACAAAAAGGACCAGGAATTGCACAGAGTGTGGACTCAAGAGGACCCGAGTTCAGAGTCCAGCTGTGGTAATTATTGCTGGAGCAAGTTACCTCTTCAAGTCTCAGTGTCTTCTTTGCAGGGCTATTGCAAGGCCTGGCACAAAGTGGGACCTGCAGGAAGAGCAATAATGACAGTAGAGGTGCCAGAGCCACATGTCCTGCCTCTGACATCTATTTCTTATACTTCAGGCAGCCCCAACTTCTTTGAACCTCGATTCTCTCACCTGTAAAATGGGGATGATGACGATGATGTTGGTGATGACACCTACTCTATCTAAAACACACCAGCCACGCTCTTGGCTGGTTCTTGCAGGAGCTTCCTCTCCCAGTGTCTGGATCAACTAGTAAATGCACACAAGAGTTTGTAAGCTGTAAAGTACCATAAAAATGTTAGCTTATTTTTATTATCATTCTATGCTACATGAATACATAATGTGTAAAACACATAACACACACTGCGAGGGCACTCACACGTTCCCAGTGAGGTGAGTGTGCCCGGTCTCCCCTCTGGCCACAGCAGGGCGCCTTGCCACCCGGGTGAAGTGTGGGCGCTGACAGAGACGCTCAGCTTTGGCCAGACTTTAGGCAGGCTCCTCTGAGCGCTCTGTTCAGCAGGGCCCCACCTTGGGCTTCTCTGTCCTTACAGAATCCAGTTTGAGCAAGAATCCTATTAAGTCCATTTAGCAAAAGTCCCCCGCCCTTGGAATCTGACCACCCTCGATATCTTCTCTTTCCCCACTGCAAGACCTCATTGCAGTGAGGTCCCTGTACCTGTCCTGATCTCTCCCCTTGAAAAGAATCTGCCTTACCATCTTTAACAATGTCATGAATAGTTTTTTCTTTAGCAGCACCCAGAGTCATGGGCCGTCTGAGGCCAGAGCTGCCGGCGGTGCCAAGTCCCCAGTGTGGCACAGGGCAGTGATCGTCACTATTGGTCACGGCCCACTGGCAACACCACTGCACAGGCAGCCAAAGCTGGCAAGACTGGATTCCCTGGAACAGTGTTGAAGAGGGTCCCTCCCACCCTTCTCGGTCCTCCCCTCCCCTGCCTGCGTGACGTCCTCTGGCCCAGCTCTCCTCACATCCTCAGCCCATGTAGTGGCCCCGTGCCAGCCTGAGTTTTCCCCTTCCAAGGTCTCCCTCCGTCAGGACAGGCCATTTGTCCTCCCGGCATGGCCCTGACTCAAGGCCTGTGTCATCAGGCATGCGGGTGGTGAACCCTTGTTCTCTAACCGTGACAATCTATCTAGAACACATTGTCCCTGAAACCATTATCACCCATTTCAAATAGAATTTATTGAGTGGTAAGAGATTTTCTGAGCCTCTTGGGCAAATTCCACTTCTTTGACGTCTAAAAAAAAACAGCCGCTCAGAACAGCCTGGTTTAGATCCCAGGTGGCACTGAATGCCTCAGCCTTCGCCTTTCCTGAGGGCCTGAGATCAAAGGGAGCCTCAGAAGTCCTTGTTAAACTCCAGCCCGTCTAGGAACTTCTAACCCCTCCGGAGAGGCCAACAGTTTTGAGAAGGAGGAAATTTGAAGAGGACCTCAGGGTGAGCCTCTCGGAAACCCAGACAGTACGACGTGAGGGGCACGCTTCCCCCTCCATCCTAGCCCTCCGCAGTGTGCGGGCGCCTTGGGCAAGTGCACCGCGCTGCCCCGCTGCTGGCCCAAGGGAACGACTTCTGCTCACCGCCTGCCGTGAGCTCCCGCCTCATGGGAGGTGGGGCTGGGGAGGAACAAAACTAAGAGCAAAAACTGGGGGCAAATTGCCTCCAGGTTGCCAACCACTTTGTACATGTGCGCGAGTGCCGACAGGAGAAGTGCGACGAACATGCACAGCACGGTTGATCAGCCGTACAGAATAATACCACCTATGACGGGCCGGGGATGACATGCGTGACGTACGTCCTACAGTTCAGTTTGTCTTTGCCACAGCAAGGCGGGCTCAGGTGTGCAAGGAAGAAGGCTCAGCCTTGAAGGGTGAGGAGGGTTTAGGTTCGTTGGGGCCATTCCTGGGCCCCTCGGCAGGGCCCACTCTGGCACTTGACCCAAACTGGGTGCCCTTACGCTGTGTCCCCTACACAGCTCCAACTCTAACCCAGGGGTAAGTAGGTCACCCTTGCTGAAGCTCTCCTGAGGGGATGGCAGGCAGTCTTCCTCACACCCCACACGGCAAAACCCTCCCCAAACCCCTTTCACCACGGCTCCCATCTCTCTCCCAGCTTCCTGTGTCCACAGCAGTGGCCTCAGCCACCCCCTGCATCTCCCAAAAAGTCTCCTCCTTGCTGCTCTCCCAGCTTTCAAGCCATCTTTCATTTCAGAATTCCCGTTCAGAATTCCAGTCCCTTCAGCATTCAGACTCCGTTTAGCAGAAGGAAAAGCGCAGTGCCTGGCCAGCCCGGAAACTGGCATTGCGGCAGGTGGAATTGTGCCCCTGTCACAAAATTTAAAAAAACCTCCAGTCCCTCAGAATGGGAACTTCTTTAGAGACTGGGTTTTAGAAAGGTGATCGGGGTAGGCCCTAACGCGGCATGAGTGGCATTCTTACAAAAAGGGGGCGCGTGGAGACGGCGCGCACGCAGGGAGAAGGCGGCTGTGTCCAGTCACAGAGAGGCCTGGGCAGCTCCTCCCTTACCGCCCACGGAGGGAGCCAGCCCCTTCAACTTCTTGATCTTGGACTTCTGGCCTCCCGAGCTGTGAGACAATCGATTTGTGTGGTGCGAGCTCCCAGCCTGTGGCACTCCGTCACAGCAGCCCTTGGAAAGCAACCCACTGTCCAGGAGCCCCTGGCTGTGTGCGGGAAGCTTCAGCCCACCCTGCAGGAGCCTGGCAGGTGCTGCAGGAAGCGGACACAAAAGCAAAGGCCTGGAGGCAGGAGAGGTGGGGGCCGCTGGCGTGGCTCTGGCGCCCAGGTTGTGATGAGGAGCTTCAGATAACAGGAGGGGCCAGACAAGAAGAGGGCTGGACCCCAGATTTGACATGACACTCATTGCAATATTAATCTCGTCTTTGTTCCACAGAGATTGCAGGCAGCGGGTTAGCCTTTTCCAGGTTCTGCAAAGTGTCATTTCTCTGGGGCCCAGGCTTCATCTGAGCATCTTTGCAGCAGACAGGTGGCCTGGGTGGGGCCCGTCTGGCATCCTGAACACCTTGACATCATTCCAGGTCTGCCTCTCTCCCTTCCAATCATATGACCGTGGGAAGTTGCTCGGTTCTCCCCGCCACCTGGTGTCCCTCTGCAGACAGGTGCCCGGCCGTGCTCTCTGCCCGGGCAGCACACACCATGGGCAGCAGTGGAAAGGGCACTGGGCTCGGAGCCGAAGGCCCGAGCTGAAGGAGTTCGGGCAATGCCGGCCCACGTGGCGTGCTGATTATTCAGAACTGAGGGCACCTGGGGACAGCAGGTGCAGGCAGAGGTTTGCTCTGAGCTCCCCTTGTCTGCCTAAAGAGGAATCCTCCCAAAGCACCCCAATGGCCATGAATCCCCTCCCCGGGAATGTCTGAGCTGGGGGATTGACTGGGATCCCAGCGGAGGCGACTGACGCCATGCCCACGCAGCCTTGTCACAGGCTGCCCCTCCTCTCCTCGTTCTCACAGTCATTCATTCTCCCCCAGGGGGCCGCACCCCACCCCTCTCCCCCATGAAGAGGATATGCAAAGTTCCTGGGCACTGGGTTTGGGGCATTCACGTTTCTTTCCTGGGATGCCCCCACGAGCACACTAAACCCGCACAACTTCTCTCCTGTCACGCTGCCTGCTGTCCGTTTATTCCAGACCCAGAGGGTGGGAGCGGTTTCCCTCCCCTGGAGAGCCCTTCTGAGCCCGTTTCCTCGCCTATGAAACGGAGCAGGCAGCCTCCCCATCTCCCCACGTCGAATGTTCTAGGATCTTAGGCGATCGCGTCCTCCTAATAGAACAGGTGTAGGCGCGGCCTACAGGTGGGACACTGCGTCTTACGGTACCCGGATCCTGGGCCCAGGACCCAGGTCAGGGCGGAGTGACAACCCAGACTCCAGCCCACAGGTGCTCACGAGGCCTGTGCGGCGATGGTCGTCCTGGCCGCCAGGTGGCGCAGCAGGACCACGGCCGGCTGCTCCCCCGGCGGACGCGGCGGCTGTGGCTCTCCGAGGCCGAACCTTGCCCAGCGCCCCGAAACCCCCGGAGGCTCCAAAGAATAGACCCAAAGGCATCTGGCGTGTGTCCACCACTTGGCGTCAGAGGCGACAGCGGTCTGAGCCGGGCCCCAGGAGACCCGCGGTCCTAGCATGGTCACCCCAGCATCGCCACGCTGCGCTCCCAGTAACCATGGCAACGCGCAGCCGCAGCGCCTCCTGGAGGAGACCCAGCTAGCAGACAATGCAGGGAAGGAACAGACAGACACACAGGCACACAGACAG
>VBSM01002153.1:51234812-51244899 GCA_008086735.1 Cheirogaleus medius
AGACAGACAGACGGGCAGGCAGGCTGGCAGGCAGACAGAGTTCCACAGAGGAGCCGCCGCTCACAGCCCCACCCTGCTCCTCCTGTGCCCCCAGCGGGAGGTTTGCCCGCTACACACAGCACACACGTCCACACATGTCCAGACACGTCTGCACATGTCTGCACACGTCCACATTGTTCCGCACACAGTATGTGCCCCTGCGTCCGCTACAGAACCCACCACACAACACAACACACTCACAACACACACGTCTACACAGCGTGCCCCACACAGAACCCACCACACAACACAACACACTCACAACACACACGTCTACACAGCGTGCCCCACACAGTGCGTGCCCCTGCGTCCACCACAGAACCCACCACACAACACAACACACCCCCACAGTCCACACCACGCCCACATGTGCACACACCACACCATATATACCCACCACGTACTGCACACACACCACAACACAGAGCATACACACATCACACACACAACGCACACCACACCCCACATACATGCCAACACTTCGCGCCACGCGCACGGGCTTCCACAGCACGTCCCGCACACCCGCGCCCGCGGGGCGTCCTGGAGCGCGTGCCTGAAGCGGGCGCTGCGGCGGCGTCCTCAGCGACGGGGAAGCCCGCGCGGTCGGCCTGCCCGGGACCTGCCGCCCGGCCGGTAGCGCGTGCCCGGCCTTCCGCGTCTGCGAGGGCCTGTGCCGCCCCGGTGCGCGGTGTCCCCACCCCCGCCCACGCCGCCGCGCGGCCCTCACTCACCCGACGGCTACCAGTGGGGGGCCCTTCTCCCCTTTCCTCGTGGGCCTGCGTGAGCCAGGAGCAGGCGTGTCTAGACCGCGTTCTCACCCCGGAGCTGCCGGGGCTGGACCCACGGCCTTGGCAGCCAGCCGAGAGCGGGCCGGGGCCACCCTTGGACCCCAAGAGGCCAGAGGCCCCAGCGAGTGGCGGGAGCAGCGGGTGTGAGGGCCGAGGTCCTGTGTGGACCCCAGAGACAACGTGGGTAGAGGAGTGGTCGCCGGGCCAACCCCAGGAGCGGGGTGGTGGGTGTATTCAGTGGCAAGTGCCAGCCCGCGATGCGGCAGGCGCTGGGGCCTTTCGGAGGGCTCTGAACCGAGGGTCCTTTCCAGCCCCAGCCCGGAGGGCCGAGGAAAGCAGGGGCTTAGTGGCAGCACGGGGTCCCTCCTCGGTGCGCAGATCACACTCCGCCTGTGCAGCCAGAAGTGCTCAGAGCCACGCGCACCGCTGGCGAGCCGCTGGGTGACTTGGTGCGGGTGCAGGCCCGCTGCTCCCAGCCTGCCACCCTCTGATTCTCGGCGCTGCTGACACGCGTAACCAGGGACTGGCTCCCAAAAAGAGGATTGCCGGGACTTGCCAACTGATGATTGTCACCGAATGGGGTCTGGACAACGAGAATGGAGGATGGTTGAAGGGATCTGGGGAGTTGAGAGGGAGCAGCCGCACTGTGAGGGTAGGAAGGTGCTCCGACTCTTCAGGCAGGGTGACCCGCTTCTGCGTGAACACTTCCAGGGACAGTCCCCCCTTTGGAAATCAGCCTCCTCCATGTTGAAGAGTTTATTCTTCTTCCTTAAATGATGTGAAGTCTGCCTTCTAGAATGTTCACTCACTGGTCTGAATTCCACCTGTGAACCTCCACAGACGGGGCTTCTCCTCCTCCCACCTGGCAAGGCGACCCAGATCCTGGCCGAGGACCACTGTGTGCAAGGGGGGCTGTTTGAGGGGGCAGGCGGGCAGCAGCTGCTTGGATCAAGGTGACCTGCCACGCTCTTTCCTGGGAAGCCACCAGAGCACATGGCCCGTGCTGGGGGCAGAGATTCAAGTCTCTTAGATTCTGAGGATTGGCAGGATCCAAAAGCTTAGGGCTTCGGAGGAGAGAGAGGAGAGGTCCACAGCGCCTGGGCAGGCCTCCCTGCGTGGAAGGGCGGACTCGGGGCAGTGGCCCTCGCGTGGCATGCAGGTGGTCTCCAGCAGCAGCCTCTAGCCCCCCCTGCCGGCCGCCACACCACTGCAGCAGCAGGGGCGAGGCTCTCTTCCTTCTCGCTGCCGCTGGGCCCACCAGCGCCTGCCTGGGCCGACGGACGGCAGCAGGAGTTCTGGACCCGCCTGTCAAAGCCCTGGCAGTTTCCACCTTCTCTTTGGGCCTCCATGCTGTGAAGCCCGCTGAGTGACGAGTGCCCGCATGGGGCACAGGCTTCAGCTGCCTCTCCCTGACCACCTGTAGCCATCGTTAGTGCCCCAGTTGTACCTTGGCCGGTGCCCGCCCAGCCCCACAGCCCTCCTCCTACTGCGCAGCACTCCTCTGCCCACTGCACCGCCAGGCTGGAGCCTGGCTGGGGGCCCCCTTCCCTCTGGCCGCTCCTGTGTCCTCTCGAGGCCCAGGCCCTCAGGGATAAACGTGAGGCAGCCAGGGGGGAGAACATCGGAACAAGGTCATGGATCGACCCTGATGGTTGGAGCCTCTGGGCTTCCTGAGGCCTCATACATATTGATCGCATCCCGTCTGCCGCTCACAGCTTCGCTGCGGGGCTAGCACTTGCTGGGGCCTTTCGGAGGGAGAAACGAGGGCTGCAGAATCCGCCGGTGCAGGGTCCAGGCCCCTCCTAGAGCCCGGAGGGAGAGTGGGATGGGCGCCTGGCTGTGCACGTCCACCCCTCCCTGGAGCAGCTGTAGACATTACCTCATCTCGCAGAGACACGTCTCTGGGACAGGAGGGGAAAGGGCCTCCACTGTCCTCCCCACACGCCCGGGCCCCCGGCCACTTCGGTATAGAGCCAGGAAGGCGGGGAGAGCCTGGAAGGGGAGAGTGGGCAGCCAGGTGGGCTCACAAGGAGGTGTGGGGTCCACCCCTCCCCGCAGCCCCAGAGAGACAGTCCCCTGGAGCCACAACCAGACCCTGCCCTTCAGGGATGTGAGGTGGCCCTCTGGCTGGGCCTTGCTCTCCCTCTGCCTCACACCGAGGGCAAGGGTCCCAGGGCCCAAGATTCGGTGGTCTCACTTCTCTTCCTCGCACCCTGGCCTTTGTGTTGGCTTAGCTGTGTGTTCTGCGGCTGTCTCCACTGTGCGTCTGCAGCCTCCAAGGAGGAGGACTGTCACCTGCACGCTGGTCTCTCAGAGCCTGTCCGCGGGCAATGTCTTACAGAACTGTCGCTCAGTAAGTGAAAAGGCAAACGAAATAGCGTGAGTTAGGGCTCATGGTGCGGGGCTCGTGGGGACCGCAGACTCTGTGTGAGGAGGCACAAGCTCCGAGGGAGGCCACGAGGGTGCCAGGACGCTCATCCCCAAGGGCCCTCTGGCTGTGCCTCGGAGCCATGGCTCCCTGCGCGCTGAGCGCCCCTCGAGGCGGCGCGGGAGGAGCTTCTGGAACAGAGCCCATCTCTCGGGGGCAGTGGCGTCCACTGGCGCGGCCTGCCATGGTGTTCCTTCCTTTCTCAGGGCTGCTACCGGTACTTTCCACTCATTTTCAAGACCAAAACGGGATCACTGGAAACCACCAGAGGGAGGGGGTGTGGGGAGGAGCTCCCTAAGCCAACTCCTTCGGGAAGTCACTGATCTGACAGGAAGGCTGGTCTTTCCTGTTTAGACAGCACGTCTGGCAAGAGGAAATCAAGACCAAAGTAACGATAATGCTAAATAATTACATGAACCTATGATATGCTAACATCGCCAGTATCAGAGATGCTCTGTTTGGGTGGGCGGGCACAGCTGGACCGTGGGCACTGTGGTCAGAGGACGGGCCGAGGGGCTGAGGAGGTTTGGCAGGGGAAGGGGACCCCTTCGGGATCTGGGGAATGGGCCTTTGGACAGGGGGAAAGGACGACGGTATCGTGGAAAGAGTGTGGGCTGTGTTCTCAGCCCAAGTTCAAATCCCAGCCCCAGCTCCTGCCAGCTGTTTGACCTTGGACTGGCTAAACTGCTCTCAGTTTCAGCCTCCTTGACAGGCGGGTGGCAGTGATACCCAGCTCGTACTGTCGTCACTGGGAATAGGAACTAGCGGCATGCCCGGCCCACTGTCCCCTACCCTTGAATGGTTATGAGCCAACTTGAAGAAGTGCACAGGCTAAAGGCACATGCTGCATTTAATCCTGAGAAGAGAAGGTTTGGGACAAGGGACAAAAGGACTTAGTTTCCATGGCAGAACAGCTCTCATATGGGGGCCATATGTCCCAGCCTGACTCGGTCTCCTCGTGAAGTACTGGCTTCGCCCAGAGAAACCCTCAGATCCTTGGTCAGTGCCAGTAGGGAGGTGTTCCCTGGCATGGTCCGCAGGGACACACTCACACTCATGACGTGCGTGCTCTGAGCGCAGCTTGGCCGAGTGCCGGCTCCGCGCCGGGCAGCGGGCCTGCAAAAGAGCAGCGCTCAGGGGAAGACAGCGTGGGCAGCTCCGCGGACCAGGACGCCGGCCCAGGAGGAGCAATCCTCTGCTGTCCCTCAGCTGCGGAGAGTGGGCATCTGCTGAGCGTGAGCTGAGAGGACCATGTGCTCCCGGTTAATAGTTAAGTGCCACTTCCTGCGTGCAAGGGGGCGCACAGAGGATTGTTTGTATGTTTGATTGATTTGTTTCAATTCTTTTAGCATGTTTTAACTGAAACCCTGTTTATGGAATGGACTAACAAAGAGGGAAACTGAGACACAGTGGGAGGAAGACTATGCCCCAAGTTCACACATCAAGTGATTTGCCAAATCTGAGAGCAAATCTGGAGAGCTGTCCATGCCTGGTCGATTCAGGTTCATGTCTCCCTCCATTCTGCACAGCTGCCTTGGTTGGTTGTTTGTTTTTTAAAATCTAAGCCTTGTTTTTATTTGACTGTGTCTGAAATCTTCATGAGACCATTAAGACATAAAAAAATTGTGTTTACTGGACCTGACAAATTGTGAAAAATGTATCTATATAAAGAGCTCATTGTTGCACTATAAATTTTAACACACTGCTGATGAGCCTTTCCAATGAGGACAGTGGGATAAATCGGCTACGGCTTTTTGAGCAGAGACATGAACCCAGGCGCACACTTCTCACTTGCAGGCTGCCGGTGGACACAAAGCGTGCACACCCTGCCCACGTCCACAAATACACGCTGCCCCTCAGGACAAACATGTCAAGCTGGCCCTGCATGGACCGTGACCATGTTGTCATTTGCTGCCTTCCCAAGCCCACAGAAAGCAAGATATCTCTTTCTAAAGAAAGAAGTGACTGCCGAGGATGGGGTGTGGGGGACTTGCCGCTCCTGTGGCTGTGGTCACCGCTCCAGATGCTGTTTGTCCCCAAGGCCTCGGTCACCTCTGGTCACTCAGGCTGCTCTCCACCACCACCACCCGACCCCCCACCCCCACTCATACCCTCCCAGACCCTGCAAACTAACAGCCTCGTTCAACACATCAGGGGCTCCACCGAAGCCAGGAAGTTTGCTCTCCATTCACTTCTATTTTGGGAGCTTGGACGCAGCCCTGGAATTTTACAAGCCTGGGAGGAATTGGCCAAGCCTCTGCACTTTCCTTTATCCCTGCCTCCCCTCCTCATGGGGCCCTTTCCCTCCGATCCCCAGGACAGAATGCCAAACACCCTTGGGCAGCAGGCAGGCTACAGAACGCAAGCCCCTGTGCTGGGAGCAGAGGAGAACTGGGGGGAGCAGAGGCCCCAATGCAGAGAGAAGCTAAAACCTTTGTGATTTTCTGTAGTGAAATTGTAGAGTCTGTAATCTCCTCAACTAGAATATCTGAGAAGAGTCCCTTAGCTGATATTGGGGCAAAATAAACTGACTTCCATAGAGAGAGGGCTCCTGGCTGCAGAAATAAACAGTGCCATGAGTGTTTGTTTATTACTCAGCTCTCCAACTAGTGGATGGTTCCCACTGGCGCCAGTATTTTTGTCTAATTCACTGTTCTGTGGCCAGGACATGGAACAGAGTGCCTGGCTTATGCATTAGTAGCTGCTCAATAAATGTTGAATGAATGAATGAATTGCTGGGCAAATGCATGAATGGACACAGCAGGTTCCTTTAACTCCATCTCACAGCTATGTGTCCTCAGACACAGAGACAAAGGAAAAGAACGGGGATGGATCTACGCAAACCACCCCCTACCAAGACTCGGGGGGGAAAAGTCTAGCTCCTAACTGACCAAAAACCCTGTGGCAACATCTGCACATTCTTGCTTCAGTTCCACAAATCACGTCAAGGGAGGATGAGCTGCTGCGTGAGGAGGGACTTGAGACAGACGTTAAGAAGAACTTGTGGTCACTCCCATAACACAGCCACTGTATGGGTGACACGCATTTATCACTGATGAGTCCCTACCCAAACTTTGGGGAATTCTAGTGGCAGAATCCTTGTGTTAGGAAAAGAGCCATTAGCCAAACTGATAGAAATCAAGTATCTCCAACATCCCAAATTCAGACTGACTTATTCTCTGCTTGGCAAAAATCATAGAATTTTAGAGCTAAGAGCAAGACTTCTCAGCTTCAGCACTATTCACACCTGGGGCTGGAGAAGTCCCGGCGTTGGGGGCTGTCCTGCGCCTGTGGATGTTCAGCAGCTCATGCACCCTCTACCTGCTGCGTGCCAGTAGCATCCTCTTCTTCCCCCCAGTGGTGACCACCGAAAAATGTCTCCAGACATGCTAAATGTCCTCTGGTTAAAAGCCACTGAGTTAGAGAGAATTTAAAGAACTTTATTTTACGGATGGGAAAGAAGGGCTGGGAGAGATTCAGTTGCCGGATGCCATAATAGGAAGCCCAGTCCCAGCACTCAGGAATCCAGAAAAAGCCTCTTTCCTTTACATGATAGTACGTAGGACATGGTAGATGCTAGACAAATGTCTGTTGACTAAAGAAATGCACAGTGCACTTGCCAGTCCTGCATTGTCTGCTCCCGGGAAATAGGATGAGGGCTCGTCTCGGACTTTGTGGTTGGTTGAGGCAAGAAGAGAAAGACAGTGGGCTTTCCCTCCGGAGGAGGTGCCATTGCTCCCCTGAGGACTGTCCCTAGCTTGGGATTATAAGGGTGGGTGGAAGAGTGAATCAAACCATCTCTGGGGCCCAGGTACCTCTTTGCTCAGGGTCTCAAAGGTTTTGCTTCAGTTGGGCCAAACCTAGGCAACTCCACCCCCAGAATGATGAATCTTAGAAGAATGTGTTTTTCCCCACACACTCTCCTGAGATCATCCTCTTCCCCATTTTCCTGCCCTATGCCAGGTGTTTCTAGGTGTGGCAGATATCTGTGTTCCCTCCTGTCAAGTAGCACTGTAGCTGGGCTGCACGTCCCAGCTTCCCTCACATCCTGTCAGGGCACGCAAGTGTGCCCCACTACGGCAGGTGTGTGCATCCCCAGGCAGGGAACAGCAAGCTGTCTCTTCCCCATGCTGTCTCTCGCCACCCACTGTCTGAATGCAGCGGACGCCAAGGACTTACAGGAAGGCCGAGCCACAAGACGGAAGGAGCCTGGATCCATGACTTACTGCCTAGAAGTCCATCTGACCAGGAACATCCTCGCTGGGCTGTGTGGTGGGCGAGAAATCAGCTTTCGCTGTGTTCAGGCGCTAAGAGTTCAGCGTGTATCTGTTGCAGCAGCTAGCGTCACCTTAACTAACAACACACTAGGCTACTGGGAAAACGCCACTCGGATCTTAGACGGTCTGGCTTAGGGGACAATAGCCATCAATGCACCAGACGAGGGTGACTGTCAGGCTGGGCATAGAGATGCAGAGGCTCCCCAGATGACAAGACTCCTCTTTTTACAGTGAGCTTCAAAGCAGTTTCTGAGTGTTTAATACTAAGCCAAAAGACTTGTAAACAAGTCGTCCCAGGGCTTACCCTTGTTTGGGGAAAATGAAGCCCCAATCTTTGCAATCCTATTCTCAACTTAAAGTCCCTTCTCCAATTTTCCCTCTTTGATTCCACAGGCTCCCCAAAGCTAATTTCAGCCCATTTCTGCATTGTAAAAAAATCTTTTGATGGAGATGCATAGCCCTTTATGTTCTCATACAGAAACATACCGATGGAGGCTGCAGTGCTCGTCTGTAATTCACCAGCATTTGTCCCGAGAAGAGTGAACAGGTGCCACACAAACTGGTGTAACAAGAGGACTCAGATTCATCATCCCAGAGCAAGGAATGAATCAGCCCCAAAGCTGCTGCCTGCTTCTACTTTAAGAGCCAAATAGATAAAATTTGGTTTACTTTTAGAATAACCCTTTTCTCTCTGCTTCCCAGAATGCCCAGTTACTTGATAAAGAAAATATTTTAATAATAAGAAAGACATATCCATCTTTGCCAGACAGAAAGCTCCAATATCAAACTGTGTACATGCAAACTAGACTTCTGGTGAATGAAGTCTGGACAGTCTGGGGTTGGCAAGCGAAAGACTCCTGGTGTCTGATCTGTTGAGTGCCACACAGCCTGGCATTAGCAGATTTTGGAGATTTTTTTTTCAATGTGGATAGAACAATAACTCATGAGACTGTGGGGTGGCCAAGAGTGAAGACTGTATCTCCTGAGCCCTGCGCACAGCCTGGCTCTCGATGAGCGTCTGCGGAGCCAGTGTTTGTCTCTGGGCAACGAGCTGACACCCTCCTGTCACCCCGCCTCGGTTCAGACCAACAGCACTGGTGCTGGCCGTGGTGTGGGGTGACCACTCCTCCACACCCTAACCTCTCCCAGACTGCCTCAATCATTCCCTTCTTAGTCCAGGGATCTGGGTCACCCTTTTGGGACATGCTTATTGATTTAACAGATATTTATTGAGCACCTACTATATGTTAAGCTCTGGAGATGAAGAATAAGTAAATCAAATGGCTCTACTTTTTCAGAGATCTGCCAGGCCGTATTCATAGTCAAAGCTTTTATCCTCTTTCAGCTCTGGCTTGATGCCACTAAACCTTCACATGCTCACCCCCGGCTCTGCTTCCAGGCTTAAGGACTATCTTCTAACGGTCACTCAGCTTCCCAAGCAGTCTAGCTATATGGAGAGAACTCTTCCGACCCCTCAGTGCTTAAGGGTTTTATTCTGGTGTATACATCAGCCTCTGTGAGCTTGGTTAATGTGAGTCTGCCTCAAGAGACAGAGACATTCTTTGTGTGCTAACAGCAAGTTTCTGGGTATATGAGGCTGAGAGGCAGTAAGTGGGACTGTCGAAGTCATCGAGAGGAGGCCCCCGAGGGCCTTCCCTGAGTTCATCCCTCTCATCACTTTGTACCTCCATAAACTGATCACAGTAGTCCCATGACTGTGAGGAAACATCAAGCACACACAGATCACTGTGAGACATACTCATTAATGTGCGCAGACAGACCTCAGAGCCTTCTCCCTTTGATGGATTAGACCGGCTTGGGTCTGGCCTCGGCCCTGCAGGTACTCAATAGGTGTTTGGTCATGAGCAAAGCACTGATAAATGCCTAATTTAGAGCTTTACCAAAAAAAGAAAAAAAACCCAGAAGGTTAATTAAAAGGAGAACATGTTCTCAATGACTTGAAAACAGTGAGTCTAAGACAATTAAGTTAATCAGTCTCACTGTTTTTGTACTCAATAAGAGTTTTTAATTCAATTACTTCTTCTGTATTAACTCAATAGAAAGAGTTTTACAATAATTAACTTATTCTAAAAAATAAAATTCCAAGCAAAGCCTGAGCCAAAAAAAGTTGGCTCTGAGGGAGAGCGTGCAGGGTGCCCACGCGGGCTGTGCCGAGTCGGCGCGCCTGCCACTCGGCGTGGCGAGCCGCGATGCCCGCAGTGACGGCAGCGCCACGGTGCTCCGCGCGCTCCTCCGCGCCCGCCCGTTCGTTGGCTCGTGTTCATTTTAGCCAGTGCTTGGACCTTAGCCAGACTCTAGGTTGAAATGATTTTTTAAAGTCATAATGTATGGAAATTTCATTTCTTGTACAAAATCTTCAGTGCTTCTCCTAACACCTTTCCGTCTCCTTGGAAACCCGCCTCTCCCACGGGCTGTCCTCTAGCCCAGGTCAGGCTCGTGCCCACAGCACAGCCCCTCCTCCGCTGAGAGCCCGTGACGGCAGAGAGGGGGCAGGGCTGAGTCCTGGTGCCCTTCTGGCCATGTGTAGTGAAATT
>VBSM01002153.1:51249260-51264523 GCA_008086735.1 Cheirogaleus medius
CCTCCTCCTGCAGGCCCTCCAGCTTGGGCTAGAGGCTTCTGCCTGAGACCTGTGCTTAGAGGACCCTGCTGTGGTCCTCCTCGGGCCGCAGTCCTCCCCACAAGGTGAAGAGTCCCCAGGATCAAGTGATGGCCCTGCCTAGAACCCAGGCCCTGCTTTCTAGAATCTAGACCGTGTCTGGTGGACCAAGGCTTCCAAATTCCCTACCCAAATGGCCCCACGTCTGCTTCCAGGCCCTGACTGCACGGGACGCCTCTGCAGCTCTGTCTCCTAGCACGGGACGGCCGAAAAGCAGCCTTCGAGCGGGTGTGAACAGAGCCGGCCCCATGGGCGGGGTGCAGGCGGGCGCCCTGAGGCCCCGGCAGTGAGGATGGGTGGGGGTCGGGAAGAGAAGAGGGTGTGGGCTGTGGCCAGCTCTCCTAGCCCTTCTACCTTCTCCAGAGAATCCAAAATGCTAAACTCCAACCTGGATGTCCAGGTTGTTATAAAAGCATATTTGTCAAGGATGGAGAATAGAACATATTATACTTAACGGTGTGTTGGCTTCCAACAACTTTCAAATATTTAGGCATGTGGGATGCGGCCTCTCTGTGTACTCTGGCCGCCCTGGGCCCCACAGGTATAAGACAGGTCTGCCTGGAAACGAGCAAAAGGAGGCTGTTTCTGGACAGCTGGTCGCAGCCCCTCTGCCTTGGCTGCTCCTGGTGCTCGCTCAGGTGTCGGGCGGAGAGAAAGTAGGTGGCTCCGGTGTTCGTCTTTGCGTGGCCAGAGCAGATACGAATCTGATGGTGCCATTGGGGGCCTACAACCCTGCAGTGCCTCTCGCTTCCAGGTGACGTTATTTGATGTCACATCCTGGACCCTTCGTGTCCTCCTAGTCTCCTCAGATTCACCCTAACTTTCCACCTACACCACCCAAGTTTCTCCCAAAATGTCCTGTTCCCTCCTCTGTCCACTACCCTGCATCTTGGCCCACCACCCCTGCTGCTGCCCGGCCGCTTCCTTCCTCATTGTCCTCCCTGGCTTGGCGGGAATGTCACCTCCTCCAGATGCTCTTCCCAAGTCGGGGCCCTCTCCGTCCTCCATCCCCTCCTTCTTTCTCCCTCACAAGTCAGTGGGCGTCTGCAGAAGGTCCATGTCCTGTCTACACCACCTGGTTGAGGGCCGCTCAGCAAATAAATGGAGGTCTGGGGACACATGCACAGAGGGACTGAGAGTTGGGAGAATCCCACTCTAGATTCAATCTGCAACAAAGCTGGCTGAGAGATTACCTGTTAAAGGGCCCTGATAATGTGAAAAGTGCTCTAACATTAACAGTAAGTGCTCGAGCGTGCAGAGCCTGGTGCTGTCGCGGTTCTCCCACCCTGGTGAGTACTTCTCCCTCTCACCCCAAACTGCGGTAGCTGGGACGGTGTGGTGAAAACAGTGGCACATAAAGAAGACATCAAGTCACCCTATCCTAAGCTCCCTAAATGGTCCGAAATGATGAGGGACTGTGTGTAGAAAGCACAGACTCTGACCTGCCCTGTGGGCAACGTCTTTCCTCTCATTGCATTTGGAAACTGGGAGACCTCAGAGGACAAAGATCCCCTACCTAATGCACAGGAAGCTGCCTCACCAGGGGGCTGGGTGTTCAGGTCTGGAATGTGCTTGAGGTCTATCCAAGGGGACTTATAAGCACCAAAAGGATCTCCATTGGTTATGTAAGCTGGCCGCACCTGGAACTCAGCACTGATCCTCCAAGCCGAGGAGCACAGCGTGACCCTGGGGTGTTTTGACTGTGCAGAGCTGGTCCCTGCCAGCTCCAGTCCAACCCAGACCACCGTCTCTCTGAGGATGCTCGCTGCTCCGCGGCCGCAGAGACAGACTCCCTGGTGTGGAGGGCGAGCTCTGTCAGGGTTCACTGGGGACAGTGCCGTCTCAGGGGCGGAAAGCACGCCCCAGATTGGCTGCCTGCGGCCGTTCACAGAGCCCCCTCCTCCACAGGGGGAAGACTCAGGAGTTCAAGCCCAGTTTGGAGATGCATGAACCCAGTAAGAATGCAGAAATGGGGAGACAGCGAAGCCTCGGAGTTCCAAGAAGAGTCAGGAGACACACACTCCTCTGAGGCTGACTTGCCAAGGCCTTCCCGTGGCCTTCGAGAGCCTTTCATAGGCGCACGAAGGTCTGGAACACGTCGACCCACCTTTCCCTCCCACTTGCCTTCACTCGGGATCAGACTAGCAGGGTGGTCTCATGCCCCTCCCCATGGACATTTCCCCTAATGACGTCTGTGCAGCTTTAATCCCATCTCGGCCTCTGCTTCTCAGTGGTCTCAGACTAACACACGGGCTGTAAGTCCCTGCACTCTCGGGACCACAGCCTTCATTGTCACGGTAAAAGGACGTATAATGATGACTGTCACTCCAATACAAGGTGAACACAACGAACACAGGCTAGACATTTATTGAACTCCCTAATAATGGTGCTACTGGTGCACACACACACACGTACACACAGTGTATATACTGTTTTATATACACATTAATTAATATATATACACACATAGATAAAGGATGCTGAAATGAGTTTACAAATAGATCCAAAACAGGTCACTAATCAGTTGCATTCCACTGTGCAAAAATAATTTGCTTTTTCGCAGACAAAAATTATGCGTGTTATTATCAGTGTTCTACAACTTACAGAGTTGCTAAATGGCTCTGAGACAAACAAATGTAGATTACTTGGAAAGATACACTAGACAGGACACTCAGTAATCTTTTTTTTTTTTGGCACATTTCAGTCTTTCGTAATTCCTTCTGACAGGACAGAAGGGATTGACGAAGACGGTTTCTGGATTTCCTCCTAGCCCATGTGACTGTGCCCCAGAGACTCACTTGTCACAGCTGAAATCTGGTCTCTGTGCACACTGCGTGCATCTCCCGCCCTGGGGAGGACCGACCCATCATAGCCTGTCTCTGAATAGGAATTGGCACACTGTGGGTTCACAGCGAAATGTTAATTGATAATTAAAAATAAAAACAGAGTAGTCATCCTTTAAAAATGAAAGGAACTTCACAGATTGCAAAGCACTAGTCAGGGCTCTATGCTCCAAACAATAAAAATTGGCTCTGGTTAAGGCGAGCAGAGAAAGATGAGAAGCTACATAAGCCTGGGAAGCCTGGAAAACATGCCCAGGCAGGAAACGGGGAGGTGGTGGAGGGGGGGCTGCGGGGTGGCAGCCAGCTGGACCTCCGCCACACCGCCCCGCCCCACCCCGCCTCACACTGCCGACCCCGCACGTGCCCACAGCCCCGTCGAAAAGAAGCCTCTAACTGCCCTGGAGGCTTGGCTTACTTCTCTGAAATTCAGAAATAGTGGCAGGGTCATCTGAGTGGCTGTGTTCGGGGGACACCCCCCCAGTCAAGCTGCCTGGACTCATGTGGGGACTTTGCCCCTGTCGTCAGCCTATGGGGTGTCCAGCCACGCTGAGGCCAGGGCAAGTCCTACTTCCAGCGTAGCTTAGGGGCCTTCCACGCAACACTGGACAGCAGAGAGCTCTCGGCATGCGCCGAAGCGCCGCACGGGTGCCGGCTCGGTGCGCCTTCAGGGCCACATCAACCCCATCTTCTCCAACTCCGTCAGGCGCCAGCAGCGGCCAGTCACAGCCTCGGGCGCACGCCAGACAAGGGAGCGCCCTGCGTCCCCTCCCCGCAGGGTCCTGTGGACACTCCTCCAGGCGAAAGAAAAAAGAACGGTGATGGGGACAAGACCCTCAAGGTCCCTGCCCCCCCCTCACCCTACTTCATGAAGAAAGATCCCTTAGGAAAACTGAGAGGGAACAAAAAACCTTTTTTTATTTCCCTCTGGAGATTCCCTTGCGGCCTGGCTTTCAGTGGCGCTGGGACTTCCTCAAGGCTGTGGGCACAGGCGCCACCTTGGACTGGCACAGACAGTGCGCTTGCAGTCTCCCTAGCTCTGCGCCCCAAGCGCGTCCCGGGTGTGCTTCCTTCTCCCCATCTCACTGCCACCACCCAGAGTCGTCAACATCTCCCCAGCCCCGCGCTCCTGCAGCCGACCCACCACAGCGCCCATGGGTGGAGCAGAGGAGCTCTCTGCTGAGCCACAGGCCGCGCGCGAACTCACTCCTCACAGCTCTCGGAGCCCATCCCGCCAGCACATGGCCCCGCGAGCCACCCTTGCTGCCTCCCCCAACGTGCCCCTCGGGCAACACGCGTGTGCTGTCCCTCCAGCCAGGGAGCACGCCCAACCTGTCCAGGGCCCCGGATGCTCTTCCCAACCTCCCTGCAGCCCATTCTCAGCTCAGGGCCCCCTTGGGAGAGGCTGTCCTCGGGCCGGGCCTCCTGTCGCTCCCACCCCCCACACTGCCTGGTTTTATTTCCATCAGAGCACTTAGCACCACCCTCAAACAGCACACTACTTTGTCAGTACCCACCTGCGTGTGGGCCTCTCCAGGGGCACACACCTACCTCGCCTGTCCCGCTGCGTGTGTGTCCTCCACAGCTGGGACAGTCCCGTAACGCAGCGGAGGAGTGTCCATGAGAGTCATCTTCCCAGCAGTGGGCTTGGTGCGAGCGGAGCCACACGCCCTCTCGCTGCGGGGTCAGGGCTGGCACCTGCGCAAGGGCAGCCGGCCTGGCCAGGGCACGGCCGGGTTGTGTCGGATTCTCCTCCGCCAGCGAGAGGTCTCGCCTACGCCAGGCATAGACGTACTCTCAGAGGGGAAAGGGGCGTGGAAAATCACGCACCGGCTCTGGAAGCTTCTGCCCAGCGTGACACACATCCTCTCCCCCGATGGGTCACTGCCCGTGTGGCCTGGCTCTGCAGGGCGGGCGAAGCCGTCCCCTTTCTATCTTTCCGTGTTTCCCGTGTTCCCTGTTAGGCTCAGAGTCAGAAAGCGAAGCTGTCTCAAAGAGCTGTGCGACCCTCCTCTGCCTGCAGAACACGGCCACCCTCCCCTCTAGCTGTGGAGCACGAGGCCCGTGGGGAGATGACAGGGACCTGGGTTTCAGGACCGGCTCTCTGCTGCGCGTGGGGACTGGACTGGAGGGACAGGAGTGGAGACAGGAGACCAGCTAGGAACCCGGCCTGCTGTCAGGGTGGGAAGGAAGGAAGGGGGCTGCATCTCAAGGTCTGTTTTGGGCACCTGGGTGCATGGAGGTGCCCTGCCCTGACGTGGGGAGTGGCTGCTGTGGACCGGTGGAGAGGTCCCACTGGGACAGTGCCCCAAACCAGGGGAAGATCCCAGACGGTCCCAGAGCCCACAAACTCAGCCCGCCCGTGCTGGGATGCGGAGCCACAGGGCTGGGTCGGCCAAGGCAGCGGCCAGCAGGGCAGGACTGAGGTGCTGGGGGCCAGATGCCTAGGGGCAGAATTGAAGGAGGGGCCAGATCTCAGGGTCACATGAGGGCAGGGCTGGCCCTGGGAGTGACACCTCTTTGCGGTTGGCATCTCGCACGCACCCGTCTCACCTAATGTCAGCCCTGACGACAGAGCGTGGTGGGCAGAGGCATCTGCCCAGCGCCCTGTGAGCACCGTCTCCTACCTGCTGGCGTCGACTCAGCCTCCCAGTCCCCTGTCTGATGGGATGGCTGGACACTGACCCGGCCTTCCTGGACAGATCTCCCCACCACCTGCCCTTTCCAGTGGCCGCTACATCTGACCCAGAGGTCTTGCAGTTTGGATTCTTATCTCTGCCTGCCCTGTCTTTACGAAGCAGCCTGGACCACACCGCTCCCTCCTGGCCGCCACGCACCCGCCATGCTCCGCTGATCCGGCCTTGCTGCTGCCCCGGGCTCCTGCTTGGACCTGGCCCCAGCACGGTCATGGCCTGAGAGCTCTGTGAAGGCCACTAGCTCTACAAAGGCCCTCTGTGAACGCCACAGAGAGCAGCTCGGGGCTGCAATGCCAAGGAGGCCCCCAGAGCCTCGGGCCAGCTCGTGCCAATGCGTGTGGAGCAGCGACGGCGTTTACACAGGCGGCTGCCACCCCTCCCAGAGGCTGGAAACGGCTCTGCCTGGTGACAGGAATCCCATAAACACAGCACTGCTGAGGGAGGCTGGGCTAAAGGCTTAGAAGCCTCCAAATTTTGTGTGAAAGGAGACACACCCAGCCCCAAAGCAACAGAGCAAAACACGCAAGCTCCCATTTAAACAATGCAGGGACTACGTCTTGGTAAAGAAGAGGAGAGCAAGTGGGGGCTTTAGGGAGATCTGGGCGAAGAGCCCAGCCACACCCTGGGCGGGGCCCCCCTGGGCGGGGCCATCCTGGGCGGGGCCCCCCTGGGCGGGACCACTCTGGGCGGGGCCATCCTGGGCGGGGCCCCCCTGGGCGGGGCCATCCTGGGCGGGGCCCCCTGGGCGGGGCCATCCTGGGCGGGGCCACCCGGGGGTGGGCTTCGTTTCGCCCGCACAGCTCAGACAGCAGGTGAGCCGCCAGGCCAGTGTCCGCAGTGCAGAGGTGATGAGCCGCGGACTCAGCCTCCCTGCTCATTCGCCTGGCACTTCCCTGTCCCCAGAGCTGCTTCTCTGGGCAGGTGTGAGGCCAACAGAACTCTTGGTCCCCTCCTTTGGGTGGCACAAGTTCCCTCGGCCACCTCTGAGCCCGCACACAGGGGCCTCCTCCAGGCTGGCAGGAGGCGCTGCCTTTCCACGCTGGGTCCCGCAGCGCCCGCGCCGCCCGGCAGGTCCCGGCTCTGCTGCCTGTGACAGGCCCTCGAGGCGGACCCAGAAGACGGGCTGTCCTCAGAGGGGAGCAAACCCGGGCTGGACGCGGGGTGGGGGACGGGGCGGCACGCTCACGCCTCCTCCCTTACCCCTCCTCCCTCCCGCCCTTCCGGCCTTCCTCCCCGGCCCCCATCCCTTCTTCTCTGCCGCTCCCTGGGGTTCGCTTGCCCACTGGGCCACCGCAGAGCGACCAGGTGAGATGCAGGTGCCCAGGTGATTCCGAACGTCACATAAACAGCAGATAACCTGTGAGTTCAAGCATGCCCCATATTTTACCTGCTATGTGTGGCAGCCCCGACTGCCACAGGCCCCGCCCCCCGCCCCTCTCAGCCGGCGCCTGGGGACGAGGGCACTGGACGGTGCTTGTCCTCCAGTGGACCTTCTGGGGCAGCTCCCTGGACTCATGGTGCTCTTTCCAGAATAATCCTGGGGAGGGATGGCGGGTGTGCGGCAGGGAGGGCGCCCTGATGGCCTCGACGTGGGAAAGAAAGAGCGGGAGCAGGTGGGCTGGGAAAACACACAGAACCCGGCACTGACTCAGCGTCTGGCTTTAAGAAAGCCATTTAACCTCTTTTTTTAATAAATCGAGACAGGGTGTTGCTCTGCCTCCCAGGCTGGAGTGCAGTGGTGTCATCATAGCTCACTGTAACCTCCAAGTCCTGGGCTCTAGTGATCCTCCTGCCTCAGCCTCCCAAGTGGCTGGGACTACTCATGCAGCACAATGGCAGGATAATTTTTTTAATTTTTTAAGTTTTTTGTAGAGACAGGGTCTTGTTCTTGCTCAAGCTGGTCTTGAACTCCAGGCCTCAAGCAATCCTCCTGCTTCAGCCTCCCAAAGTGCTGGTAATTCAGGTGTGAGCTACCTCGCCTGGCCCATTTAACCTCTCTGAGCCTCAGTTTTCTCATTTGGAGATGGAAATCTCCTGTTGCATGGTGGGATAATCAGAAGCACTATATACTAAGTGCCTAGTATGCAGTGGGCATTGGGCGAACAGTAGCTACCACGATGTTTATCATTGGCTTGTTATTGGTCACCTTGTGTTAAATGAGGTATGTAAAGACCCGGACTGCCCCTTCTCTCCTGCAGCCACTGCTCTGGTGGGGAGCCTGACTTGGCACCAGGCCTTGGGCCAGCCCTGGAGACAAAGGCTTGACCAGGCCTTGCCCCACAGCTGGCCAGGTGAGGGAAAGCCACACGGGTATGGTGCTCTCATGACCTCCGTGTGACAGATGCCTGCCTCCCACGCCCTCCAACAGGGGTGAAGAAGAGATAGGATGTCACCACTTGTTCCTCTTGACCCCGCAAGCACTGGTCTGCTCACCTGGGAATCTCACTACTGTGGGATCTTGTAACAGGAGGCCTAGGAAGCCAGCCTAGAGTCCGCATGGCCGCAGAAAACCATGTATGTCTCTCCCACCCAGAGGTTTCCAGGGAAGGCAATTCCATGGTCTAGGACTTTCTGGAGAATGAGGGGAAAGGCATTTGTGATGGGTCGACAACTGTCTATGGTCGAGAGCTCTTTGGGGTCCCAGAGTGGGAACAGTGGGATTGATTGTGCAGGACAAGGAGGAGATGGGAGTTGTACGCAGATCCCAGAGGGGGAGACATGTCAGGTTGGAGGAGTCACTGGTGCCCTTGGTGAGTCCTGGTGTGACCTGGGGTACAACCTGGGGCCATGGAAGGAAAGGGTCTGCTGACCACCCACCCCACATGCCCACGGTCCTGTGTGGTTTCAGGGAAGAGGTCCCGGCTGCTCTCTGATCCGCTGGGCCTGGGACAGCCCCTGGACCCGAGGTGGAACGTGCAGAGGGGCCGGGAGGGGCTGCCCCTGAGGACGCCAGGCAGGTTCATTCTCGTTCCAGCTGAGTGCGGCTTCTCTCACGGGCGGCCTCCCCACTGCAGCTTCTTGGCGATGGCAGCTGTAATTTCCCGATGCAGCATCTAATTTGAACTTCTACAAGCATCCTCCCTCGAAATGCTTAATTATCATGTTCTTCTAAAACATGGAAGGGAATCTTCCCAGCCATCTGAAGTTCCCCAGAGGAGAAAACGGGAAACCAGCAATTAGTGTTGTGAACTCAGATCCTGGGAAGTCCACATGGGGCCTGGGGCTGTGTTCAGCCCCCGAACCCCACCTGGGAGGGCCGTGCCTGCTGGGGAGCCGTGGGGACGCCAGCATGGAGCCTGGGGACGTGGCACAGCGGCCGGCTGATGGCAGGCGGGCTTGGCCCAAGGAGCACCTTCTGCCTTCTCCTGCGCTGCACCCCCGACACCTGCTTCTCTGACCCCAGAGAGCCACTCTCTCCCCCACGCTCTCCCGAGCCACAGTGCTTGGAAAGCAGGGTTAGCACTTTCTTGGGCTGTTGTTACTTCCTTTTCCAGAACATTCCTTTCACCTTCACTCAAAAACCTCTTTCCTGAAATTCCAGCCTTCCTTGTTACATTTCTTGCCCTTGAGTCACTTGCCCATGGGATGACCTACGAACCTACCCACCTCAGCCTCTTGCCTTCCTCATCGTTAAAGACAGTCCCTCCCACACTGGCCACACTGTCCCCTGGACACACCCCAGGTCACACCAGGACTCACCAAAGGCACCAGTGACTCCTCCAAGCTGACATGTCCACCCCCTCTGGGATCTGTACACAGCTCCCACCTCCTCCTCGTCCTGCACAACCAATCCCACTGTTCCCGCTCTGGGACCCCAAGGAGCCCTCCACACACAGGCACACACACGCGCACACATACACCCACACATGCACACGCGCACACACATGCACACACGTGCACGCGCACACACGCTCACACATGCACACACACTCACACACAGGCACACACGCACACACATGCACACACGTGCACGTGCACACACGCTCACACATGCACACACACTCACACACAGGCACACGCGCACACGCACGCGTGCACACATGTGCTCACACACGTGCACACACATACACCAGTTGCCCTTCCATTTCCCCCTGTGTAACAAGCCTTCTCTGGAGGACAATGCTCTCATGCACATGTCACACATGTTCCTGCCCCACACCCCACGCCCCACACCCCGCGTCTTTATTTCCATATTCCCAACCAGCCTGGACTCAATTTCCTCCAAGGAATGAGACGCTCCCTCCCGGCTTCTGTGCACACGTGGCTTTCTCTGCCCTTCCACCACGTGGCTGAGCTGCAGAAACCTGACCGCAGCGCACCGGTGCTCCACACTCAGCGCCGCTTACGAACCCTCTCCCTCCTATTTGTATAGATGCCTGGTGGCACTAACCCTAGAACCTAGGACAAGCGGGAGAGGAGCACAGTGCGGGGGCTCCCTGAATTCCCCAGACACGGGGTTCACAGGCTGGCCTCTCGCTGGCACCGGCTCGTGAGAGAAGAATGTGCCTGTCTCTTCCCAACCCTGGGTTGGAGCCGTCACGCTGGTGGCCTGAGACAGCATGGTGGGAATATTCACACCATGGAAATGGGCGCATGCTGTGCCTTGGGCCGGCCTGTGCTCCAGAGAGCCGCTCCCCAGCACACCACTGCCTGTACCTCCCACGGCAGCCAGGACCCAAGGCTCTGCCACGGTGCCTGCCCCATTTTGGTGGAGACAGACAACTTCGGTGGACTGCAAGGTAACTGAGGCCTTATTTTGTAGGGAAAGAGATCACACCAGCTGCTACAGAAGGAACTAATCACTTTTATACATTTTAATGATCTCTTAAGACCAATACAATTCAAACACTTTAGATATTTAATTTTTTTTATTGGTGGGTACTTCAAACAGCCCGTTAAAATGCTCAAACTCAGAAATATTATCTTAGAATCCAATAAACCCCTTGCATTTGAATCTTCGATTTCTGCTAACACAATTTAAATCAGTGCTTTAAAGCACCGATACTTTAAGGCTATCACAGGACCGCCTAAAAGCAATGACCCGGTGAGGCTTATAGCCTCCCTGACAGAGCACACTGGCCTTTCTAAGGCACATTCTAGAACCCTGGGACCCAGGCACTGTGGCAGACCAGAAGCTGAGGCCCAACCACGAGGCTAAGGACTTTATCTCATCTAATACTCTCTGCAAGCCTATGAGATACTCACTATTATTATCCCCACTTTGCAGATGAGGAAGCTGAGGCCCAGAGAGGTTAAGGAACTGTACCAAAGTCACGCAGTAAGTGGAGGAGCTGGGTGCGAGCCAGGCAGTCTGGCTCCAGAGTCTGCGCTGGCATCCGGGCCCAGGACGGGGGAGGATCACAGGGAAAGGCCTGAGGGAGGCCTGGAGGGTGCGACCTTGACTTTCACTTTCCACATGCGGTGAAAGCATTTCCTTCCAGGAAGGAAGGGCCACTAGGATGTGGGGTTTAAAACCACAGAGACTTTCCCTTTCGCCTCCCCAGGGAGGAAGAAAACGCAAGGAAGTTACAGGAAAGCAGGTGATTAACTGGCCGGTCACTAGGATCTTTCCAACAGCTGTCACAAGGCGGGCCCATTCATTCTGGGCCACTGGGGGCTCCACTGCTTCCTGAGCTGCCCAGAGCAGGAGCAGCCTGCCCGGGAGCCAAGGGGGGCTCCGAGCCACTCCCAGCAAGCCAGGGCCCACACCTGCGCTTCGCGGAGCGGGAAGACGGAGCAGCCCCGCGGCTCGTGTCAGTCCCGCACAGGCACACGGGGCCGCGGCGGGGGCTGTGCAGTCCGAGGGCGGCCCCAGCCCTGCCCGCTGCTCTTCACCAACGAGATGGAGCATCCTGGCTGTGGGAAGGAAACTTCTTCACTGACTGGGCCAGAAGGCAGAGACCCGGGCTGCGGCCCCTGCCCAGGACTGGGCCCAGCGCAGGACCGGCGGGTCCACCCCTCAGCCCCCGCCTTCCCAACCCGCATCCATGACTTCGCTCCTGCCGCACCGCTTCCCAAGCCAGGACCTGCTTCAAGGCCCAGGGGCCCGACCTCCCTGCGTCCATCCTCGGCCCATGGAGGCCACCGCATTGCTTTGGGGGCTGTGAGGTTGTGCTGCCACATCACATGGCTCTGCTCGCGGTTGTTTCTGTTATGGCCATCTTACATGCAGGAGAAGAGAAGGGTGGACCTGTTCTATCTCCCTGCCTCCTCTAAAAGCTTCCCCGGGGAAAGCGTGAGAGAGCGTAGGAGTGAGCCGGGAGGTTAGAAGCACGTCCTGCTCCCAGCCAGAGGTCCTTTCCTAGGTGCCTGTTAGAATCACCCAGAACTTGCATAACCCTGATGCTCAGGGCACACCCTGAGCAACTGAATCAGAATCCGTGGGGGAGGGCGCCAGGCATGAGCATGTTTTCAAGCTCTGGTGGGGACCGAGAACTAGCACCCCAGGCCTGTGCTTTGCCGTTGTTGTGCGTGGGAGCCACGTGGGGGTCTTGTTGAAAGGACTGGGAGGAAACAGAGCCAGAGCTTCTGCACCAGGGGATGGTGCTGCTGCTGGTTCACAGCCTCGCTTCGAGCAGCAAGGCAATCGGCTGTCTGGAACTTTCTGGAACTGCCCTGAGTACAACCCCATCTTGGGGGGCTCACGCCTTTGTAATTGCTTGACTGCCTTCTGCCCAGACTCTCTGGGGGCGAGGGTGCCGTGCAGCTCCTGCCAGTAGCACAGGCATGTCCAGTTGTTACCTGCATGCGCGAATGAATGAAGTGATTAACAGAACAAATTTCTATTCGTTCTGTTTCTATTCTGTTCTGGTCTGTTAAATCTCCCACCCAGCTAGCCCCCAGTGCCTGTGTCGTGTTTCCCGCCGGCCAGAGAGAAGCCGCTCTGAGGACACGCAGTGAGAGCCTGCAGCCCGGCCTGGTCCTTGCGGAAGGAGAGGGCACCACAGGCTGGGCACACACGAGGGCCTGCCCTGGCCTTTAGTCCAGCTGCCACTGTGGCCCCAGGGTGCCCCAATTGCTGCCCCAGAGCCCCCCAGCTCTGCTTTCCTCCCTTGCGAGCTTCGGGGCCTCTGGGAGGCAAGCGCAGCGGGACGGCAGGAGCAGCTGCCTCCCTGGGAAGCAGGCGGGACCCTGGAGCCCGCGGCTGCAGGTCGGAATCAGCCCGGGGCTCAGCTGCCGCTGGATTAGGGAGACGAACGGAGCAGAGGCAGCTTCAGGGGATTGTTGGGCACATCAGAGGGGCAGGGCCGTGACCCCGCTGGGACTGCTCTCTGGGAGGATGTGCTTGGGGCTGGTGGCACCACGCATGGGCCCCAGCTCTGGTTCCTTCAGGAGTCGCTCTCTGGGCAGGGCCTGGCAGGGCGTGAGGGGCACCTGCGAGGAGGCCCAGGCACCACCCCCGCCTCTCCGTCTGCCGCCTCAGCCCTGACAGGCGCGTGCGGGTCTGCCTGCGTCTGAGAGCAGAGAAGGAAGTTGGCAGGGACGGGTTTCAGAGTCACCCTCCCAGCCCTCCTCCACCCATGAGAAGCCAGAGCAAGGTGTGCACGGCCCTCCTCTCTGCGAGGACTGAGCACCCCCGGGAGACCAGCCTGGGGGCTGAGAGCCGGGGCCACTCGGGGTGCCGGGCTCGGCCTGAGAGTGCATTTCCCCGCAGCCTCAACGCCACGTGCGCCAGCCTGGCCGGGCCAGAGAGATGCAGAGGCAAGCAGGGGCCCCGTCACCCCAGAGAGGGACAGACTCAGACTAGAGGAGAAAAGTTCTCTTCCTTCCAGCCCCTCGAGAGGACTGGGGGTCTGTGAGGCGCCCCAATTCTTCTCACAAAAATCTTCCTGCTGTATTTAAAATAGACTGAGCTGGTTTCTGTTCCACGAAAGTCACTCCAGGAAGGTTGGGCCGTGGGGTGGCCAAGGCCAGGCTGAGGGACAGCCCTGAGCCAGGGCCAGGTGGCTCCGGGGACGTCCAGCCTGGAGGGCGCCCCTCACCTCGTCTGAGTGTCCCAGAGATCACAGAATGGCCTCGACTGTGGTCCTAACTCAGGGGCCGCTGCCTCCCACAGGAATCTGTGTTTCCTGGGCCTGGGGCCCTCCGCACGCTGCGGTCCCCACCCCGCCCCTCCAGACATCAGGGAGCAATTGTGTGAGATCCAGTTTCCAGGAAAGGTAGACGACATTACTGGAACCTGAAACACGCCAGGGGTAATCAGATTGGTCTGAGAAAATCGAGAAACCTGTGATTTATGGAGAAGAGCTTGGCAGACAGGAAGCACCAGCTGTCCCCAGTGTCCCCAGGGCTGGTGAGGGTGTGAGATGAGAGTCAGCTCTTTCCCCCATGGCGGAGCGGTTCTCTCTCGCTGGGGCACGCGGGTCTGAGCCGACGGAGAGGAACAGCTAGCTGCTGGACCTCCCGACTTTCTGTCTCCTCCAGGCGGGGTGCAGACTGACCCCACGGACAGCTCCCGAGACCACAGTGGCCGTTTCTGAGGTCTAGGAGCTCTGGATAGCTGTCGAGGGCTCTGAGGACCATGCCATTCTTGACTTTCCTGAGACACTCACGTGAAGTGCCTGAGCCACTGGGTCTCCCCAAGGCCTTTGGCATATTTCAGGCTCCTTGGATCTACCACGAGGAGGACACCTCCCCCAGTCTCCTGGAGAAGGCTCTGGACTATGCCCACCCCAAGCCTCAGTTTACCTGCTAAGCACTCACCGCCATATAAAAAACCCCCAAAGTTCAGAATCCAAAGACGTGAGAGGTAAATAGAGGTGAGTTTGCAAAGAGCAGAAGCGGACTCTGGTGGTGGGTCTGTGGCCCCAGTCACAGGGACGAGGCAAGGTGGCTTATTCGTGGTCCTGGTCTCTAGGTGGGGGCTCACTGGAAGGGAATGGAAGAGGGGGACGGATGAGGGATGCAGAGAGGAACTCGCCTTTATTGGATTCCTACTGTGTGCCTCATTTAATCCTCACAGCCTTTTTATGAAGTGTTACGACCCTCCTTTTCAGCTGAGGAAACTGAGGCTGGAAGAATTGAGTAATACATCTATGCTCACAGGTCCATCTGACTCCACCGCCCTAAGCTGACACCCCCTGGTTGGGCCTCCCACCTCACCCTCCTCCACCAGCCTCCCGCTGAAGGCCTCCAGGGCTCAGGCAGCCATTCAATGAGATCTACACACGGCACAGTCAGGCGTAACAACACCCTGCCAGGGACTGGCTGTGCATACACTGGTGGGCCCATGAGATTATAATAGAACTAAAAGTTTCCTATCACCTGGCCATGTCACAGCACAACGCATTTCCTTTTCCGTGTTTAGATATATTTAGATGCACAGATACTCACCTCTCTGTAACAGTCTGCACAGTGTGTAGCAGGCTGTGCATCGGAGCTTGTGTGAGTCACTTTGTGATGACACGTTCCTTAGAACATGTCCCCATTGCTAAGCAACACGTGACTGTAGATGGATGGAATGGAGCAGGTAAGAGTAAGAAGAGAGAGAGAAAAGGCCGGGCCGGGAGGAGGGAGGAGGAGGAGGAGGAGGAGCAGATGGCCAGGAGGCCCCTACACCAGGGTCTCGACTCCCTATTAATGTGGGGCTCCAGGGTCTCCCTCCCGACCTGCTGAAACCAAATCTCTGAGTCTGCTTTCTTTTTTTTTT
>VBSM01002153.1:51264623-51281483 GCA_008086735.1 Cheirogaleus medius
AGCTCTGTGGGTGACTCTTATACTCAGGAAAGTTTGAGAACCACTGCAGCCTGGTGACAGCACTAGCTGGGTGTGGCTATCTCAATATAAATAAGCTAAAATAAGAACTCACGTCCTCAATCACATAAGCCACATTTTAAGTGCTCAACAGGCACGTGGGGCTGGTGGCTGCCAGGCCCTGCCGTCCATTTAAGGTATCCGTTGCCTGGAGGCGGGGAGAGGTGACTGCCCATCCTCAGGGCACCTGTGTTGGGCAGTTCTCCCCGCATCCTCAGAGGGTCCCCACAAGCCTGGGTGACAGGGGGTCAGGCAAGAGCCCTGCAACAGAGGTGGCGATGTGGGCCAGACTCCCAGCTGGCGTCCCCAGCTCCTCCCAGGCTCTGACCCAGACCTGTGCTCACTGATCGCCTCCAGGGAGGGCAGGTCATCAGGGGCCGCCACATCCCTTAGGCCTTCCCTCCAGAGTCTCTGCAGAAGAGGGGCTGGTGTCAGAGACCGAGCCCGTAGGGCAAGGTCACCTCTTATCCTTACTCTTGCCGTCACAGGCAAGCTGTGGCTTCAGAACGACCAGGAGGAACAAGCCTGTGCAGTTTCCTCGGAAACGTCCACTGGGGCCTGAATGCGGTGTGCTGAGGGTACGCACGGGGGTCACCACCCCAGGAGGGGCAGCGTGACGCCCATCCTTAGGTGAGACCCCGGGAGGCTCAGGGACTGGCCCCGGCGCCCTGGTGAGGGGCGGGTCTGCATTTGAACACAGGCCTACGGGCTCCTCAGCCAGTGCTCCTAAGACCTCGGCTTCCCTCCGCTTTGTCCCTCAAAGCCGGGCCCACAGGGGCTTCGGGGCCTTGCTCCAGTCCTGAGAGTCATGGCCCCAGGTTCCCAGGACAAAGCCCACATCCCAGCCCTTCCTGCTGTGGGTCCGGAAGGATTCCTAGTGGAGATGTCTTGCTGACCCACGTCAGATATCCCTTCCTTCCAGCTAGAGAGAAACACCTCCTGCCGGAATTCCCAGCGCGGAGCGGCCTCCTGTTGCCCCTCCAGACCTGCTGTATCCCGGCAGATAAGGAAGAGCCGGTCCCTCCACTGCTGTGCTTCCTGCGACTCCGGGCTCTGTGCTTCCTAGCTGGGCCTGTTCCCAGGGCTGGGGGAGGATGCCCGGGGCCTTCGCTCTGAGAAAGCGGAGGGGACGGAGCGCAGGGAGATGCCAGCAGGCGGGGAGGTAGAGAGACGAGCCAGGCCTGCCTGCCAGGGCCATGCTTGGACCCTTGGGCCCTCCGGACCACATGGAAAGCACCTCAGCTTTCCACAGAGGCCTGGCCACTTCTCCCGGCCATGGGCCCCTCACCTCTGCACTTGTTGGCAACCCTGAGGGTGAGCCGGGTAAGAAGCCGACCCACCCACTGGCCGCCCTGCCGGCCAACGCTGGGCCGATCTGGCCAGGCGCTGGCGTGCAGGGGTGGGCACTGCCGCGTCCGCCTGTGAACAGCAGCCCCTCCAGCCAGCCCAGTGCCGCCACCCCTTCAGGCCCTGTGTCACCAGAGAGACACTAGTCTCGGAGGCACAGAGACAGGGATCACCTTGCTGGCGTAAAAGACCTGCCCCATTGCTCATTTTCCAGCCTCATCTCCTGGAGTCTAGACCGACGGATGGGGTTCCCTGTTGGCCCTAAAGCTTCCCCACCCAATGTTCAATTGTGGGTCTCTCAGTCTTTATGTTTGCTTTAATGAAGCTTTGCTCACAACATGAAGAAAAATAATTCTGCCTCTAACTGCAAAGTTGACAGAGATCTAGGCAATCATTAAGCCAGAGCCTGGCCCCGCCTGGCCTCGGTGGGTTAACCCCACCCAACACTAACCTCTCAGCAGACGGCCCAGTTCTCCTAAACTGTCCCGAGCAGATGGAGATCTCTCCCAGGGTTTTTTCCTCAAGATACAACTCCCGTAATGCACAGCAACCGGCATGACCAGACGTGCTGTTAGTCTTCTGGATCCACCTGCCATTATCAGTGTGGACAAGAGCCTAGGACAAGTCCAACAGCGACCTCCAGCCAAACTTCCGTCTCAGTGCTATCCTTCCCCAGCTCTGGCATTGACAGACCATCTTCTCCTAAGAAGTTAAAGGGCTTGAAGATGTCTTGTCGTCCCTCTGCCTCCCCTCCCCTCTGTTCACACCCTTCTTCTTCAGATGCGCAGGGCTCACGGGGAAGCGCTGGGGGAACTGGGCAGAGCCCTGCCTTGCTCCCACCAGTTCTGCATTTTGGCTGAGTTGTTTCACCGTTATCATTTGCTGGGGAAGCGAATTTTTCAGAGACTATGAGGCCTAGACATTATTACTAGAATATTTATAAAATAACAGAAGACACAGTGGCTTTGGGGCAGAATTTAAAACTCTAGGGAAAATCCTGAACATGATTGGAACTCATTGACTATGAGGCAGTGAAGACGAGGTGTGAGCAGGAAGACTGGCACACCTGAGCTTTCTCCATTCCTAGTCAAAGCTAAGACCAGCAGGGTGATAAGAAACCTCTTCCTCTCCCCTGAGAGTTCCTGTGTGATATTGGTCATCATTCTGAGTTGCAGACAAGAGTCTACTCTAGCTGGTTTTCAGCAGGAGAGGACGTATTAGGGGATGCTAGAGAACTCGCTGCGTTGCTGCAAGCCCTGGAGGCACCCACGCTTCCAGGAGGAACTCCCAGCACCACAGTGAAGAATGTCCTGGAGAGGAGCTACTGCCAGCACCCACCCCCAACTCACCTGCATTTGCCAATAAATGCCCTGACCCCGCTCTTCAATCCAACCGCTTTCACACGGAAGACTGGCGTGGTTCCCTCTAACGGGCAGAACCTAAGTCACATGTCTGCAGCCTTGTGGCAGGGAAGGCTGACACTGCTTGGATGCTACACTGGGAAAGTCGATCACAACATGGGGGAAGCTTCCGAAATATGGAGAGACTGTGAAGCGCGGGGTGCACCGCGGCGCAGCGGCCTCCCCGCCAGCCACCGCGTGAGGCAGCGCGTCCAGACACAGATCTGCCTCGCACCAGCGGCCCCTGTGCAAGCCCTTAGTTTTAGAGCATATGAAGAAATGTGTAAAAAAAGATTTTGATTTTGGTGTGACTTGCAGACTCTGTCACTCTTTTATAGTCTTCCCTTATTAGGTATGAGTAAATGTTGACGACTTTTCTCAGTTGTTAGCGGTGTACCTTGACACTAAGTTGTCAGCGGTGTACCTGTGCTCCGTGGCATCTCTGACTCCCATGTCTGCAGTTCCTGTCTGGACGGCAGCTGTCCTCGGTCACTGTCTACAGTCCTGGGCCCAGATGTGCACATGTGGGGCTGGGAGCCTGCCACACAGGCCTGTGCCGAAATCTAGCTCTGCCACTACACAGATATGTGGCCTTAGGAAACTTCCTAGTTTTTCTTATCCTCAGTTTATGCAACTATAAAATAGGAATATTATTGCTGACTTCCTGGGGTTGACAAAGGATTAACTGGATAATAGACAGTAAACACTCAGGATTCTTTCCCTTCCTCTGCTTTCCTATGCCATTGGTATGCTCCTCCATTACAGCTTTTATACCAAACTGTGCCATTTGGACATTTGCCAATTTTTTATACTTAAAAAATATGGAAAGACACATAAAGGAAAGCTAAAATCATCTATTTTCCAAGTGCATTGAAAAAAGTATATAAGTTAATGTGAAATCGCACCTTCATTAGTAACTAGTCCTGTATCTGAATCTACTCCCTAGAGGGAGGTTTGCTAAAAGTTTGCTGTATATCATTCTAAATACTTTATTTGCAACTTATTTTTTTCACTTAATGCCCCATGGATATCTTTACAGATCAGTTTATCGAAATCTACATCATTCTTTTTAAGGGCTACCATGTATTCCCAGTTTTATTTCACCAGGGCTCTTTTGATGGAGGTCGTTTGTTTCAAATTCTATTTTTATTTTTTTCTTCCAAGAAAACTTTTGCACTTCAGTGTTTTGAGTCCCTGTGACGAGCATCCCGTATGTATAAAAGATGCACTCGTGCCATCGCTTCTGGACGAAAGATTTCTAGAGATGAGACTCTTGCCACAGACTGTAAACATTCACAATGTCGTCAGAAATGGCCCTTTCAGAACACTGTGCTGATTTCTAAGCATCCGGTGTCCCTTTCTCCACACCCGTCCCAACGCTGGCTGCTGCCAGTCTTCAAGATCCTGGCCAATCTGACAGGTTAGAATGGCAAGTCATCCAGTGAATAGATTGCCCATTGGCATTCCTCTTTCGACAAAGTGCCCGTTTATACCATTTGTCCATGTTTCTATTGGTTTCTTTTTGTTTTAGATTTGTATGATGCAGATATTAATCCTTTGTTTGTGAAAGGTGTTGTAAAATTGTTTTTTCTTCCAAGTGACTACTTGTCTTTTGTAATGGTCTGTTTCCCACTCCACACTGCCGGAAGGCAGAGGCCTTGCTTGTTCGGGCGCCAATAGCGGAGACAGTAGCTATTGGATAAATGAGTGACTCTGCGCATGGATGGCAGAAAAGTCGAGGGAAAGTCAGCAAAAACTCTGAGTTAGGGGATTTAAAAAATAAAGTGTATATTTTGGAGAATGTCAATCATGTCTATCCTTTTTCTGAGTTTCATCTTCAGTTCAATGTAGCAGAATCCACTGTGAATCCTGGGTTTTGCTTTCCAATTTCTGACTATTATGAGACCCTCAAAATGAACATGAAACATTATATGGCAATATCAGTATGCATAAATAATAAAAAAACTAGAAAAATATGTATCTACCTTGAATAAGAACTAAAGAGAAATAGGCTGGTGAATAATTGTAAGAGTGGTCATATGGACTGTTAAAATAAATTATATCAAGAAATCATGAAACTTTTTTTTCTTTTAAGAGACAGGGTCTCACTTTGTCACCCAGGCTGGAGTGCAGTGGCACAATCACAGCTCACTGCAACTTCGAACTCCTGGGCTCAAGTGATCCTCCTGCCTCAGCCTCCTGAGTAGTTGGGACTACAGGTGTGCACCACCACACCCAGCTAATTTGATTTATTTTTTTTTGTAGAGACAGAGTCTTGCTATGTCATCCAGGCTGGTCTCAAATTCCTGGTCTCAAGCAAACTTCCTGCCTTGGCCTCCCAAATTGCCAAGATTACTGGCATGAACCATCACACCCAGCCAAGGAATCATTTTTTAAAAAAATAACTTAATCATGGCAGGTTTATATCATGGAAAAAAACCTGGACTCCTGGTTTGAAATTTGTCAGGCGAGTAATCAAACTTAACCTCAATTTCATCATCTATAAACAAGGAAAAAATATATGCCTGTCGCGCCCGCCTTGCCAGCAAGGAAGACACGGCAACTGGAGTTCTTCTGACAGCGCTTTAATGGGGATATTCTTAGATTGACAATATGCGGAAGACCCCGAACGGGGAAGCACACACGCTTTTAAGGCCTTGGCGGACCTGAAACCTCTGGGGATAGGTTGGGAAGGAGATGCCGCCAGTTTTCATTGGCGCAACCTAGCATCCTTCATTTACATAGTTACACAACCGGCACTTCCTGTGACCTGACCAACACTGCGCATGCTCGAGAGTTGTTTATAGCAAAATGACCACCGGATACGGGCGCCATCTTAGAATGGCGTTGCCGCCGCACCCCACATCTGCCCAGACTACTTCAAGCATCCATCCATCTATCCTTTCATCCATTTACTCATTCAGTCATTTAAAACTTATTAGCAAACAGCTTACAGTGAAAACTAATTTAATTTAGAGGAGGATGCATGTAAAGATGACCTGTAAACTATAAAAAGATACAACCATGATATGAAGGATAACCTTAAAATTATTTAGCTTATAAAGTCTGAGTAGAAACTATCTCTGTGGCATCCCAAGAAGATAGTGAATGAATACATTGATACAACTTTTGGAACATAAGTAAAAACTCCTTACCCACACACAGCCGTGGCTGTAGTGAGACAGACTGGAGTGGGATAGAGTTTTTATTATACTGAAATATCTGCATCAAACATGTACACTGAAAACATGCATGTACATGTACTATCTGATATATGCAATATTTGCAATATGGGCAAATGCCCATGTAGCACGTGTGTGACAGTGAATCAGCTATCAGAGGCTAGACTGCTCAGGTGTTTGCAGGCTGTGCTTTAATGAGTAGAACAGGCTGACACAATAGCATTCCAGCCATTGGGATGATATTTACACAGCAGCCTCTTTAACGGGGCCTTTTCTCATTTAATCCTTGCAACCCCCTGAGGTAGGTATAGTCAACTATAGTTTATAGATGAGAACACTGAAGTACAAGGAAGTGGCTGGTCTTGCCCTTCAACCCTGGTCTTTGTTTTTAAAATGTCAAATCTCTTGATTTTTTAGGGCCCTGCTGCTGCAAACAAGGGCGATTGTAAAATGCTCAAGACTATTTGAGTCCTAGTTTCAACATTTTTCACATCTCTCATTTTTAGAAAAGGTCTCACTTGTGCAATTATTTGGTTTGCAAACCCTTTCTTCTTGGAAGGCATTGGTTCTGCTTTTTCAAGATGGCAGCTTTCTTGAAGGCAGAGGCTCTTGCCTTTGTGCCCTGAATGCAATGGACTTTCAGTCACTTCTGGTCACTGGAGCATAGCAAGGTGCTGAAGACAGAGCCTGCTCCCTAGGAGTCAGTCTAGTGAGGGAGACAGACGAGTCGTCAGACATTGACTGTCCAGGCCAGTAGGTGCTGCTGCTGACCCTGGTGTCCCTGGTGTTCAGGTGAAGGCACAGATCTTACATCTACTCCCTACTCTAATGGAGTTCGTGAAAATGGGGTCACCCGAAGTTTCCTTCAGGATGGCCCAACTACCTAAAAAAGACTTAGCCTTCTTCTCCCAAGACCCAAATACAACATCAAAACATAGAGAATATGAAATGTTGCCTCCATCCCTGGGGGGCTCATGATGAATTTGGTTTGTAACAATCAACCCACAGATGAGAAAAATCACAGTTTTTGTTTCCAGGACAGGATATGTGCCTAAATTGTTTTTCTGAATCATAGTAATTTAGAGGAAGGATTAAGTTTTGTCTTGAATTAGGCTTTTCTAACCTCTGTTTCTTCTCTGATGCTATCCTGTAGGTATTTACCAAAGTGCTGTATGATTTGTCATGATTGGCAGGGAAGCCACTCACTGAAGGGAGTGCCCCTGTGTGCCACCCAGAGCCCAGGGTCCTTTTCAGGGCAGGGCAAAGTAATTCAAGTTGGGATCTGTGATAGAATTATTCAGCAATTCGAGATTATTCAGTATATACCTGTTCCCATCTGATATGTGACTAGTAACACACACACTATTTAGGAGGCCAAAGCTACAGAGAAGAGATTAAGCTCTAGAAAAGAACAAACACCAGTGAACTTCAGTCTGAGGGAGGATATTGTCAGAGATTGGCTTGTTCTTCAAAGCCTTTCTTCAGATCTCCTTAGAAATAGAAATTTTGCTGGAGGGAGGGGAAAGTTTGTGGCTTTGCACACCCCGTCCCTTAAGGCCAGCGAATGTGAAGCACTTGGGCACCGCCAGAACACAGACAGGGAGGCCACCTGAAGACCCTCGTAGGGTAACGGTGCTAATGGAGGGCGGAGCACCCGAGCAAGGCCACATTTGAGACTATTTAAACATACATGTGATTTTTATCATCCTCAACTAGTATTTAAAACATCTGGTAAAGTTTTGCCCAAAGATAATCCTTCTGGACATTTTTGTATTAGCGAGCTTTGTAATGATCATATCACGTTGCAAAGAGAGTAGCACTAACTACAGCAGTTTCTGAAGCTTGTTTTCCTAGGCAGGCTAAACAGGCTCTTTGTAATCCTGTTTAGATTATTGGTTTACTTAGCAAATCCTTTCCCCTTTAAATAGTGGAAAGCTACAGTCGGGTTCATTGATCACAAATGTCCAATTAGTGGAGAGAGGTTGACCAAATTTTACTCTGTCACTTCATTTCAATTTAAAATCAGCTCTTATAAGAACCTTATTGGGTTCCCCTCCAAAATATTTCTTACTAAAAATAATCTTCCCTTTGCTTTTTAGGAAGGTGTAGATTACACTGCAGAAAGTTACATAAAAATATGAGATTAGAAAGGGTAAATGTCAAATTTTAGCTATTCCAGTTTATTTGAGAACATGGAGTTTAGCTCATTTCACTGTGAAAGTCACAGGGTCGGGGACATCACAGTCATTAAAAGAAGCACAAAGTCAGTCAAGAAGTGTACCCATTTTAGGAGTCAGGCGAGGACAATGGAGGTATTGATTACTATTAATATTTCAAATGTTGGCTTAAATCCCCTAGGAAGGGGACATGTGCTCTACAGTGTTACTCTTAAGTGGGACCACTGATTTATCTTCTTACTTAAAATAAAAAGTACATGGTTCTCAAGGTTACCTAAATATTATAAAACCCTTGAAGAACATCCAGGTTGGAAAGAGCCCTTTCTTGGGCTATGACTTCTGGATGCAGGACATCATTGCTTTATGTCCTCTCCTTAAAACTTAAAATAGCACTCACATTCCCCGAATCTCAGGAAAGTATACTTACATGCACCAAAAGTCCATACAGCCCCGCTGCGTTAGTGGACGGTGTCTTCGCGGGCACTGTGCTGTCAACTCCACGTTCTATCTGGTGTCGCAGGGGCACTGAGGGAAACCGTGTTGATTCTAGTTACCTACTATTCTTGTGTGTCACCCTTTGGTTTATGAAACCAATGAAAAGAGAAATGACACCTTCTTTTCCACAAAAAAATCCAAAATTGTGGCAGTTAAAACACTGTTAAGAACAAAAGTCAGAAGATTCTAATCAAATATGAATATTACTTATTTTTCTATATATTAAATGCAAAGATACAAAACATTGTGATGTATAAAACCAAACATTAATGAAAGTGGCTGTTTAACAACAAAAAAATTTAGGTTAATGTAACAACAGTTGGAAATAAACTAAAGGCCAGCAAACATTTTGGAAAGAACCATGATGGTATGAATGATATTTGGACACGATGGTTCCTTCTGCATTAAAAAAGAAATCCCTTTATGATTTCAGCAAATTTCTAACTTTGTGGCTATGTTTGAACCTCATGAAAAAATCCCAATTGAGTCTTCGGATTTGTTTTTTAACATAGGTTTAGTTTTTCTTTTCTTCTAAAACGACTTGCCTCATTAAAGTGAAAAGATACAGCTGTTTTCAAAGTCACTGCTTCCTCATATTTCAGTCAGTGACTATCCTAACTGCTGGTGGGAAGACGGTTTCCATGCGAGACGGTGGGAACTGGGAACATACCCTAATCTCCTGTGTGATTTCATTTGTAAACTACTCGTCACGTCACCCCATGCAAAAGTTTTAAATGTAGAATGATTGAGGCTGGAGCATAGATTATTATGATGAAATTTAATAGCAGCTTAGCATACCTTTAAAGAATATTGCTCTCGGAGGATGTGCATTTTACAGCAATTACACACAGGGAATGAGCACACACAGATGAAGCTGTGTAGTTATTTCAAACGCAGCTCTTCTCTGTGAAAATCTTCTTGCTCTTGGCCCACACCCCTTTCCAATCAAAGAGGGATTTTAAAAGTGACCTTGCAGGGAAGAAGTCAGGAACAAATTTGGTAACAGGGACTCAAACCTCAAAGATGTGTTCTGTTGTAGTAACAGAAAACATGCAAATCCTTTCCATGATCAAATACCAGGCAAGTTACAAACATTTCGCAGTGAGAGGAAAGGGCTCTTTCCACCATGTGTAATTTTAACTTCTTATCTACTTTACAAATTATCTATAAGAGGATAATGGATGAAATTTCTTTGTGAAACATAACTGAAAATAGTGATCCTTTGCTGCCCAGTAGTGAGGAATTAAAAATAAAAAAAAACCAAAAATTTTACAGTTTTCTAGGCCCAGAAAATGAATTCTTAAAAAAAAAAATCTCTTTATGAAAAAAACATAGTCAATTCAGAGTTGGAGTTGAAATAAACGGTTGGGGTAATGAAGCAGAGTGGGGGTGGCTGGGAAGGGCCCTCCTGCCCTCTGGAGCCAGAGCAGGCCGTGGATGGTGACCTCCCTGATGGAGGCCTCAGGAAGAAGACTTAGGATGTCCCCTCACTTCCTTTCACTCTATAATTTTCATTTTCTAAATCAAATGACACTTTGCTCACCTGAAAGTCTTCCAGGTTCAACTGTAAAGAAATTTGCATCTGCTAAAGCCCTTAAATTCAATCTGTGTCCATGCCCAACAAAAAAGTGACTTGGGGCCACTACATTTTCACTAGGCAACTTTGTGATTACACATTTCAGAAGGAAGACAAAGAATCTAGTGTGTGGTATTGTGAGTCCCCGTTTGTGAGGGAAGAGGAGTTCCCTCTTCTCCTTATTTGTCTAACAGAATTAAGTGCAATCGCAATGGACAGAAGCTCCCAAACTTCAGTGTAAAATACTAAGTGGTTTGAAGAGGCAGTTTAGCAACAGCACGCACAAGACAGACCTTGAGGGTTTCGTTCCTGCTAAGCCGCAGGAGAGTTGGCTGTGATACTTGAGCCGAAAGTTATTTCCATCTCTAAGTCTCCTGGGGGCTGGGCCTCCTCCTTGTGGTCTTATCAGGGCCTGTTTTGGGTACTGCACCTGCACCGGGAATGTGACCAACTCATCCACAAGAGACCGTAACTGCTCAATCCTGGTCATGGGAAGAACGACTGATGAACTGAGGGTGTTAGTGGGGGGTCATGATTACTGTTTGCAAATATCTGAAGGGACATCTTGTGTCAGAAAGATCAGAGATGTCTGTTTTCACATCAGAGAACAGACCGAGGACCCGCTGGTAGAAAAACTACAGGACAACAGATTTTGGTTCGACTAAGGTAGGTGAGTCACTTGTCACTGAAGTCTTCAAGCAAAAACTGGAATGCTACTTAACTGAAATGTGGTTTGGTGGAGGTGGGTTGGAGTTAACGACCCATAAGTTCCCTTCTAGCTCTTCACAGCTTATTTTTAGGGCCTAGAATATGCAGATCTAATTTGGAAAAGTATTCTTAGAAAATAACTAATAGAACTTTTGAAAAGAACATTGTATTTAGAAATATTTCCACAAGTTTTTTTTGGAAGACAAACTGGAGGTAGAACTCCAAAAGGAGGCAAAATGCAGAGGAACTCCCTGGATAGGGTTGGAATGCACAAAGTATCAGAGGACACCCTGTGCTAAGGGCTCTGTCTTCTGAAGCGTTACCCAGCAAGCACGCTCCCACAGCTCCATTACTGCAGACGGATCTAACATGAGATACACAAGTGTCCATTTAAGATGCTGCCTGAAGGCTCAGCATTTCCAGGTGTTAGCTGCACAATAAAATCATCCTAACGTGTCTTGAGACTCTGTTCAACAAAGGAGAAAGAAGCCTTCTGAGCATGGTCCCTTCACGGCAAAGATGGAAGCGAAACTTCATACAACAGGTTGCCTTTTCTGAATGCTTCGAGAGGCTAGGGAACAACTGACCAGGTCTATCCTTGTCATCATGCAACTTACTCTGTAAAGAGTAGCACTATCTTGGGCGATCACATCTCTCCATTGCTCTTCCTTCTGTGCCACTAACATAATTGTGGCCTGACACAAGATGATGCCTGAGACTCCTCAGTTAACAAATGTAATAACAACTGTACGTTTTAGTTAATGTGGGAAAGACACCGATTTGTATATAAATGTGTCATTGGCTTCATGTAAAGTCTACGATGCAGACAGTGGAATGCACTATTAAAGTGTGTGGCAATTTTTAAATAAGGCCTCACTAAAAATGTAAATTTTAATGTTGTTTACTTAATGGATCCCACCTGAAGTGGCTCTATTAAAATTAGGGTAATTCCTAGTATTTAGGTTGAGCAATCAAAAGTTCGAATTACTGCCAACTCAACACATCAGAATAAAGACGTCAGGTAAATATGACTGCCCGGGAGAACTGAAACTTCTAGGTAATCCAAACTTTAAATCTCTGATTCACTGCTGTGGGAGGGTAGAAAGAGAGAGCTATTTTTCAGGCTGGGCATAAATTTGGAAAACTATACCTTCTGCAAATATAAAATCTAATAATCAGCCAATCCAATAATCTAAGGCACTCATCATATTTGTTTGTTTATCATTCATATGGAATATAAAAATATTCCATAATTTTTAACAATGTGAAACTGGCTTTTTCCTGTGTTTTTGGACTTCCTTTCTGAACTTCTGGATTTTACTTCCATTTCAAAAGAATGATTGAGGCACTGGTTCTGAATTTAATGCTATATTTATTATAGTGTTTTTATTAACAGACTTTCACCAGAAAGTTCCGAGTGTGTTAATACAGCAGGCACGCTGGCTTCCATGTTTGGCATTTGACAGTCCACAGAATTACACTTCACTCTCACAATTCTGCCACAGCTTCGTGGGTTGTTTGGGCAGGACCTATAACCAGCCTCCCCCATTAGATGGTTAAATATGAATTTTGGTTCACTCTGATTTAAATGTTCTGAGTTCACGACTCCATCAGTCTGTGGCAAGCGCAGCTCCACTTTCCCTCCTGCCGTGCTGGTCTGATTTGCTGAACCAGAAGCCTTGTCTTCGGTACCCCCGCTGCTCTCCATATTTCCAACATCTCTATTTTTACAGAGTCCCCTTTGTTTATTCTCAGGGTCACAACATGCTTTGTGCAAAGATCCAGTGCTCGTGCAGACAAGTGAGGATGGCTCTGCCACCTTTGGAAGATGCTCTTCTATGCTCTGAAGACCATGTACACTGGTCTTACCCATTTCTCCTTGGGCCTGAATGTGCTGCACAGGGTGGAGGAAGGGATTCCTAGGCAGAGAATTCTGCACTCCAGGTGGTTTCACTCTGCCCTGCAGGCAGGGGCAGTGGTGGATGTGTGGGATGGGGTGCACAAAGCCCTCGGCGGCTTGGTGTGTGGCCTTCAACGGTGCCACGCCGTTTTGGATCTGGACAAAGCTGTTAGCAGCAGGAGCACATTGGTGGCACAAGCAGTCTCCCATCTGCTGGCAAGAGTGTGGGCCGCACTTCAAGTGTTTGTAGGCGTGTGGGCAGCTACGTCTCTGATTCAGAGAGAAGAAATGGCACGTGGTGTGCTGTTCGGGAGAGGGCTGTAGCAGGGCAGAGCCAGCGCCATGTTTGCTGCTTTTGCTGAGCTCACTGTTGTAAGCCACATGCACAGGCATCCCTAAATTCTTTGCTTGGCTGTTGAAAAATTCAGAGCAGATGTGGGTCTCTTCGTAAGCGGTCTTCTCAGAGGCAGTGCAGCTGTGGGATGCCAGAGGTTCTAATTCATAAAACTCATGCTCCAGTTCAGATTTTTGCCCCCTGGGATCTAAATGATAAGCATTCATGGTATGTGTTTTGCTTTGTCCTTTGTCACCAGAACTTGCAGACAAAGCATGAGAAAAGGCACTGCACTGTAGTTTTTTAGGTAAAGGAATCTGACCACAGGTACCCTGTGGTCCAAGGCACCGACACATGCACTGGAAAAAGAAGGTGGCAAAGGCCCAGCTGATGCACATGATGAGCATCATGAAGGTGCCCAGCTGGGTGTATGCCAGGACTGTGGATGGCATCATCATGGCCCCGGCCACGAAGGTGGTCAGGGCGGCCATGGCAATTGCAGAGCCCATGCGGCTCAGAGAGAAGATCACCTTGCCTTCCCGGTCAGGATCGGGAGCCAAGCGGTACGCGACCCCGTAATGGACGGCAAAGTCTACGGACAAGCCAACGGCAACTGAAATGGTGACAGACTCCAAAACATTTAGTTCCCAGCCCAGCAGGACAAGAGAACCAACAGTGACAAATATAGTTCCAGCTATTGAAATGATGGCATAAAGGCTTATAATGATGTTCCAAGTTGTCAGCAGCATCACGCTAAATGCAACAGCAACAGAGAGCCCCATGGCAATGAGGGTGCCGTCGGAGAGGCTATCCTGGAGGTCATAGAACTCCAGATTGCTGACAAACCAACCATTGCTTAGGCCCTCAGGTGCTGAACTCAGCTCACTGGAAATCCATGAGTCCACCTCTTTATAAAACTGATGCATCTTCTCATAAGCCAGTGTGAAGAGGTAGGTACTTTGGAACTCTAGCACTACTGCCCTGATAGTGTCATTGATATCAAATCTTGGCCCTGGGGTTTTGCTATCCAAATGGTACCCCGTACTCCTTTCCAGCTCCATGATAGCTCTCTTGATGCACAGTTCAAAAATCTCTTGCTTATAGGGGAAGCTCCAGTGGCTGCAGCATGGGTACAGGGCAGGCTCATCACAGTCCTGGTTTTCCATCCACTGCTTGAAGGTCTCAATGAAGCAGCTGGTGAAGTCCTGTTCATCAGTCTGGTAAAAGAATGTTTGGTTTCTCAGTTTTTGACAGAAGTGCAAAATCCAGGCCTGGGAAGCTGGGCTAGCAATGTTAAAACTGCTATCTAATGCCAGCTTCCCTTTACTCTTGGGATTTAGTGGATTGCCATTATCTTCCGGGGACACACCCCAGATTACTGTGATGGGCATGTGGAGCTCCTCACCGTGGTGAACACGTTCAAACATGAAAAGCTTTTTGTACTCAGCATCATAGCGCTCAAAAGGGTGAGACGACCTGAACACCTGGAACTCGGATAACTCCAAGGAGGGCAGTTTCATCTTTGGATTTATACATACAACGTAGGCCCCACCTACCGTTAAGGCAAGGAACCAGAACAGCCAAAGGTAGCGAAACTTAATGACGATGCATGGCAACACTTTCTCAAAAAAAATACGAGATGCTTCTGAAATGGCAAAAAGTACTTTGTGGCACTTCTGGCAAGCCACTGTCCAGCAGCTTTTGTTATCATATATTTGCTGCTGGGGCTTTCTGAAGCAACTGAATATATTAAGAAGATATCGCTCATGCAGCACAACAACTGCTGGCAGCCATGTGACCATCAGAACATAATTCACCAATATAGCTGTCCCCGCGTAAATCCCAAAGCACCTGATTGCTGTAATGTTGCTAACGTAGTTAGCGTAAAAGGCAGCAGCAGTGGTAAAACTGGTGACGAACATGGAGAGGGCAGCGTGTTGCAAAGTGATGCTTACTGTTTCTGAGGTTTCGGCGTGAGGCTTGTCAAATTTGGTGTAGTTCCAAACATCACACAGAACAAAAGCATCATCTGCTCCAATTCCAACCAAAATAATGAGCGCAGTGAGGTTCATGAAGGGAAAAAATTCAAAGTTAAATACTACACGATAGAGAAAATAGGAAACAATCAAGGAACTGATTATTGCAAACATTGTCATCAGAGTGATGAACATGGACTTGGTGTAGACACACATGACTAGAAGGACAATCACAATGGCTATGGCAGGATACACAGTATCCATGAGAAGATAATCCTGAAACAAACTGTGTTTAATGCCAAACTCAATCCCAGTGATGGTAGTCACGCCGTCAGAAGAGTTCCAGTTTTCGAAGTTGTCCAGGTAAATGTTCATCATGCTCTCCCCCTTCTCTGTGGGCGAGAAGAGCACACTGTATTTTAGAGCTGGCACGGCATAGTCAGCTGTCTTTGGAGCCATGAAGTCTTTGTCCACCAGGTAATGCAGGATCTGGTACACAGCGTTGTACTTGGTACACTTGCGCGGCACGTTGGTGCACTTGAGCTGGTCCTTTCTCCTGGCTGCCATGTCCCAGCAGTCCGGCCCCAGGGTGCCGTTCTGGTAGTGTTTGGCACAGGTCCGAAGCAGCTTCAAGGTATGAGAAACGTCTCGCTCGACAATTTTCTGACAGGATGATCTGTTGTTGAGAATGGCAATGTAGTTCCCCAGCGTCCAGCTGGGGCAGCAGGAAGCAGCGGTGGTCCTCTGGCAGAGATCTCCAAACTGGGGGTGAGATCTGATCTGCAGAGACAGAGACAAGCAAAGGGCTGCAGCTTAAACTGGCTCATGATGGGAAAAGTCCAAATTAAGGTGGCCTTGAGGGACAGGGAAAGTTACAGGAGCTAAATTGCTATCCTCTTAAACTAGGTATCAGTTTAACACACTGACTGCCACACTAGAAAAAAAACTTTTCCCTGGGGCCACAATGTTTTATTAAAATAAAATGATCCTTTCTAATTTGTTATATTTTATTGTTTTCTATGAGTTATATGTAATGCAATCCATGTTTTTAGAATTGTCAATATTAATTGTAACAATAAGAACATCAACAAATAAGATTTTCATAACCAACTGCAGGGTTTTGCTTCATGAGGTCCCGAGGTCAAAACTAGCCTGAGTTAAATACAGCTCACATGGCAGTCAGTGTGTTAAATGCAGGGTGAGCTATCCCCTCACACCCAACTATCTCCTATTACAGGGTACTTTCGAGGTTGCTTTATTTTGAACAACAAACTACTGTCTGGGAATGACATACAAGTGTGAAACAACTTCAATGTTACTTTTGTTTAAGAAAGGAGATAAAATAAACACCTACTTAGTAAACAAGTCTTTTCAAAGTTACTTTAAAAAGCAATAAAGTAGACAGGTCATGAAGCTTATGTATTATATACACCTACATGATTAATTAAGAAAACAATTGTACAATTGAGAGATGAAACAAATTTGTGGCTTTGCCTAAAATTTCTGGTTACCAGCATGGAATTTTGGGGGACTAAAGGACTATATTTCAATCAACACAGTTGGAAGCAAAGATCATAGTCCCTAGAAAACTGCTATGTCTGAATGATTGTGTTCCTCCAAAATTCATATGTTGAAACCTAATCCCCAATGTGAGAGTATTACCGTGTTTCCCCGAAAATAAGACAGGGTCTTATATTTATTTTTCCTC
>VBSM01002153.1:51281583-51317794 GCA_008086735.1 Cheirogaleus medius
ATCCTGCTAGGGCTTATTTTATGGGTAGGTCTTTTTTTCGGGGAAACACGGTAAGAGGTGGGGCCTTTGGGGGTGATTAAATCATGAAGGAGGAGCTCTTGTGCGTGGGACTCGTGCTCTTATGAAAGAGGTTGGCAGGAGCCTGCTTGTCTGTCCATCCCTTCAACATGTGAGGACACACAGAGGTGCCATCATGAGGAACAGGTCCTCACTAGACATCGAATCCATTAGTTCCTTGATCTTGGACTTCCCAGCTTCTTCTAGAACTAAAAGAAATAAATTTATGTTGTTTATAAATTTCTCAGTCTAAGGTATTTTGTAATAGCAGCCCAAACAGAGTAAGACAAAAACTGTGTGGGGAATCAAAAAGTGATTCCAGTAATATCAAAAGTACTGATATCAAGATGCATGAAAGATGTGGAATAAAACTGTTTCCTAAAATACAAGTAAGAAAATACAATTAAAATATTAACTTATATCTGTTTTTAAATAACATATATAATTAATAAATACTTAAGTAGGAATTTAATTATTTCTTCCACAAAATTTATTCAAGTTGGCTACAGTCCTTTTTTGTGAACTTTCTCTTTTGGAAAGCAGGGCATTTCTGCATAATTAGCAAGTATAATAATTCTGAATTTAATGTGGACAGTATTTCATTTAGAACACTATTCCTGAAGAAGGTTGTTCTTGTTACAGAAAATTGAAAAATTGTTCCATTACTGGCACTGCTAGACAATGGTGAAGTCTGTATAATTCCATTCTGAAAATTAGATGAATGGGCCCTCTTCCCCGAGACTGAGAATAAAAAAGATACCCTTCTTTTGAGCCTGACCAGATACTTCTCTTTCAAAGTACTAACGATGACCTGCTCCTATCACTTTCCCTCATCTTTATTTACCAAAGGTTGTTCTAATGAAGAAACTCCAAAGTTCAAGGAGGGCATGAATATTGTTTTTTCTAACATGATTATAAACACCCTTTACCTTGATTAAACTGGGCTTTATCAATCATACGTTGAAATGTCTTTGCAAAGTAGAGGAGAAGCAGGCATAAATCATCTCTTTGGAACTTGGACTTATCCAAGAACCAAGTTACTTATGATCTCTGAACTCTGTTGTTTACTAGGTCGAACCCTGTGGGGGTGGGGCATAGATGAACCGAGCCTGGCCGTGTGTGGAGAACTGTGGGGGTCTGGGTGACCTGCCTGTGAGGATTCATTATGCTATTTTCTCTACTTTTGCATATGTTGGAAAGTTTCCATAATAAAAATTTGTTTGTTTGTTTTTAAAGATTCTCTATTGTGGATAAAGAAAAACGAGCCAGGAAGGTTATTGGTTCAAATGTAGTAAAATAATGTTTAGTTTAACAAAGGCTTCATTTGTAAGCTCATATCTGAAGAGCAATAATGAACATTCCATAAAATAGGGTAATTCATATTTGTTTCCAGGTAAAAACATTTACATATGCTAATTTGGGGAAACCTGAACTCCCTAATAAATAACAGGAAACCCTGGACAGGCATGTCTCTGGGTTCCACGGCAGATCATCAGTTTTACCCTACAAAGAAATAACATACAAACTCCTGGGGTCAGCTTGGTGAATTAAAGAAAGGTAATGCATTCCAGTATCTGACAGTTTTCAGATGGAAGAAAATGAATTATATCCATTATGAAACCCACTATCAGCTAGAAGGAACATATTTGTAGTTGCTGAAATAACCAAATGCCAAAGATAAAGGAAATAGAGTTGCCAACTAAAACTGGGAAATAAAACACAAAATTCTGTCCTTGAATAACCTTTTCAAATAATAGCATGGGTTTTTTTATGTGTATATTTGACCACAGATTAAAAGGCATTATAAACACAGACCAAGTTCTACTTTGATGGCTGCTATTAAAAATAAGCACTAGTAAACCACGGGGGAGCCAATCCTCTAATTCGAAGGTGATGTTGGTTGATGTTCAACCTTTGAGAAAACAGTTTTTGAGGACTCCTACAGAGAAAGAAATAAAGGGAAAAGACATCATGATTGCTACTCTCCAACTGCCCTCAGTTGGATGCCAGCACCCTGAATTGAAAGGAAAGGAGTTCAAGAAATTGCCTACTCTTTGAGGGGGTAAAGCTGTGCGTTCCCATCCATCTCGCCATTCAGAAACAACTCTCCTAAGCACCTACATGAGTGAATAAGGCCAGTGGTCCTGCCCTCCAGCCGCTCACAGCGTGGCAGGGAAGTCAGACACAAGAACAGATAACTGTAATTCAACGTGAGAAGTATGTTAAGCGTAAAGGCTTATGGGCCCCACGGAGGGAGTACTGAAGTCTGTAAGTGGGATGTGACAGCAGCACCAACTTAGCCATTTGTGACCGAGATAGATAAAGACAGAGCCTTGTGCTGTGGGGCTTAAAGAGACTGGCAAACAGGAATATCTACCTGTAGAGGGCAGCCATATTTTTGGTAAAGAGATTCATAAGAATAATTTCAAAAATCTTTGAAGTTTATAAAAATAAAAACAGTTAGTGAGAGCAATTTCTGGTAACTCTCAAGAGGAACATAGCCCTTCTAATTCTAGTTACTCACAAAATGGATGTTTTAAGGAATCATTTTGCTTATGTGGTTATAACATGTCTTTGCTCACTTGTTTAGTTAGATAGTAGCAGGGGTGGAGTTCACTCAAAATAGGAGGTAAAGGAAGAGAATAGAGGGAAAAAAAAGAAACCAGTAGAGTTTTAAACTCTCAAAACTATTGGCTAAATTGGAGATATTTAAAGAAGCCAAGAAAAGAATAAAGGGAGGAAAATTAAGCCCTCAATACCAGGTTGGACTGCCTGCTGGACTCTCCTTCCCCACGTAACAAAGTTCCCCATGCATTTTAAGTTTAAGGAGATTGTAGGGAGAAAAGACAAAGCAAGGATTCCAGAGCGCTTTTTAAATCAAGAATCAGAAAACATATTTTTGGTGTCCTCCAGCTGTCTACAAAAGTTACCCTAGTAAGCAGAGTCTCAAACACCAAATTTCAAATCCCTTTTACAAGCTGAGTCCTCAGAGCTCCAACTTCTACAATGCAGAAGGACTAAGGAATGGGTAAATGGTTTCCAGCAGAGTCAAGATCAGAGAGACACACTTCTGGTTGCTAATGACTATTTACATCCCACAGGATGTCAAAGGGCAGAAAGAAATGAGGAGCAAGGGAATCAACTGAGGCTCCTTTTGAAAGAGTCTAGGAAAACAAGCATTTCTGTTAGGAGGTGGACAGCAGGATCAGAAACAGAAGCTATTCACTTTGGAAACCAATGCCTGGCTGAATTGTGAGTGTAAGTAGCATGTAATTTAAATGGAATCTGGAGTTTGAACTAAATGTGTTGTAAACACAGGCAGGTTACGATTGAAACATCTGGTCTCACTGAGATATTACACTAATTACCAGATGTTTTCTGGAGTCAACTCACCAACAATTAAACTCTTCTGCTCTGTATCATATGATAGCACCCCATTTAACTTGACAGTTGTTAAAATCAGTGCTTTAGTACAATAACCAGGATTTGGGGGGTGGTGAAGAAGAATGACTGGCAAGTAGCCTTAGGACACAGTCAAACCAACATAATAGATAGAATCCTAAAAGGGTCTTAAACCAAGAGACTCAAAAAAGGTACAGTAATAATCTGAAAGCTGAACTTTCAGATTATTAGCAGTTCAGCTAACCAATAGTTATTACTTAAGATGTCAGATGAATATATTATCTCTTTGAGAAAGGTTTATTATTCCAGGTTCATAGCAGAGTTTGAGACTAGAATATTAAGCCATTTACAATTGGTAAACATAGTATTTAACAAGTTAAAACCATGCTCTTTGAGGAAGACCTTTGGGGCCATGATCACCTATTTATTCATTTGTTGGTGTGGATCTATAACTGGCCATACTGACCATTCATTTGGACATGTGTCTTGGGTCTGTTCTTCAAATTCTCACAAGAGGACCATGATACTACTCGCTTCCCAACTGAGAGAGAAATAATTAGACAAGCAGAGTACATCTATTCCTTTAGACAGTCTAAGTTTTGCAAATGCATCAAACCAAACCATTAGAAAGCCACATACTTAGATTTCATTGCTTTAATCTTTTATAAAAATGCTTTTGCTATTATGTTTTCCTGTTATTAGTCTTCCTATGTTTTACAAATCAGCTGCAATTCAATATTGTACCTCTTGTAAGCATGCTGTTAAGCACTTTGTACACAATATCACACTTCTTTTATGAAAACAATGGGGAACCGTCCCCTCTTGTCTTAGCACAAGGAAAAGTTAGGCTTCTAAGAAACAAATTTGTTACCCTCTTTATATGACTGTTAACTGTTTATGAAATCCTTTTGCTTTGGCTGTTGGGAGGTTAGAGACAAGTCTGCAGCTTCCCACCAGCAAACATATAGGATTGTGGGGTTCGCATTATTGTACGCTAAGTCCCATCCTTAACTTTTCTCCCATTATTTTCCCTTCATGTAATTCATTCAACTTATTTATCTTATCCTTTGTATATGCCTTTCTGTAAGCTACCTCAATGTGCTGATTTCAATCATCTGCTGTATGTATAGATTTTGATCAAGCAATATACTGCTTTCATTTATAAGAGTCATCATGGAACAGTATTGCTTACTGGCTTTTGAGTCTCAGAGTCTAACATGTATGCAAGGATTAAATTGTTAGTTTGTTTTTTTTTTTAAAGATACTTATTCCAGGCCACAATGACTCTTTAAGATTTGTTTGAATGGGAAATGGCATATACAGCCAAAAAAGAAAACCAAAACCAAAACCAAAAAAACAGGGCAGTATCGTTTTCATTACAGAAGCGTAAAGCAGGGTGGATAAAGGCACAGGCCCTAGAGCTCGACTGGGCTGGGCCCTAGTCCTGGCTATGCCACTGACACACCATCAGGTGTGGACTTTCCTCATCTAGAAAATGGGCTAAATAACAGTATTTAATTAATAACACTGTCATGAGGATTAAATGAAATAATTTATTAAAGTATTTAGAATGCTTCCTGGCACATGGTAAACAGTCAACAAATATCAACTATTAACTAACTGAGTGAATTCATGCACTTCAGAGTCTTTAGGGGAGGGAAGGTCTGATGATTAATCAAAGGTAGAATCACGAGGAGTGAAAGGTATAGAAGTTAATGAATTATTCTCATTCAACGTGTGATCATAAGGTAACTAGACTGGCTTAACTTCTTGAAGCTTAACTTATCACCTGTTAAAGAGCATGATGAATCCAAGGTCACAGACCCACCCTGAGTGATGCACAAGTGCCTGCATACAGTCTTGCACATACTAAGTGTCACTATACATTTCCTACTTTAGAGTTAACTTTCTGTATGAAAAGTGGTGTGCCCCGTGACAAGAAGAAATACATTCATAGCCTTCAAATAAGAAACTGACAGCTGTAGAAGAGAAGAAAATATGAGAAATAAAAACTGACCACTGATTAAGAAACTCTGGTCTGTTTATTTGTGGCTTTGGTGAATTTGGAGGTAGACAGAGAACAGATGACACTGACAGAAACTCCTGATATCCCATCAATGGGCAAGTCCTTTTCAAAATGTACAAACAGCCTCTCAGAATGAAGAAGGGAGTAAAGCAAGGAGATCAGGGACCACTAACTAGATGACCTGGGTAAGACGTTTAGTTCTTGGACGGTACTCACGTATCAGCACAACGAGACTGTTGGTCTGAGTGACCTGTTCTTTCTGTTCTACCTCTTACTCCACTAAGAAATTTCCCTGTTGATAGAATAGGTAATTGTATCAGGTTGTCAGGCTAGCTTTTAGCAGGGCACATGATTTGATTTTTAACTAGTCAGTGATTTAACATTTTAGAGTTATGCTAAGAATACAATGAGTTTCTTTTCTGCGTGGTTGCTGTGCTTGGACAGGTCCATTAGAGACATCAGACAGAGTTTCTACTTAGAGAAAATGCCTCAGAACACATGGAATTGACAGCTCTTCCAAACCTATAAGTGGTTTTTACATTTTCTGGTGCTGACACCTTTTTGGCTCTAGAGAAGACTGCAGAGAAATAACCTGTCCTCCTGCATGCTGGTGTCTTGGAAAGCAGCTAGGTGTTCAGCATTCAGGGTAATTTGGATTGGATTTCTCTGGCCATACAGATAGATACTATATTTATGCCCTTTGATATCCCCATTCTCAGACTGCTCCCTAAATTTCCCTTTGAGGTCACCAGCACAAATGACCCATTGATTACCAGAGAGACAGGCATTTAATTGCATAATTAAGATGCTGACAAGTGGCTCAGGGGGTAAAATGTAGTGAACAATGACACTAGATTAGGAAAGAGAGAAAATACAACAAAAGAAGACAGTCTTAACTGTTATTATCCTAAAAAGAAATATGCTGTGAAATACAGAGAAGACCAGCACAGCAAGAGCACATGAGTGGGAAAGAGGAAGGAAGATGGTATGTTTTACAGGTGGGGAAACACAAGGGCACTTTGATCCTGGGGTCTGAGCGCGTGCAGAGATGGCCTGCTGGTGTTCACTCCTCAGCAGGTAAGCCACTTAATTTAAGTACCTTCGTCTGAAATGACACCAGGGTCAGCAGTAAAAGGAGTTTTAATAATGAATATACCTTTACTTGTGCTAAGCAGATTTCACTTTTATTTTACATACCCTGGAATTATCTACACTGCACATTGATTTTATTGCAGGTAAATTCCACAGTGTCTCCCCTCCAGCTGAAGTAAATACCACTCTGGAATATCGGTCGCCTGGTAATATGAAAAAAAGAAAAAGGTTTATAAATTATTCATTTATTTCATAAGCCTCAGCATTCATAAACAATTCAACTAGAAAACCACATGGACAATTCATTAGCAGCAGGGAACTCTTTCCTTCAACAAGGAGAAAATGCTAAAAAAAAAGCAATGCTATAATATTGGCTTAACTCAAAGCCTTTGCCTACTCACTATATCTTATAATTGTAGGAATTACATAAGAAATCTACTTTTGATCAGACCATAATTAGGAAGAAAAACTCATAAAAACTTTCAATAGGAAATTAATTAAATGCCTCCGTCTTAAATTCACAACATATCACCATAATGGTATATAAAATAAAAAATGATGCACTAAGGAATATCAAGAATGGATTATAAGGATGTTCTCTTTGGCAGCTAACTAGAGAATGGTGGGCGATCAATTTAAAAGGACTAAAAACAGTCAACTAATGCTGTTATGGAATGCTGACCATATGCTGGTTGAGTGCATAATTTTTCTGGTACACCAGAGTCTAGAAAAATATAATTTGAAAACCAAGTTAATACAAAATATGTTTCTGAATAAGGGAAGGTGAAAGAGCATGGTTTGGAGTCAGACCTGGGTATAACCAAGTCCTGTCATTTACTAGCCGTATGACCTTAGGCAGCTAACAACTTCTCTGAGCCTTGGTTTCTCATCTGTAAAACGGAGACAACAGTAACTAGCTCAAAGAGTTGTGAGTGTTTGGCCGGGCGCCGTGGCTCGCCCCTGTAATCCTAGCATTCTGGGAGGCCGAGGCGGGCGGATAGCTCAAAGTCAGGAGTTTGAAACAAGAGTGAGACCCTTGTCTCTACTAAAAATAGAAAGAAATTAACTGGACAACTAAAAATATAGAAAAAATTAGCCAGGCATGGTGGCACATGCCTGTAGTCCCAGCTACTCGGGAGGCTGAGGCAGGAGGATCACTTGAGCCCAGGAGTTTGAGGTTGCTGTGAGCTAGGCTGATGCCACAGCACTCTAGCCTGGGCAACAGAGTAAGACTCTGTCTCCAAAAAAAAAAAAAAAAAAGAGTTGTGAGAATTAAATGAGATAATAAATAGTAGGTGCTTAACGAGTATTGCTTCTGTCTCCTTAGTCATTAAAAACTTAATATGAACAAAGTAAAACAAATTACATTAACTAAAATGCCTAATTGTGCTTTTATTCATAAATTAGGAAATTTATGAATAAAGCTTTATTACAGGAAGTTTTATTTATGATCATGAAGTGTTCTGTAATAAACTCTTTATCAAATGGCTAAAAGAGAGCCTATGTAAACTGAAATATTTCATTTACACACAGCTGGTAATGGCTTTACTATTACTTATGAAATAAATATTCAGTGTTGACTAGTAAAATTTAAACAAGAATGTATTTCATGAATTTGTTAATGTTTTTTCCTGGTTAAGATATTAACTAACAGATGTTGGTTAAGCAATAACCAACCAGCCAGAGAAATAAACCAGCCTGAACATGCAACTAACCAGAGTTCAACTTTTCTAATATTTTTTAAAAGAAGATACAGAAAAGGAAACCTGTATTGCTGCCTGGGATCAGTATAAGACTCTGCCTAATTTCCTACTATCTATTACTATACAGAGTAACAATGTTCAAAATAAAGACCAAGATGACTTGGTAAGATGTAGAAACATCAAAGATCCAATCAGATTTGGTAAGATCTAGAAACATCAAAGACCCAATCAGGGCATCTAGTGCCCTAATAAGTCAGGAAAACACATATGTAAGAGAAATTTTCAACAACAACAACAAAAGGTAAAATCTAAAGAGCTTTAACGTTAATATGCATTTAGTTAAAAAGTATAATTATCCACAATTCCTCATTCCTAATCACTATGGCTAATTAATGGCTTACATACTTATATGTATTTAATATTTCCTCTAGGGTGCATGTTCCTTCTTCCCTGGGAGCTGCAGAGTAATGAGGCTGACTCTAGGCTGTAGCGAACTTTGGGTAGTGAATTTGCTGCCAGCATTTAGAGCTCTGGCGATTCCACATTAAAATGTGGATTCCTGACCTCTGGGAAGTTCTTGCAACATTTGTGCCCTCATTTCTTCAAAGCCACATTTTGCTGCAGCTGATTTCTTTAGAGAGGGCAGATGTTCCTTAGTTCCCACAATCACTGTCACTTCCTACTGCCTTATATCCAGCTGGCTTTACTCACTCATACTATGTGCCCAGCCCTGGAGGCCTTCAAGCTTTGGACCTCTGGACTTTATTTTATTCATCTCTATATTGCCTAGTGATGAGTGACTTTAGTTTATTCATTTCTATATTGCCTAGTGATGAGTCAGGTACGTAGAAGGCTCTTAATATAGTATATGCTATTTGAATGAACCAAAACTTAATAAAATATTTTTGATAATACAATAGATTTCAGGGTTCAATCCAAAAATATGTACTTGTTATTGGACCTAGAACTAAATGGTACAAGGAATTTTAAAAAGGACTTGAAATTTGGGGCAAAGTTGAGAATTTTATTAGATTTATATATTCCTTAAAACTGAATAGAACTCAATTATCACTTTTTCTTATAATTTTAATAATAGATAAATTCAGACTATTTTACTTCTAGGTAAGTAAACTAAAAGTTAAAGTCTCTTTAGATTCAATAGAAACAGTTAAGTGACACTCACTTGGAACGTCGCAGAAAAAGCTGTCCTTGTGGAAGTTCCAGTCAACTTCTCTTTTCTCTCTTTCGTAGTGATCATCTGACCATCTATCATCTCGATGGCTGAAATGGAACCACAATTTGATCTTCAATAAAGTTCTAGCTATTTCAAAGCATACTAACAGTACTTCCTCAAAGCCACAACCTATTTAGTGCTTGATATTAAGTAGAAAGGATTAATATTAGCAACCAACATTAATTTTCTCATTTCTGAAAAAGAAAAAAGAAGAAAACTTCACCTTTTCATCCTACAGCAACAAAATCTTAAAAGACAGTGACAAGTTAAATAAATTCAGTGGCAAAAGATGTTGAGCCACATATTTTACAATTAATCTTTTTCTTCAGGCAATATTTAAAGTAGACTTCATTAAGCAATGTTTTGTCAAAAAGTTATATAAAAATAAATGATTACCTTTTGGCTTGTTCATCTGCATATTTGAAAGGGTAATTTGCTAAGGTTGCTTTGTATCCTGTATTTTTCACCATATTATTCCACGTGACCAGCCTCTGGCCTATTGCAGTACCTCTTGGTTCAAAACCCTAAGGCAGAATATCACAAGCTCCCATTAGTGTATTTCATTTCAGGCTAAGTATAGTTATAATAAAAGCTTGGGAAAGCGATGTCAAAGTAATATATAGCTTTCAACAGAAAACATAGCTGTTCCTCACAGCTACTCCAGAGGTAAACTGCATTAAAATAAGATGACTTGACATGATAATGGTCACCTATTTACTGTGACAAAACAGTTTGATTCTTTGGTATGCTACATGTCTTAGAAAAGAGGAAAAACAGCTTATGAGAAGCTTATCTTTCTAATTCATGCTTAAGCATTTAGTGAATACTTATTTTTATCTTATTAAAAATTATGATCAAATTATGCTATGCATTGTTAGTGTTTTATAAGGAGTATATCATTATCCTTGATCATATTAAATATTTTCCTCATTATTCTACTCCAGAGGAATGTTTACTTAAAAGCAGACCCACTTTCTGTTAATAATACTGAAATCCTTTTAACTTCTTTGCAGGAGAGAAAGGAAACTCAGTCTTAAAAACTTTATGAAAATATTTTTATAGAAGGCAGATTCTCTAATTTATTGCTTTTTAGCTTAAACATGGGGACCAATAGGCAAAATTTCCAGATATTTGAGGGTGAACAAGTTCTTTGACCTTTTAAGAACCTGAAAATACAGATAAAACATATCTCCACTTTTTAGAAAGGGAGTTTCTTGCATACTTAGTGATGGCTGAGAAGGTTTTAAAAGAAATGGGATGCTAAATAACAATGTAACATGTATTAAAATACTTAATTTTTGGAGATGATTTTAGGCCAAAGAAAATAAATTCTACTGGCTCAATTCTCCTTACCAGCAATGGATCAGAGAAGTCAGGAAGCTCTGGCACTAATACTCCAACCAAGGCACAGACCACGATAAACACAGTGCACATGCCCAAGACCACCACTGGCCAGTCGGCTATCAGGGCTGCATAACTGCAAAAGCACAAAGAAGTCACAAACAAGGCCCTAGAAGCAACATTTTTGGTACTTAAGAGAGAAATTTGTTAAATTTTCATATTTTTGACCAAGTACAGGTATTTATCAATAAAAGATGTAATGGGATTACAAAATTATGGTCCTCTCATTTTTGTGGTAAAGTAGCAGTGGTCATATGCTACCATCTATAGAGAATCAGACTAATACCCATGTATGACAGATAACATTTTATATCTACGTCTATGCCTGGCGGAGAGGGGTTCTTTCCCAGGCATCCACACGTCATTAGTGGAAAGAAATAAATTTTAACAGAGGACTCATCTTCCTTGCAGTCTCTTCCAGAATTTGTTTCTTTAGTTATTCCCTTTCTTCATACCTTTATTCTAACCGTTCTTAAAAAAGAACTCAGTCCATAAAAGGTTCATGTGGTACAAATCTTAAAAGTAACCAAACCATACACTTGCCATAAACCTGTAAGTTTCCTTCTAGCTTAAACTATAATGAACATATCCACTAGACTGTGAGCTCCACGAGGGCAGAGATTCTGTCTGCTTTATTTAGTGCAGCACTGGTGACTAGAACAGCACCTACTGACTAAACGTACAAACACCCAGGTCCTCATAACTCCCCAGTCACTATAGCTTGGCTTTAGTCTCTTCCTACACGTGAGAAACTCCTCTCTGTTACCAGACCCTGCCATCAGGCCCTTTCTTCCAGATGCCCTTCCCACACCCTCAGTCACTACCTTTGATTGAACGATCTGTTTCTGTGTCCCTTCCACAAGGTCCTGGACCATGAGTTATTACCTTGACACATCCAGGTCTTTATATGAACTGAGTGCCCAATAGAAGTTGACTAAACTGAATTTTTTCTAAAATTCAAAATGCATCATGCAAAATTCCAGTTTCTTGAATCTTTATTAGAAGAAGAAAAACAAAACAAAACATTTAACTGGTAGTAACTCTGTAATCCTCAACAATGCTAGTTCATTTGACTTCGGGCAGTGGCTATTTCTGGATCATCTGAAATAGGCTTCTTACTCATATATTTGTGAGTTATTTCTTCAAAATCATGCTAACAGTTACAAATAAAACTCGTGGCTCTAAGTGTTATTCTGAAAAAAGCTATTATATGTCTTTAAGAATAGATTGCTAATTTTTATATTCTCATCTCTTAATTTTATAGATCTGGCTTTGTGGAAACATTTACTTCAAATTATCTTCAAATTACAATTTTAACAAGGAAATTAAAATATAACAACTATGCTTTAAGGGAGCATTTGCACAGGTATTTTTCATTACTGTTCTTTTAAAGTAATCTTACTCAGATAAATAACTAAAAGCTTGCACTTACTCGGAGTACCAGCTGGTCTTATGCTTTACATAGACTATCATTTCATTTAACTCTCATAATCGCCTTATGAGGTGAAACTGAGGCACAGACAGGTTAAGGAACTCATTCAAAGTCACAGAACTAGGAACCTGGGAAGTCTGGGTCTAGAGTCTGGCCTCTTAACCTCTATGCTATCATCTCTCTCTTCAAGCACAAAAGGCATTAGGAATGAGTAAACTTGCCACAAATGTTTGCTTTCCCAGATTCATAATTAAAAATTCATAGCCCCACTAATAGTTAACTTCCCTATGCAAAATCACATAGATCCATAGGATTCCCAATTTGAACATTATTTACTAAACTGCAATTCTGGATTTAAAAACTCATTAAGGCAAAATTATACTATATAAAACAGAATGACCTTTTAGAATAATTCTGAATGTAATAAAAATATATAAATGACAATATGCTGGCTGTGATTGTTCAAATGTAAACAACAAGTGGCCAGAAGCTTTTACACTTCTAGAACACACCCAGTGCAAAAAAATATTCTCCTTACTTTATTTCCTCCTCCACCAAATGCAAACTAAGATGAAAGTAACTGGTTTTGAAGCAATAAAGTCCTTTGTCTCAATAGCATGACTGAATTCATTGCTTCATACTTAAAAAGAATCCTTTACGTTCTAGACCTTTAAAATGGCCCCGTGAAATGAAAATAGCCCCAGGCTTATACAATTTATTCATTACACATTATTTTAAATGGATCAATTTTCTTTCAAATGAATCAGAAGTTATGTATTTTTACCTACAAACATGTTATTAATAGGGGGCAGTGGGTCCCAAATTGCTTAGTTTTCATTCTGTGGTTTAATTTACCCATATAATGACTTTTTGTTTTGTGTTCTTGAAAAATCTGCACACACGTGTACAGCAACCTTAAAAACCTCATTCAATAATTGCTTTTCTTCCCTTTGAAAACATTTGGTTTTGATTTTACAGCACTGCTATATACCATATATGTGCACTGACTACATATGGAAACTTTATGGCATTAGTGATTTCAGCACATTTCTTCCAAAGATGTTTAACCTTACTATATTACAATTCCACTTCCTCACACAGCAGATGTTTCACATGCTAACCTTTCCTAAAGACAACTGTTCACATTTAAGAAATGGAATCACCGTCCCGAGAATATAAAGCACCATGGGAGAAAGCCCAACTATTCTGAGTAAATTTTACTCAGACAAGCGTTTCTCCCAACCACCACGAAATCGCTGAGGCTGTCTCTGCTCCTCCTGCTATCTACGCTAGGATGTCATATAGCTATGGGCACCACATGGAAAACAAAGTTTCACGTACAATATGGAATCCAGACAATGGTTTTAATATCGAGATAAAAATCTAATAAAGTAGGAAAATTGGAGAAGGAAATTAAAAATGGCCTATAAATCTCCCCATTATATTTTTTCAGCTAATTTTACTCCTGGTGAGTCTAGGTTCAAGGTATATATACTCTAAGTTTAAAGAATAAAGTATTTGTACATTATTTTCTTTGAAAAGTAAACCATGTGCATTAGAAGAATGTTCAAAGGACCATTCCCTTTAATATAATATATTCTTCTGCATATCAAATAATACTTGTCTTTCATGCACCTGCTCTGATTTTGAAATCTTCAGACAATATAATTGTAAATGCAGTCTGCCTCTGAACACCTGGGTTATGTACTGCAGGCAGTCATTTTCCAGTCAATGACCAGGTGACAGTTTTCCCTGAGGCCCTACTGCTATACCAGAGGCTGAGGTTAGGACCCACAGTTCTATCCGGAGCACTGCTGCATAGAAGTTCACCTCGTCTTCTTAATAGGCTAAGTCTCAAACAGTACATAGATCTGAAGGACTTGTCTTCCTTTCACAGGATGAGGAAACAGATGTAGCAGGGTGAATGAGATGTGTTCTGGGTGAACTGTGGGTTTGAGTTAGTGGGCGTGCTGCCTGGCACATGGTCCAGGTTGTTACTGCCATGCTGCGGTTTTCATTGGTATCCAGTGGGAAGTCCCTCAAATATACTCATAGATTCTCAGTCACTTTATTATTGAGTTTATCCTAGAAACATATCAGAAGTACTGTTAAAACAAACAAGCCAAGTGTCGTACAGGGCCAACTTATTCTCAAGTGACATTAAATAGGGGCTTGTTTTAAGTGTGTCATTTATATTACAATAACACTCCCCCCACAGTAAATTTTATTCTCTTAGCTTATAAAGATTTTTTTCTCTTGTTTTTTGCTGCCATTCTCAAAACATTCTCTTCTTTTTTCCCTTCCCTCTAAGCAGAAAGCCATGCTTCAGAAAGTGTAAGTGTCCCAGACAGAAGCTTCCTTTTCCTGACCAACAACCTAACCCATAAGCCCCTATAGCCTGGCTTCTGGCTTTTGCTCTCATGACTCTTCTAAACTGCCAAAATCAACTAATTATTCTTGGTTTTCATGTTCCTTGAGCTGAGCAATATTGAACAGTTAGCTATCCCTTTCTTCCTAAAAATCCTTTCTCCCTTGGTTTATTTCCCTTGATAACTCTGCCTTATTTCTCATGTCCCTTAAAGGCAGACATTCCAAAATGTTATTAATAACAACTTTTCCAGTGGCATCAACTATCAACTTAGTGGGAAGAATGAAGTCTGAAAAATTTCACCATTAAAAAAAAAGGATACAGAACCTCTTCTGTCTTATGAAGTAATAAATTCACTCAGCAATAAGCATGAAATAGTAAGGATGTACATTTACAGTATTCTCAGAATACAAAAATGGCAGACATGGATCTTACTCTCAAGGAATTTCCACTCGAATACAGAAAATCAGACAGGTATACAAATATCTACAAAACTATGTAAAAAGAAATATATTTTTTTAGAGGAGTATAGATGAAATTTTTTGTGACTTCAATGAAGGAAGAGATTATTTCCAGCCATGGTGGGAAAAGGGAAACAGGAAAGACTTTTTGGAATAAGTTATATTTATATTTATATACACTGAAAAGAAGAAATTAGAACTTTTTTATAATACCAAGCTAATAACATAGAAATATATATATGAATCTTTTTAAAATATAAATTTTTTTGTCATTTGAGAAAGCCATATTATTTTAGAAAAGTAGAAATTCATTTTCTTAATATGCCATATTTACTTGCATACCTCTCTTCCCTTTATCTTTTTCCATTTTTTTTTTTTTTTGCAAAAATGGAAGAAGGGGAACTGGATAAACAAAATGTGATATATACATTAAATGGAACATTATTCAGCCTTATAAAGGAAGAAAATTCTCATACATGGTATAACACGGAACTTTGAAGACATGAAGCTACATGAAATAAGCCAGTCACAAAAGAGCGAATACTATACAATTCTATTATACTAATATGAGGTAATTTAGAGTGGGCAAATTCATAGAGACAGAAAGTAGAATGGTGGTTGCCAGAGCCTGGGGCAGGGGGGAATTGGAGAGTTATTGTTTAATGGGTATAGAGTTTCAGTTTTACAAGATGAAAAAAGTTCTGAAAAGGATGGTGGTGATCACCAACAATGTGAATGCCACAGGACTGGGCTCTTAAAAATGGTTAAAATGACAATTTTTATATTATGTATATTTGACCATAATTTAAAAAATAAATAATTTTTTAAATGGAAAAAGAGTTTATTAATTAAAATTTATGCAGTAATTTTACTCCAAAGAGATGATAACTCTCTTGAGGCAGGCTTTAGAGTTATCAGCATCTTAGCTTCTTTGGCAACTGAATTTCAAAGATCACTTAGAATTTCTTAAGTGTAATGACATTATATCTGAAATTATAATGTATAAGGACAATTGATGACATAATGCTTTTTTTTCAAGACTCTTATCCATTTGAAATTTTCTCTATGGAAAAGATAAGTCTTAAAATTTCCACATAAAAGAATACCTCCACTGGTAACATTTTTAGAAAGAAAAACAGATAACCCATCTAAAATAAACTGCCATGAATTCAAGTCATGGTAGTTGGCAGAACAGGAAGGAATATAAAATAATTAGACAAATATAAATGATTAGACACAAATAGAATTTAAGGGCTAAAACTCTATCTTGAGATTAAAACCACTTTTGGAGATGTGGATTCCTCAAGCAGTCAAATGCTAGGAAATTAATTTTTTCCTTCATAAAAATATGAATGAGGAAAGTGGAAAGATCAGCAAAATGTGGAGAAAATACTAGAAGGAGGAACCATGCAGGTAAATTTATTATTTAGTAAGATGACTACTTTACCTTTTTGGCAACTTGAAAGGTCTGGATGGTCTGGGGAAAAAAGCAAAGGGAAAATGATCAAAGCCAGCATCACAACACAAACAAAGGCTTTACTTATGTATTGAACATTTTACTCATTATCTCTCTTATGAAGAATCCTGGAAGGGTTAAAAAAAGACAATCTATTTGAGAGATTTTAAACACATGGATTTAACCATGAATGTTGGCCACTAGCAGAGAGAGCTCAAGTGGCTCGCCAGGAGGTAGAACCTTCCCAGACTCCATATCACCCTCTCCTGATGGAATCACAGTCATACCGTGCAATGTTCTCCTTTGAGACTTACAGCTACCAGACCCGCTCATCTCTCTCACAACAGGAATCTACATTCCTAAGTCTCCAATCTAAGCTGCTTCCTTACTTCACAAGGATCCCCCTACACTTTTTTTTTAAAAAACAGGACATCAATACCTTCTTGTACTAGAAATATTTTATTCCCTCTTCAAGATACCAGCTGCTCCTCCATTTTTCATTTTTTTAAATCTAACTTCACAATCTATCTTAACAAGTATAAGCTTATATTTCCAATTGGCTATTCCCCATACTCTGTTATTGTTCCCTCTTGTCCTTCGTACCCTGACCTCTGATACAGGATAAGCTTGCTTACCCTGACCTCTGATACAGGATAAGCTTGCTTAGACTCCAAACGCAGCCTCAACTTCCAAACTCTTTATTCATGCCAGCTTATTTTTTTCCTATTTACTGGTACATGGTAAGCACTCAGTAAACATTTAGTGAACAAACAAAAAACACTACTCACGTTTCACAATTCCCTAGTGGTTATCATAGTGTGGTCTGAAGATCCCTGGGGGTTCTGTGAGAGCCTCCCTGTTCCAACTACGTATCTGTATAAGACCAGATTTTCTTCATATACTTCAACCAGACAGCATATTGCAATAGAGTGCAGAAACTAATGTGAGAATCCTACTATTTGCAAGTAAGTCATATATCGAAGAGATGTGTAAAAATGTGAAACTAAACTTTTTTTGTTTTGGAAAATATAATTACTTTTCACGAAAAATGTTATTTATGTTAACATGTAGTGGGCTTACTGTTTTTTAATGAGTTAAATAATATAAAATTTCTTGGTTTCAATTCTAATATGGTATATTTCAGCTAAAACTCCCATAAACAAAAGCTCTTTGGAGGTTCTCAATAATTTGTGAAAGTGTACAGGGGTCATGAGACCAAAAAGTATGTGAACCACTACACTAATATATACAGGGTATGTAAATATTTGCTGGCTCAATAAATGGATTCCCTAACTCCGCACCCTCACCCAACATGAAATCCTCCACCAGGCTGTACCATACTCAGAGGAAACAAAATGAAATGTAAAATCTGTCCTGCAATCTTTCTACTTCAAGCTACTACTCTTCTAATAGTTGGAACCCTACCTTGGAATTTCTTGAAGATCTCTTTCTTATTTTCCCTCTCCATTTACATTTCTTACTAAAATACATGTATTCATTCTTTAAAAAATATTTATCTAACTCCTAAAATAGGAATGAATGAGACAGGATTCCAAACTTCACGGCTCACATTCTAGAATGAGCTCTATGTTGATATGAAAGATACATGTGTTCCAAATTTCATGCTTTATTTACATGTCCTCGTTATGGACTCTAAGCTTATTAAAAATATTAAAACCAAGGAAATGGAATAATCTCAGAGATCACAAACACTGAAAAGAATTTTAGAGGATATTTATTCCAATTCCATTCCAGCCCCATTCTTAGAGATGGGCCTCAGTTCAGTCACTCAGGGTCTTAGTAGCAGAGCTGCAGTGAGAACTCAAGTCTCTTGATGCCTAATTTGCTGCTCTTTGTCCTGTGAGTGTTTGTCTGTAAAACCAATGGGGGAAAACCTGTAGGGACAATTATAAAGAATTAATCTCTTATATAGGAAAAGAAGTATCTCTTCTTTTGGGAGATGTGAAACTTAAAGTTTGAATTTGCAGAACAGCATGAGAGAATTTGTTGCTTTATGAACAAATATGACACTAAATATTTGCAGTATTACTAAACAACACCAAAAGATGCATTTTTTTTAAGAGACAGCCTTGCTTTGTCAGCAGGATGGCTGGAGTGCAGTGGCACGATCACAGCTTACTGCAGCCTCCAATACCTCAGCTCAATTGATCCTCCCAGCTCAGCCTCCCAAGCAGCTGGAATTAAAGGCATGAGTTACCATGTCCGGCTGCATTCTTTTTATATATGTACAGTAAAGATAATTCATTTTTTAAATCTAAAAAAATATTAAATGCATAATGAGGAACCACGTCTTATTTGTGATCATATTTCTATAAACTAGTATAATGTATGGTCCTTTGTGGATGTCAGATTAGTGCCTGTATTAATGAATGGGCATCTTTCATTACTTTTCTTATGCTCCATAGCTTTGAAATCAGTATACAATGATTAAAAAAGCAAGAAGCTAGGGACAGAAATATTAACATAGGTAAATCTAGTTTTATTTTTGGTTTCTCTCTCTCAAACATGCATACACACACACACACACACACACACACACACGTTGTTACTTTAGCTCATTCCTATCTGTCAATCCTAACCTCCTTTACCATTTTACTAAACTTTGTTAAGTTTTTCTTCGTGCCTTTGAACCCTATAGCAGAGACCCTCTGAGTCAATGCTGCAGGAACCATTAGTTTGACAGTTAGTCAGAAAGGTTAATTAAAGTGAAAAAAATTTTAAAGTGCTATATACATTTCTTAAATATCTAATAGTAACTTAAACACAAATGCCAATCTTTTCTTACATAAACCATACCCATGCTGCATTATCTGTAATTTCCAGTTTTCAAGGACTTAGGATACTTGTGAGTATTCTGGGCATACTGACTACAATATATATCTAAATTTTGATGATTTTCCCCAAATCTTATATAATTGTTTCTTCCATGCCTAATTCAATAGTAATTTTTTATAGCAATTAACCTGTATCTAGTTAAAGGCTACAATTTTCTTTTCTTTTAGCACCTATATATTAATATAAATGGATTGTTAAAAATTTAATCAGACAATTACAAAACAAGCCACACAGACACATATAGGTTTCATAAGCACACTTGTCCAATGCTGGGATTAGAAGTTCATGGACGTAAGCGACAGCAGCCTGCTAACCCGGGGCATCGGCGCCACCCCAGTGTGCAGAGAACAGTGGAGCACACTGGAAACTTCAGCTGGCGAAGGACCTAGCAGCAAGCGTTATACCAAGTGGGCTTCCAACCAAAATGTTCACTCCTGAAGAAGCCATAAAGCACATTTAGTTTTTTGGGTAAAATCTACAAAAAACCCCCCTATATTTTCCAATATAATTACAGATTGATTTTTCAATAGTTTTATTAAGATGTAGTTCACATACCATACAATTCATCTATGTAAACTATGCAATTCAATGGTTTTTAATACTTTCACAAGCTGTGCAACCATCACTGCAACCATACACTGATTTTAAAAGAATACGCTATCTGAACACCACTGATAAGTTATTAATGAGCTATGAAAGAAAACTTAATTTTCCAGAGAGGGAGAATAAAGCACTGAACAAGGAAGCAAATCATTTGTACACAAAACCTTATTTTTCACTCTCAGTTTTCTAGTTACACATCTTTAAAAGTACATCTTGAATTTGCATAAGGAGTTAAGAGATTTTGCTATCTTTAGATGTAAAATGATCCCCACAGCTACAATTCTGGAATATAGTATACTAAGTATTTGCAAAGAAATGGTATTTTGTTATGTATATTTTGGGTTTAACAAAGTAAACATTCTCTTTCTTCCTACTCAGCCATACTAACTTTTTATTTTAACTGAGGAATTCATGGATCTATGACTAGTTTACTCCCTAGAGACAGAAACAACTACAGATTCAACATAGTCTTTCTGCCTGAGTAAAGATTTCATTTTATGTTAAATTTGAGACAATAAGTAGAGTCAACATATGTTGGAAAAGAAAAATTGAGATTACCACAAAGAAATCTCCCAGAAAAACCTCTAAAGTTTCTATACTAATGGACATGACAAACACATGTTGGAAACACCCAACCCATACTACAGGCAAACATGAAACCTGTTTGATTGACACTGTTGCCTTCTTTAATTCTGCTTTTGCAATCTCTTACCAGAAAATATCTGTGGAAAGAGAAAAGCAAGGGAATCTACCACATACATTCATACATCAAAAGTAATTTTCCTCCGTTTGTAAAATCTTTCAGATTTGCTACTTTTATCTAATAAAACCTGAAAGATGATTTTTCACCCCAGCTTCAGAGTCTCATGCTGATAAACAATTAGTAAACACAAACGTAACCTCTAGAGACAGAAACTGTCTTTTGCCAACGTTCATGCACCTTTTAACACCATTCGGCCAAAACACATGCCAGCCAAACAAACAAACAAACAAACTCAAACAAGCAAAAATAATCTGAAGTGGGAACATTTGCCTGTTCTTTGATTAGGTTTTTAGCCTTTTTTTTTTTTAACTGAGAAAAAGCCCAAGGAAAAATGACATTTGCATGTCTCACAACACACTCCCACAGGCTGTGGCACAGATGAATTTGGGTTGTATACAATTCCCAGTCAGCCAGCTCCAGTCACTCTCTCCCACTCAAGAAAGCATTTCTGTATGCAAGTGGGTGACGGTGACATTATTTTAGGGCTAAGCTCAAATCAGCTACTCATAATTAGTAATAAATTGCCCCAGCACTTCACACTTGAAAACTGTAATAGCATTTGAGAACCTTGGCCCCAGTGCTCTGATGACCAGTGAACTGTGGTATGTGCACATATATCGGTCAAGAGGACAATTAATGATGCTGTAAAGTTCTCAGGAGTAGGGAGGGTGAGAAGTACAGAGGGGAGTAATCAAGACTATGGGAGTTGGAGTAGATACAGAGGCAAGGGAAAATTTTTAAAAAGGTAATAGAAAAAATAGTATGGGAAGGGCAAAGTTAACAAGAAGCAGAAAAAAATGTGAAAAAACTATAAATGGTCTGTGTTTCTTCTTTCCTTCACCTTTTCTCTCTTTTAATGATTTTTGGGAAGAGAAAGGGAGATTACAGAGTGAAGGAAATGAGAATACTAAAACATGAGAACTTCCTATCAGTCTAGAGAATTCTATTCTGGACATAGCTACAGAATTAATATCACAACTTAAAAAGGGATAGTATCAGCTTCATAAATTCCAACTAGCTCTTCCTAGCACTGAGGAAAATCATAGTTTGAAAATATGAAAAAAAAATAGTTTTTTATCTTCCTGAATTAACATGCTATGAAGGAAATATACTTTCAGCTTTGTAATAGTAACGAAATTTAAGCAAGAAAGTGCTTAAAGTAGCACATTTTAGCCTCAACTATTACATTGGATTGTATCATACAGCCTTTTCGTAAAAGGATATTCTGCAAGTAATAACTTCAGTTCAGTGCTGGTATGTTAGGAAGAAAGTATCTGAAAATAAAGAATCCACACTTTGATGAGGATTCTTTAAAAGATTTCCAACAAAAACAAAGCCATTCTTCATCATTAAGTATTTCCATGAATCATCACTGGCACACTTGGGTTCTATCATGAAGATGAAACAGATACCCTGTAGACAAGCTAAGCTTGGCCTCTAACCCATTTTTCATGCACCAGAGCTAAATGTTTATGGTCTGTGTCAAGTGATTTGAAGGATAACAATAACCACAACTACTTGCGTAATGCATTTCCTGAATGTTTAAGAGATGTCGACTCAAAAGTGTTGGTCAGCTTGATATTCAGAACTGTTATAACTGAATCGAGTGCCAATTACTACACAAAATAAACTGGGAGGCAGGAAGAAAAGGTGGGGAGTGGGAGACTAACATTTAAAGAGCACTTTATAAATGTTAAAAAAGAAATTTAGCATATACTGAGTAAATATTTTGAGTATGAGGAAAATATTTTTTTCTCTTTAAGAGAATAGGAACTTAGAAATCAAAACATGTGAGGTTAAAGTCCGGGCCCTGAAACTCATTAGATAATGATTCTGAGCAAGTTCTTTTAATTACTCAGAATTTTTGAGAAAGGGATAATACTTTAAAATATAGAAAGCTGGTATGGGTAATAGTTTTCTATAAACTCCCGAGCATTACCCAAAAGAGAATAGGTACTACTACTATTTTTTCATGTGGAAATGGCATTCAGGCATCAGTTAAGAAGTGATGCAGAAGACTCATGCAGAGTAAAGCATAATTTCCCTTTATGCATAAGCACTGTGTACCTTTATGATCTGCTTTACAAGATTCAAATGATACTTGCTACTAGCTGAATATAAAAGTTGAGGGCATCACATACCCACAAGCCTAATTCGAGTAAGATACTGTTAGAACTGTGAAAAATCCTAAAAGTCATCCCATTTAACATCCTCATGAAACACAGGAGAAAAAGGTCCAAGATCACAAAGCAAGGCAACAGCAGAGACAGGTCTAAAGTCCAAATTTCTTTACTGGATCCTGTGCTCTATCGGCCACACCCTGAAAAAGAGCAGCTAAACACTGATGCAGGCTATGAGATGTTGCTTATGGACTAAAAACAGAAAGGAGTGCACAGTGGGAAAATCTTCTTACTTAAGAGCAAATGGTACAAGTGCACAAGAGGGCATATATGCAAAGATGTTCACTGAGGACAGGGCGCGGTGGCTCACGCCTATAATCCTAGCACTCTGGGAGGCTGAGGAGGGTGGATTGTTTGAGCTCAGGAGTTCGAGATCAGCCTAAGCAAGAGCGAGACCCCGTCTCTAATAATGATAGAGAGAAATTACTTGAACAGCTAAAAATATAGAGAAAAAATTAGCCGCGCATGGTGGCGCATCCCTGTAGTCCCAGCTACTTAGGAGGTTGAGGCAGGAGGATCGCTTGAGCCCAGGAGTTTGAGGTTGCTGTGAGCTAGGCTGACACCACAGCCCTCTAGCCCAGGCAACTAAGTGAGACTGTCTAAAAAAAAAAAAAAAAGATGTTCACTGAGGTGTTTATGATAAAAAAAAAAAGTGAGAGCAACCTAAATGTCCATCTATCAGTAGGAGGATGCTTAAGTAAATGGTGGTGCATCCATACTCTGGGACACTGTGCAGAATGAATACACATACACACAGACATACGTATGGATTTGGAAAGAATTCTAAGACAAAGTAAAAAGTATTTATGTGAAAAAGAAAACTAAATACATAAATATATTTTAAAAATTCAGAAAGGAATGGAATGTGGCAAATCAAGAGACCTGTTTACCACAGGGGAAGGAAAAGGATTGGGAAAAGAATCAACAGTGAGTTTTACTTTGTATTTTTGAATTCTTCATGAGAATATGTTCATAAATGAGTTGTATAATTAAAAGGTGAAAGGAATTTTTAAAAGGGCAACTGTATATGTATTCCTCTATGTATATGTGACTGAAATATTTTATTTGAAAATTTATCTCACTGATGCAGAATTAGGGGAGAATGGGGCATCCTGGATAACCGTGATCTAAATGAAAAGGAGTACCATTATACAAAGATCATAAATTTCCAAAGAACTTAAAATGAAATATATTTAATATGAAATCTATACTTAATTGTATTCAATTCAAATGTTTACTGCACAGTTTAAGTGACACCAACTAAACTGATCAGAGGTAGCTTATTAAACATAGAGATTTCCCCTACACAAGAATCTGGCTTAGTACATCTTAGAATAGAGCCTACACAGTCAGAGCTTGAACCACTGTCTTGGACAATTTGTCAGGAAAATGTGACTGCCAAGCAAGAAACAATTAGAGAATAATGTTAAGAATGTAATTAGAACTTAAAAGTATAGTACAAACTTTAAGTGAATGAAATAGGGAGATAATAACTGGACCAAGTAGTCTAAAAAAATAGTCCCTGAAACTTGACATAAGAAGTAGAATTTGGGCTAGGTCTTGAAGGAAGGTAGGTTTCAGACAGGTAAACAGGAAAGAGAGAGAAAGAAAACAAAGCTGTGCCAACACCTATGCTAGACACCTTCACACAGCAGCATGAGCAAAGTCATCGAGGACTTATGAGGGAATGGCGAGCGGGGAAGCTTATTGGATTAGGGGCTGTTTGGGGAGAAGCAAAAAACCAAAGTGGGTAAAAGAAATAGGAATCTGCTGTCAGTTCTCAAGCAAGAACTAACATGATGAGCACACTATTCAGTAGGACTGGTCTGGTGGGAATGTGCAGGATGAACCAGAAAGGGGAAAAAGCTAAAGACAAGGAGGCATGCTGCGAGCTACAGCAGTGACTTAGGTATAAAATTATGAGGAAAATAAATGAAAAACATTTTATACTTCCTTTAATGATTCAGAAAGCCTGAGAATCTTATAAATATGTGAATCAAAATCACAAGCATCTATTGTCATAAATATATATGATATTATAAGAAAAAAATTCTGGTGACATTTTGGATAAATAAAGGTTTATATCTCCTATGTATGTTATAATATATTTCTATATTTAGCGTTGTTTAATATTTATATATAATGATATATTTTAAGTATAATTAGAAATGCCTAAAACTATGTTTAACATATCTAGGTTTTATATAATGAAATAAAAACAGTAACTGTGACTACTGAAGTGAAGTTAGTAATGATTTGGATTATAACACAAAGGGGCTGTCCAAAAGATTAGTCTGCAGGTTGAGGGCATGGTTTTATAAGTAAATTTTGGGGGCTTACTTTAAGCCTAATTCAACAAATGTATTTGATTACTTTCATTAAGAAAGACACATAACATTTCTCACTTTCAAAATTTTATGGATTTTATTCAGAAAAACCTAAAACCTTTTTGCATTTTCACTACAAATTACATAAATAAGAATTTGTGTGCTAATTATAAGCTCTGTGAAGATGTATTTGTATTTCTGAAAGTAAATACAAATTATGTATTTTAAATCTAAGACCTAATCTCAAATTTACTCATTTATCAACAGGACAAGACCTTCATCAATTAGACCAAAGATCAAAGCATAAACACAATCATAATTCATAAATTTGCCAATTATCCTCCAACATTTACTTATTTTCAATATTTGGTCTATATTTTGTTCAATGTAAGAACTATTATTTGAGCTCAAAATTATAAGAAACTTATTAATCTTTCTTAAATTCATTTCCCACATTTTTTTTATTATTTTACTCCTACAAAATTACTCAGTATTACATGAGGTTGAAGATTAAAAGTCACACATGCTATCTAAATAAACTTTTTGGGGACACAGTTAAAAAATAATAAAAACCCACCGTATTAAAATAAATGCCAACAGTGTAACAAATACCTTGCAGCTGTTCTGATATCTTCATTTTACAGGCCACGAGTAGAAACTATTCCATCAAAACTTCTACAGAAATTCTTTAGTTATGCTCTTAAGGATAATAATATACAGTTAAATTAATTTTTCTTCCTTATCTAAACTTTCTCATGTTTATCCTTTAATTTAAAAATTAAATCTTTATAACCCAGATAACTGTCAAAAGCTTTAATACATGAAGGTCAAAGCAAAACTCTAACAGTCAATTTTAATAAAAATAATACTGATAAAAAAAGAGTTTTCTGCAAAACTAAGTTTCATATATGAAGGAGAAATAAAGACTTTTCCAGACAAGCAAACACTGAGGGAATTTGTCAAGACCAGACTTGCCCTGCAGGAAATACTCAGAACTACATTATACATGGATCAGCACCAGAGACACCCACCAATGTAAAACCACACAAAAACTAAAGCTCAGAGCTCATATAAAACAACAGCACAAGAGGGTAAGTGAAACAACAAGGTACTATTCGACATGATGAACAGAACAGCACCCCACACATCAATCCTATCAATCAATGTGAATGGTTTGAAAGCCCCACTCAAGAGACACAGGCTGGCTGAATAGATGAAAAAATACAATCCTTGTATCTGCTGTCTCCAGGAAACACATCTAATCAACAAAAACTCATATAGACTCAAGGTGAAGGGATGAAAAAAATATTCCATACAAATGGAAATCAAAGAAAGCAGGTATAGCCATGCTCATATCAGATAAAATTGACTTTAAATCAACAATGGCAAAGATGGTCATTATATAATGGTAAAGGGAGCAATTCAACAAGAAGACATAACAATCCTAAATATTTATGCACCTAACACAGAAGGGCCCAGATTCACAAGCATATTCCACTAGATTTAAGCAGAGATAAACAACAGCATCATAATTGCCAGGGACTTCAATATCCCACAGACATAGCTGGACAGATCATCCAAACAGAAAATAAATAAAGAAACACTGGACTTAAACAAGACTCTAGAACAAATGAGCCTAACAGACATCTACAGAACATTCTACACAAAAACTACTGAATATACATTCTTCTTATCAGCACATGGAATATTCTCCAATACTGATCATATCTTAGGCCACAAAACATGTCTCAACAAATTCAAAAAAGATAAAAATCATACCGTGTATCTTCTCAGACCACAGTGGAATAAAACTAGAAATCAATTTGAAGAGAAACACTCTATTACACAAAATCATGGAAATTAAACAACCTGCTGCTGGACTATTACTGGGTCAATAATGAAATTAAGATGGAAATCAAAAGATTCCTTGAACTGAATGACAAAGGGAACACAAACTATCAAAATCTATGGGGTTCAGCAAAAGCAGTCCTAAAGGAAAAGGCCATAGCCTTAAATGCCTACCTTAAAAGATAGAAAGATCAAAATCAACAATATAATGACATATCTCAAGCCTTAAATGCCTACATCAAAAAGATAGAAAGATCACAAATCAACAATATAACGACACATCTCAAGGAACTAGAAAAGGAAGAGCAAACCAAACCCAAACCCAGCAGATGAAAAGAAATAACTAAGGTCTGAATAGAACTAAATGAACTGGAAAACAAAAAAACAGTACAAAGGATCAATGAAACAAAAAGTTGGTTCTTTGAAAAGATAAGCAAAACTGATAGACCTCTTGCTAGATTAACCAGGAAAAGAAGAGAAAGGATTACATAAGCTTAATCAGAAATGAAAAAGGAGATATTACAACTCATACCACAGAAATATAAAATATCATCTGTAAATACTATGAAAATCTCTATGCACATAAACTCGAGCATGTAGAGGAAATGGACAAATTCCTGGAAACAACCTCCCAAGACTCAATCAGGAAGAAATAGAACTCCTGATCAGACCAATAATGAGCAGTGAGATCAAAGCATTAATACAAAAAAAATCTTCCAACAAAAAAAGCCCTGGACCAGACGGATTCACAGCTGAATTTTACCAGATCTCCAAAGAAGAGCTGGTACCCGTACTGCAGAAATTATTCCATAACTTTGAGAAGAAGGGAATCCTCCCTAACTCATCCTACAAAGCCAGTATTACCTTGATACCAAAGCCAGGAAAGGACACAACAACAACAACAACAACAAAATGAAAGAAAGAAAAAAGAAAACTACAGAAAAAAAGAAAATTTTATCCCTTATGAATATAGATGCAAAAATCCTCAATAAAATATTAATACTAGCAAAGCAAATTCAACAGCACATCAAAAAATGAACAATCCACCATGACCAAGTGGGTTTCATCCCAGGGATGCAAGGATGGTTCAACATAAATAAATCAAATGTGATTCATTATATAAACAGAAGCAAAAACAAAGACCATACAATGATGTCAATAGATGCAGAAAAAGCATTTAACAAAATACAGCACCCTTTCATGTTAAAAACCCTCAACAATCTAGGCATAGAAGGAAACATATCTCAGAATATATGACAAACCCATACCCAACATCATACTGAATGGGGAAAAGTTGAAAGCCTTCACCCAAAGAACTGGAACAAAACAAGGGTGCCCACTGTTACCACTTCTATTCAACATAGTGCTGGAAGTCCTAGCCAAAGCAATTAGGCAAGAGAAAGATATAAAGGGTATCCAAATTAGGAAAGAGGAGATCAAACTATCACTTTTCACTGATGATCTGATCTTATATCTAGAGAAGCCCAAAGATTCCACCAAGAGACTCCTGGAATTGATGAATAAATTCAGCAAAGTCTCAGGTTACAAAATCAATGTACACAAATCAGTAGCATTTCTAAATATCAATAACAGTCAAGCTGAGAGTCCAATCAAAGACTGAATGCCACTCATAATAACTACAAAGAAAATAACTAGAAATATACTTAACCAAGGAGGTGAAAGATTTCTTTGAAACACTAAGGAAATAAATCACAGATGACACACACAAAGGGAAAAACATATCTTGCTCATGGATCAATAGAATCAACATTGTTAAAATGTCCATACTACCCAAAGTGCTTTACAGATTGAACATAATCCCCATCAAAACACCAACATCATATTTCACAGATCTAGAAAAAATAAATTTATGCTTCATTTGGCACCAGAAAAGAGCCCTGAATAGCAAACGCAATCTTAAGCAAAAAGAACAAATCTGGAAACATCACACTACCAGATTTCAAACTATACTACAAACTATAATAACCAAAACAGCATAGTATTGGCACAAAAATAGAGACATAGATCAATGGATTAGAGCAGAGAACCCAGATATAAAACCATCCACATACAGCCAAGTGATCTTTGACAAAGCAGACAACAATATATGCTGGGGAAAAGAAGCCCTATTCAGTAAATGCTGCTGGGAAAATTGGATAGCTACATGCAGAAGAATTAAACAAGATCCGTATCTCTCACCACTCATAAAAGTTAACTGAAGATGGACAAAAAATTCTTAAATGTAAGGCATGACACCATAAGAATTCTAGAAAAAAATATAGGAAAACATCTTCTAGATATCAGCCTAGGCAAAGAATTTATGACTAAGACCCTAATGGCAATTACAGCAACAACAGAAGTAAATAAATGGGACCTGATCAAATTAAAAAGCTTCTGCACAGCTAAGGAAATAATCAACAAAGCAAATAGACAACATACAGAATGGGAGAAAATATCTGCAATCTATACATCCAATACAGGGCTAATAACCAGAATCTACAAAAAACTCAAGCAAATCAGCAAGAAAAAATAACCCCATTAAAAACTGTACAAAAGACATGAACAGAAGCTTTTCAAAAGAAGATAGACAAATGGCCAATACACATATGAAAAAATGCTTAACGTTACTAATCATCAGGGAAATGCAAATTATTATAAAACTACAGTGAGATATCCCCTTACCCCTGTTAGAATAGCTTTTATTAAAAAGTCCCCAAACAATAGATGCTGACCTGGATGCAGAGAGAAAGGAATGCTCACACACTGTTCGTGGGACTGCAAATTAGTACAACCTGTATGGAAAACAGTATGGAGATTCCTCAGAGAATTAAAGTAGACCTACCATATGATCAAGCAATCCCACTACTGGGTATTTACCCAAAGGAAAAGAAGTCATTTTATCAAAAAGACACCTGCACTCAAATGTTTATTACAGTACAATTCACAATTGCAAAGATATGGAAACAACCCAGGTGTCCATCAATTCATGAGTCGATTAACAAAATGTGGTGTATGTATACCATGGAGTACTACTCAGCCATGAAAAGGATGAATTAATGCCTTTTGCAACAATTTGGATTGAACTAGAGACCATTATCCTAAGTGAAGTACCTAAAGAATAAAAAAACAACCACCACATGTACTCACTATTAAATTGGAACTAACCAGTGAGTACATGTGTGCACAGAGGAAAGTAAAATTCAGTGGAAGCCAAGCAGGGGGGAAGGAGGAAGAGGGCATGGGTGTAAACCTACCTAATGGGTACAATGAACACTATTTGGGTGATGGATACACTTATTACAAAAGCAATTCATGTAACCAAAATGATTTGTATCCCTTAATATTTTGAAATTAAAAAATAATAAAAATAAAAACTAAAGGGTTTTCTTCTCACCCAAAGTCTGACATTAACAAAAGAAAAACCACCAACTAAACTTAAAAGAATGAAACTGAGGAAAAACGAGAATTTTCTGAAGAAAAATGAGGAAAGCCCCGCTGAGCAAGGCACATGTGTTCTCAAGCTATAGTGATATCCTTATTACACTTTGGCACTAAGCAACCAAACTAAAACTTTAAGTTCATTGTATTAGATTCACAATGGTATAGACTCCATTTGCAACTCCAAAACCTATTATAAGTGCCAGTGTTCCCCAAATACTATGTGACAACGTTTAGGAACTTATTCTGAGGATAACATATTAAAAAGACCACAACAAGAAATCAGAGGACCTGTTCCAAACTGGGTGTTAATCTTGGGTTTTAACCTCTCTGACTTCAAATTCCTCATCTGTAAAATAGAGTTAGATTAAATTATTTCTAAGGTCTTTTCCAGCTGTGAAATTCTATTATGTTTTCCAGTGGAATTTTAGATAATTCAAATCACCACATATTCTAGCCTCCTGGGAAGTATTTTCAACACTCTGGCATGGCAAAACCTGGTGAACCAGGTTTCTCTAATCAAAATTCTGTGTTGAAATACTTCATGTGAATAGGCAGTAAAATTGATCCTCCCATAAGGTAGGTAAGAACTAGTGTTTTAAAATGCTTTGAAAAATAATGTTGGCTCTTTATGTTAACAGCTGGAGAGACAGACTTTTTAAGTTGCTAGATAAATGGTTTAATGAAAAAAGTGCTCAAAAATGCTTGGAAGGAGGACAGGGCAGAGTTCTCCATCTGTCAACTTTAGATGAGCATGGCAACTGATCAGCTGGTGATGCCAATAACACATCTGTGCTGGTGTGTGTCAAGGAAGGAAACAGGCTATAGGAAATAATGCCAGGTTATCAAAGGTGCTTATCGTGAGAAGTGCTCAGGAATCAGCTAGTTCACCAATCTGATGAGTTTTACCAGAAGAGCAAGCATGAAATAGTGCTCAACTTAAAAGGGCTATTTAAAAATTGCCAAAAGCACTTTTCCTGAGACTCCCATTTACATTTTTTTATTCTAAAAATTTACCTTTGATCGGCTTTTTCATTTAATGTTTTGTCCATTCTAAACTATGAACTTTAACTTTTAAAGGGGGAACAAAGCTTTATTGAGCAGATACATTTTCTGTTTTAACATTGGTTTTGTTTTCTGGTTATAAAACTAACACATTAATTTTCTTAAAGTCTGAAAAATGCAGAAAATTACAAAGGAAAAAAATACCCATACTCTAACTACCCACATTAAATCCTCCTAACTCTTTGATCTATTTCCCTTTAGTATTTTTCCTTTGTGTCTAAATATACACATTAAATATGTATACAATCAGGATGATGCTAGATGCATAAAGTATTACTACTTTGGATTATGAGCTTTTTACATGTAATTAAAATCTTCTGAAAATATGTTTAGAAGCTCTATGTTCCATTACTTTGCCATTATTTATATATCACACAATTGTTATCATAGTATATTACTCTATGTCTCTTAACTTATATTTTTCCTATTTATTTACAAGAGTCCTGTACTGAAGCTATGAAACATCACAATTGCGGCAAATGGTTTTCCTTGTTTATCGTATGTTTTTAACATGAATTTTTGGACATGTATTTAAAAATTGTCCATAGTTGTAACTTTCCTTTGTAATTTCCATCACTACTTTCACAGTTAAAGAGTCATCTTTGATCCAAATGTTAGTTTTTACCAATTCCACTTACTGCATAATCTAGGCCAGTCCTATTACTTTGTGATGCTTTAATTAGCACCTTTGGAAAAGCCCTGTTTTAAGGGAAAAAGTAGAATCCTAAAATTCATTCTCACAAAATATGTGGCACCTACTATTGTGAGAACAACAAGCTAATGCAGGTGCACTTGTGCAGCTAGGGACTGAATGTCCGGGGCCTGGATAAACTGTCCAGATCTGTCTTGGCACCAGCTATAGCTTCATGCCATCTAGCAACAGTTGCCCACTTGTGTTTCATCATCAGTGGGATGAATGCAGATTCTGAGACTGACAGGTCTTTCCAGGACTACAATAGTGGTAACAGAAGTCTCTCAGTTACTTGGTGCCCATTTGGTTAGCCAGATTCTGGGAAATGGCTAGGAGAATACTGGGAATATGGGGATTTATTTTCCGACGCCTCATTTCCTGAAAGGCTCCTCATTTCCTGGCTTGTCAGAAGAAAAGAATTTTAGTCTGTCCCTGTTTGAGAATGGGAGCTAGGTGGATGTCAGGAGCCCACCGAGTTATCATGGGGTTTTACTTTATTAAAGTTTTAGACATACTACAGTGTTGGTCTGTTTCATTTGTCCTAGTGTAGGGCTGATGTACCTAACAATTCTTTTCACAGAATCACATTATTTTATTTTGGCTTCAAAACAGACAAGTCCCAGGTCAGAATACATTTAGGAAATCCTAAATCCCTTTAGAGAACTAATGGGTTTACAATGTTTTTCTTGCATCTGTAACTTGAAAACCATTCCAGTCAGTGAGAGACTGGAGGAGATTATTAAATGGGCCCCAGACCAAATGTAAGAACTTTAATTCTCCATGGTATACATGGTAAATTATAATCTAGAACAAAGTTCCTAAAAGGACCTGCAAAAGCCTTTCAGCTCATTTAGAACAAATTCATGATGGGTCAACTGCATGAACCCCAGGGGCAGCATTACAGCAAGAATCCCATATGCTTTCCTTGTGCATAGATATTTCTTACAAAGTAAACTCACATGCTATTCCAAGTCCACTGAGCGTACTAAATTTTCCCAGAACCTGACGCATGTCATAAGCTGCGGTATTGCGGAGGGAAAAGGTTTACATATGTAGAATGCAAGGGCTCTCTTTTGTCATAATGTTCAAATCGCCCTTTCTATTCCTTCTTCCTGGCCTTAAATCTGGCTCTTCCATATGGAAAACTTAAATCTTTCTAAAATCTTGGCTTACTACTATTATATCATCTTTGACAGAGAGATGGAAAAGATGTGTTACTACTTTCCCTAAGAATTGCTGCCTAAGGATAGCCCTTTATTTTCTCAGCATTATTAAATCATTCCTTTTGTCATTTCTTCTCCACCCTAAAAATTCCTATTCAGTTAAGTACTTGCTGAGCAGTAAAAAATAAAAGATACAATTTCTACTCTTACGTGCCAAAATAGGAAGATGAAAGGCTGACAGAGATGCAAGTAGGAAGGCAAATAAGGCAAGATGTGTGCAAGAATGTGATGATATCACAAAATACTCCACTTTTTAGATTCTGAAATAAAAATGCAGCTTAACTTTGCCATCTTCAAATCAAGGGGAAAATATATATGTATAATATATATATAAAGAGTAAGGTGGCAACTCGGTCTCAAAAAAAAAAAAAATCAATGACAACAAAAAACTCTACTACGAGGAGGTGGGTATGACAACCTGGAAGCGAAATCATCTTCCTCTCCCTCCACCTGCCCCTATCCTTGCTGCCACTCCATACCAGGAATGTGAAAATTTATAACAGAGTATTTTCCCTGCCTTCTGAGTGTATACAGACTGACCAAGAAGGTGAAAGGAAGTTTTAAGATTTTGGGGGGAGGGCAGGAGCGCTTACCCTTTTAAACCATTGCAATTTTACCCAACTCTTCAATAAAAGGCATAAAGTTGAGGTGTAGTTTGATGAATTCATACATATGTACACACCCATGTAACTACCACTCTGATCAAGACAGACATTTCCTAGTACCGCAAAGGCTCACCTGTGCTCCTTTCTAATCAATAATCATATCTTGCCTCTAGAGACCATCAGAATTTAAGCTTCTATCACCATCGATTAGTTTTGCCAAAAGGATGACCCTTTTTTTTTGAGACAAGATCTTTCTCTGTCGCCCTGGCTGGAGTGCCGTGACACCATCATAGCTCACTGCAGCCTTGTACTCCTGGACTCAAGTAATGCTCCTGCCTCAGCTTCTGAGTAGCTAGGACTACAGGCATGTGCCACCACACCTGGCTAATTTTTAAAATACTTTGTAGAGATGGAGTCTTGCTATGTTGCCCAGGCTAGTGCAAACTCCTGGCATTACGTGCTCCTCCCACCTTGGCCTCTCAAAGTGCTGGGATTATAGGTGTGAACCACCATGTCCGGCCAGGATCACCCTTTTTAGGACAAAGATAAAAGTTTAAGTAGAACTATAGATAGTTAAAATTCAGGTACCTCAAGTTTAGGAAAATAAATAAAAATGAAGTCCAAGTAATGTTTTCAATAAATGACTTCCAAATGAGATTTAATTGATCATTTCTCTTGAAGTTTTAGAAATATCTGTTTGAGTGACTTTTAAGGTATAGATCTTAGATCTTCTATAGAAGGCCTCTGATGAGCAAAAAAGCTTCACTGATCTATAACAAAACTACTTCAGGTACAGTTATTAATATATGTCATTATGTCACTTTTGAATAGATTACTTTTTAAAAATCCATACTATTCTGCTTCCCTACGTCTTAGTTTCTTCCAAAGTTCGGGATCTTGCCCAAGTCAACAATATCTAGTTACAATAAGTGGCTATGCTTACTTAAATGTAATTAACAGAGACATGCTTCATTTTAAAGATTACAAAGTATAATTTTTAACTCCAATACTTTAACAGAATATTTAAATGAAGATGACCTACAGGCTATTGTGAATTTGGACATAAACATAACAGTGAGAAATATGGGCAGGAAATACAGATCTGAAATTTTTTAAAGTTTACAGGGGACGAGAAAAATAGTTGAGTGAGGTATTATGGAAATGACGGTCATGTGAAGGCGTGGAAGAGAAAACCCCATCAACTATGAAAGAAGGCAGAAATGGTCATAGTGCATAAGAAGAAAGAAAAGCGTAAGGTCACAGAATGCAAAAGAGAAAATAGTTTAAGAAGGGGTGGTAAACAGATATTACATGTTATAGAACTAAATAAGAGATGAAATAGGTGAGTTTGTCAAAGAGGTCACTGGCCTGGCACCGCCAGGAAAGTAGTGCTGGCAGTAAGAGCAGCGACGGTAGTGTGGGGTGCTAAAAAGAAAAGAGACCATGAAAAGTAAAGGTATTAAGAACAGTAAAATATTAAAAATAATAATACTCAACATGTACAGACTTTACTATGTGCCAAACACTGCCCTAAGCACTTGATATAAATTAAAACATTTTAAAATTCTTAAAACAACCCTATGATGAGGTTATAGATTTTGTAGATGAGGAACTGAGGCACAGAGAGGTTAAGTAAGTCACCCAAATTCACACAGCTAAAGAGGCAGGATTCAAACCCAGGCAGTCCACTCTAGAGCCTACACTCTCAACCACTATGCTATACTGTAGCAAAAGTTTCAATTTTTTTCATAATCTAGTAGATGATGCTGCCCATGTATGGCTGAGAGGGTAAACTGTGGTTTGAGTAAACTATAGATACAGAAGTATGTGAAAAAAGCAATTGAGGGATAAATACTAGGGAGTTAGTGAGGACCGAGTTATACCAAACGCAGGAAATCAGAATGAATAAGGTCTGCATAATTTCCGTCTTCTTAAAGTAAGTAGTTTGGTAGCCTGAGTGCTCGAAGAAAGGCATCAAAA
>VBSM01002153.1:51325002-51339297 GCA_008086735.1 Cheirogaleus medius
AAAAAAAAAAAAAAAAAGTTCCAGACTAATATTTAAAAAACAAAGACCCAGAATATTTAGCATTGGCTGGGACCAAAAAATTATCACCCTATTATAGTTCCCCATTATATGTAAGTGGAAACAAAGAAACAGCATCATTAATCAGATTTCTGTTTAAACTTCTAAAGCTCAGGGAAAAAAATCCGTTACAGTAATATACGCTGATATCCGTCACCTCACTCCTGTCCAGGGCTAGAAGACTCCTCCCTGAACTACCCTTTCCTCCCCCACAAAACACACTCCATCCCTTAAGGGAAACTTTCAATGCTAGGTCAAGGAATTTGAGGAAACTGTGGAAGACTTCTGAGCAGAGAAGTGACACAATGAAAGCAGTGTTTTAGGGAGCAGGGTGGGCAGGCACAAGTGACCACAGACATACACATAGGGTCCAAAGGAATGAATATGCTAACTGTCCATTCTTGTTTTTTACTAGACACAACAAGATAGTGCTTAGAAACAATAAATTGCTTACATTCCTTTAGGAAGCATCATGCTTGAATCTTTAACTATTTGCTAACTATCAGAGCCCTGAACCATTTAAATAGGAAAAAGAAACTGATTTAACTAAACCAACCAACTCAGCAAATTCACATAGAATAAGGCATCAAATTTGGTCTTATTTTATTCTGCTTTCTAAATTCAAAAAAATACATAAGAACAAAAAAAAGTCCAAATTCTTATTCAGTAATTCAGGGTTCATCCACCAGTTTTATAATCTACTGATTGCTTGTAAGTCACTTACACTAGATTTGCAAATACTCAGGGGTTGGGGGGTGGGGGTGGGGGGAGGGGCATGGAATTGAGCAAACACAAAGGTTATTCCCAGGCTGGCTCTCCCTAGGGCACGCAGGAGTCTCCTCACCCCTCCTGTCTTTCCCTTCAAAGGGGCTCCAGAATCAAATATAAAAGAAGCTCAAGAGGCGTGCAGTAGTAGACTGCACACCTACTTTTTATTCTCTTTCTCTACACCGAGGCTGTAAATTTTTTAAAAGTCAGAAACCAATGTATTTGGAGAAGAAGATTTAAAGCACAGGAGGAGGTATCCCCAAAGATAGATTCAAACAACGATAATAAAACAGTACTTTTAAGGAAACAAAGCCTTTTAAACCTTCTCCCACTATCTGGGAAATATCTATGTTAGACAAGTGGTGCCTGATTTTTGTGATCAAGTTATCACATCATAAAATCAAGCTTTGCATAAGAAGGACTTGATTGACGTTCAACTGACATTCAATTATCTATTCAGTTTACTCAATAATTAATTTCAGAGAGTCTACCAAATGCCAGGCACCTTGCTAGGCCCTGGAGATACATAGCGATACCAAAAAAAAAAAAATAGTTTAACAAACTTAGGGCAAGATCTGTGAATCAAAGGTATCCGAAGTATACAATTACTGCATATAAGGTAGTTAGCTGCAGATGATCCTCAACTTACAATGGGGCCATGTCCCGATAAAACCATCGTAAGGTGAAAATATCGTTAAGTCCAAAATGCATTTAATACACCTAACCTACAGAACATCATAGCTTAGCCTTGCTTACCATAAACATACTCAGAATATTTACAATAGTCTACGGTTGGGCAAAACCATTTAACACAAAGCATATTTTGTAATAAAGTGTTGAATATCTCATGTAATTTATTGAATATTGTACTAAAAGTGAAAAACAGAATGGCTGTATAGGTACTCACCATTAACTTACACAGCTGAAAGCACACTGGGCCTGGAGAATGTTTGAAGCATTGAACTAAAATTAATTGTTGGATGATGGGGATGAAACAGTGACAGGGTCATCAATTTCTCTTAGCCCAGGAAATGATCAAAATTCAAAATCTGAAGTATAGTTTTCCACTGAATGCGTATTGCTTTCGTACCACTGTAGAGCTGAAAAACTGTTAAGTCCACCCATTGTAAGCTGGAGACTGTTTGTACTATTAATAAATGCTTTATGATGATTGCACAACATTCAGAATCCATCATTTCAGGGAAGCAACCTTCTCGGACTAACTGTAGCACATTGTGATGCCTCATCTGGCTCTTCTCCAGACAAAGGAGATTGCTGGCGTTGACCCCTCTTACCTCCACTCCTGGTTCCTCCAGGCCTCCTGTTTCTGTATTTCAGGCAGTTGAACTCTCGTCCATTTTTGAAAAGCCCCTCCCATCTCCCATGACACACTCTCTCAGCTCTCCTATGATTCCATCTCCCTCTTTAGGACTCATATAACCCCCAACACCCTGATTTTGGTACTCAGAAAGTGAGTTACTTTTGCCAAAATCATCCCTCTCCTGCTGGGCTATAAGCTGTTTGATGGCAGTGACCAATCTAACTTCATGAGGTTTTTATTTAAGTTTTGTGAATATTTCACAAAAAAAGTCTTGAGAAATATTTTTGTAATCATTCATTTATTCAACAAATATTTATTTAGCTCTGAATAGGCCCCAGGCACTAGGCTATATTCCAAACTCCAAAATACCAAGCAATCAGTTGAGTATCTGGTTTGTGTTAAAAAAAAAAAAAAAACACACACACACATAGTTTTATAGAGTCAATTTTGCTAAAAAGAACACAAAATATTACAGCAATCAAAATTATCCTTTAAATGCTAAGATCTATAAATTCTTCTAAATTACACCTAACAATCCACTTAAGTTTGTCAAGAAGATGCAGTAGATAACAATTGCCTTTTTCCTGGAATTAGAGATGTAACTGATCCGTAACAATGTCTTTTTTTAAAAGTCTCACTGTTTGCCAAATACTTTACAACATTTTAATACTTTTTTTTAACCAAAATAAAAAGAGAAAACTTGAACTATTCTTTTTCTTCATTCTTCAGTATCTGCTAAACAACTAGCAGGAATATGGAAAGGGTGAAATTAAAGAATATATTTGCTTCATTCCAAAATGTTATATTAATTAATTTTATGAAATAAAGAGGATATTGTTTCCTGACATTTATTATTAAGGTACAAGATGATCAAGACTCATATTCTGAAATGTATTAAAGACTGTGCAATGCATTCCATGAGGCATAGCACACTCTAAAATCTGTTCATTTATAATAAAAGAGAACTCTCTAAAGAAGTCCTACTAATAAAATAGGCCTTCTCTCAATCTGACTGCCAAACTGACTTACTTTGGCAAGCAAGCTTGGAACATTTTACATTTTATAAATATTATCGCTTTAAAAAGTTAATTTGACTACTTAAAGGAATGTAAAAATAAACCTTGGTTTCAGTGAAATCAAAATTAAATCTTACCAGATTTCTTCTAAAACCAACTATAGTAATCAGATTACATAACTATTATACAGTATTAAGGTTCTGAGTTTTTGGGGCTGGAGGGGCCCATTTATTCTCAACAACCCTTTTTCCTCTCTACAAGGCAAATTAGTGACCATCTTTCCACTTGTTCCTTCTATAGGTTGATGGTATGAAGTATGTAATTTATAAATAAGAATGAAAAGGAATACATCATGTATTTATTTAAACCAGGACTCAGTAATAGCTTTATTTCTGAAACAATACCAACAGGATTAAGCACAGGCATCAAATAACAACAACAACAAAACTTATGAGAAGAAAGGCACAAGAATGGAAAGAGAAGGGAGACTAATATTTGGTGTCAGGCACTGTGCTAAGTGCAAATAGCTACTGTTACTCCCATTTTTACAGAGATGGAAACTAAGGCTCAGAGAGATTAAATATTTACCTAAGACCACAAAGCTATCAAATGGCAGAGCCAGGATTCAAATGTAGTGTGTGTCTTCCAAAGCGTATGCATTTACTACTTCATGTTGTGCAGTAAGGAACAGAGAGAGGGGATTGAGAAAAGAAAAATGAGAGTTACAATGTAGCACTAATGACTGCTTCTAGAAGCCAGCTAGCTGTACTTACCTACACTTGAGAAAACCTATGTTTTTACATTTGTATTTTAGATACAAAAAGCCCAGCCAACTACAAACCAATAAGATGATACTTTTGCCTTCAGATTGATCCAAATGATGTGCAGTAGACTTCGTGGAATGCTAACTGTGGCCTCTAGAAAATTGTGAAGGATACTACCTACCTGCTATACAATTTTTTTCTAATATAAGGCTTTCAGTCCTTCAACTTTTTGAAAACAAGAGATTTTATCTTTTGTCATTTCTTTGTTATGTAGTAAACAAGCTACAAGCAATCAAACCTCATTTAACTAGAATTATGTTGACAAAAAGGTATTCACTATCAAATGTTGCTGCTACTCTACATCATAAGAGTTCCCTTTGGTGCCACAGACATTGAAAAAGGATCTCAGTTACTTTAACAGAGCTAAGAAAGTAACTCTGTCCAATAAAACTTTCTGCAATGATGGAAATGTTCTACATCTGTGCTGGCCAATATGGTGGCCGCTAGCTGCGTATTGCTATTGAGTACCTGAGATGTGGCCTGTGTGACCAAAACACTGAATTTTTAATTTTATTGGTGCCTACAGAACAGCAAAGTTCTAAAATATGCAGTTTATTTCTTCTTGCAAAAGATACCTGTCCAGCAGTCCTGGAACAGTAATAATTTATATCAAGAAATAAAGACAAATGATTATTTTGCTATTAGCAATCTTTCAATGGTAAGGGATGAAAAAAAGGGAATATCAATTTGTAAAATTATATAGTCTGGTTCTCTTTTATGTTAATATATAAAATTGGCCTATGCCTCTGCAAAAGTACTGGTCCAGAGAATACAGCAAAAGCTCCAGAGAATACAACAGCTATTCAGTAAATACTTACTGATCAAAGATGACCTGTGGTGAGTGAGCCTATGCTGAAATCTAAGTGTCATACCTTGTCCACATTACCTCCACATCTTTGAAGCTGGGAAGCAGGCTTGCAGTTTTCACCTCTGTCCCTAGCTCCTAATACTTAGTAAATGCTTATTAAGTACTTGCTAAATAAGTGAATGACTAACCTTGAATTTCTCCATTCATTGCTCCAACATCTTAGAGAAACATTTAAATTGACTCTGGGTGATTTCAGACTCTGGGATCTGTGTCAATACCCAGGTTTGCACCACAATGTTGATGAGGCGTTCACAGAGATATTTTTGGTTCAGATTTCCTGGCTAAATAAAATAGCAATCACCAGGGCTAAGAAAGGGGGAAAGGGTGTATCACTGTAGGCCAGGTGCTGTGAAGTAAGACACTTCGGGACATGATGCTTAGACCTGTAATTTTACCCCTACAGGTTATAATACAACATATACAAAAGAACAAGAGTTCAAGTAGTAGATTCTATCTCTTTTAATGTAACACAAGAATTCTCATGTCTTACACTTTAATAAAAAGAGATCCCTTCACAGTAAATAACTAATATGCTAAGGGGAAATAAAAATAAAACCTCTAAGAAAAGTGAGTCAGAAATTAGAAAATGAATAAAGAACTGAAGGAGAAAAGGAATATAGGTTACAAAAATTATATAGTCACAATGTATGGTACAGCAAGGACAATGTTTAGTTAATACCTAAGGAGCTAAGCTAGTGCTAGGGTTCTGTGGTCCCCTCTCTGACAAGCATTCTTAACTCTAATTCCTCTAGTGTGCCATAGGAAACATTCGAAGTGACCATCTGCGAAATCACCTATAGAGAAATAAAAATGCATTTGGCAGGTACCCAAAAATGTCACAAGTTCCTTATCATGATAATGAGTCTGTGGCATTGCCAGGTATCAATTATGGAGTCCTCTGTTACAATCAAGAACATTTCTTTGCAACACCAAATTAAAAGGTAAGTACAGTTTAGAACTCTTGTATGCTATTTTTGGGTGCAGAACTCTTTATTAATTGTGCAGTAACACCATTACCCTTTCACTTTAATATGGCAATAAGAAGATCCCAAATGAACAATTCAAAACTTGTTTCGACCAGCACACATGGAATGTGACTGGCTGCTGAAAGGTGTTCCAGCTCTCTGGAGGATAGAGTAGATCATCACCATGTAGGCTTTTAAACAACTGGACTGTGTTCAGGATGTAGAATTAGGAAAAGCTATCTCTCATGACACCCCAAATGACACTGCACTCTAGCAATACTGTTCTCGTTACCCTTTCTTAAACATGCCTTTATTTTTGCAAGCCTTCCTCTTACAACTTTCCCCCACCTTCCACATTCTGCCTCCTCCAGTCTCTTTATTAATTCCTAGTCATCCTTCAAGGGCCATTCATATTCTATCCTTCTTAGCCAGACAGGGATCCTTCCCACCTCTCAATTCTTAGAGTTCTTTATTATTTCTACTGTAAAAGAAATGTCTTATTATTATTATACTTACTGTTTTAACTCCCCAAGTGATTCTGATGATCAGCTACATTTAGGACTTGTTGGTATAGGGCTTGCCTCATGGAAAGAAGACACTACTTTCTGCCCTTTTTAATTCTTTAGAGTTTCCAATTATCCATATTAATTAATGGCTGAGCAACATACAGGAGGATAGGAATCTACAAATAAAAAAGCCTGAAGCTTTAAAATGAAATCTATTTAAGCTATTATACTTAATATTTGGCAATAAGTGATTAAAACAGGACATATTAAATATGATCCTTGCAATGATCTTAATTCTATCAATCAAAAGATTAAAAGAGAATTTTATAAAGAAAAAAGCACACACATAACTGATACAATGAATCTTCTAGAAAGATTTATTAGAGCATGAAGAATCAAGAGGGGATAAAAGAGAACCTACTGTACTAAAGGGGAGAGGAGAGAAACGGGAATCTATAGTGGCTCCTCATTGGCCTCAGGAGAATGTCTAGCGATCCCCTGAATGTGGTTAAAATGCCCTTCAGGATTTGGCCCCAGGATACCTCTCCTCTTGCTCCTACTCTCTTCCATCAGGGTTCAGCCATATTGAACTATGCTGGAAATGAGCTCACACTACCTTGTAAGTCTTTGCATAAACTGTTCCCACTATTTGCAAAGCAAACCCTCTATTCTCTCTTCATTTGTGACTTCTATTCATCTTCAGCCCTTTGTGTTCCTTCTTTGTCGTACTCACCACAATATTGTACCGGCCTGTTTGCTTTGCTGTCTCTCATCCTACCAGCTTATAGCTCTATAAAGGCAAAACTAAAGGCTCAACTTGTTTATAATTACATCCTTGTGCCTGGCACATATAAGTATTCAGTAAATATTGTAGATTATATAAATAAATGTAGAAAATAGGGAAATAATGTAATTATTGAAGCACAATAAAGTATGTAATAGACACATACTATTCCTTGAAGGTATCTTTAAGATATTCTATGTCTGTTACAAATAGTTAAACAAAAGGCTCAAATTCTCGAGATAAAATTCTAAACATGAAAAATTTCCTTCCTACTATTTTACTTTAGTATTCTTTCATACTATTCTACACTTTTTCTTGATAGAAAAATATGGCATTTTTTAAATCAAGGTTTTGGTTTTTTTTCAAATTGAATAATGAAAGTGTTTTTCTTTCTCTCATGACATTTAAAATGTGAGCATTCAGTAATTCAGACACAGCATTTACTTCCAGGTAACTTCTTTGTTGGGTCTCAATTCTCTTTTCAATAACATACTCTTGTTGCAGAAGGTAGTCAGCTTTTTATCATTCTTTCTCTCTAGCATCCAACGCAGATCCTACAGTGATAGGAATCCAGTAATTGTGCACCATCTGAAGTGAGTTCACCATGACTGCTGAAGCCTCGGTGATGTAATGACCTCACAACCAAGGGCAGTGACAAGCTCATCTAACCACCTCTCAGTCTGTTTTTGATGCCATTCTATTTAAAGCACACATAAGGCTCTCATTTCTTTTGAATTAGATCATTGAGAAATGCTAAGTCAAAATCCTGAAAATCTTGGCACATTCTGCCATATTGAAAGAACTGGTTCTTTGCCTATAGCTTTAATCTGTGACTTTTTTTTTTTTTTTTTTGAGACAGAGTCTTACTGTTGCCCAGACTAGAGTGCCGTGGCATCAGCCTAGCTCACAGCAACCTCAAACTCCTGGGCTCAAGCGATCCTCTTGCCTCAGCCTCCCAAGTAGCTGGGACTACAGGCATGCGCCACCATGCCCGGCTAATTTTACTATATATTTTTAGTTGTCCAGCTAATTTCTTTCTATTCTTTTAGTAGAGATGAGGTCTCACTCTTGTTCAGGCTGGTCTAGAACTCCTGAGCTCAAATGATCAGACTGCCTTGGCCTCCCAGAGTGCTAGGATTACAGGCGTGAGCCACCGCGCTCAGCCCCTATGACAACATTTTTTAAAAGAGGGATCAAAATGTAGAACTATCTATCTCATCTCACACTCTACAACCATATAATGTATTATTCAAAAACATCAATATTTATGATTATATAATTTTAAAATCAACTATTTACACAGTTTGATTCAAAATGTCTATAACTGGCCATGTAGCACAATGCTGTCAGAATAAATCTTCTAAGAAATGGCTCTGGTGAATTTCTCAATTAAAAGACACTTAAATCCAATACGGAAAACGTACTCGAAACTGCAGAAACATGCTGCAAAGGGCTCTCCTCTCTTTCGCCCTCCCTGCCCTCTTTCCCCCTTTCTCCCACTTTTCTCGTCCTCTTTTTAAGAGTGAAACCAGATAATCTCTAATGCTCAAAACCTGATAAAAGTGAAAAGTATTTATCACGTAATCCCTATTTGCATCTGACTCTTTAATGCAAAGTGAATTTGTTACATGCATACAATGGATTACTATTCAAAAACAAAGATAAACTAATACATGCAATAATTAGATAAATCTCAAAAACGTTATGCTGTATTGCCGAACACAAAAGAGTACATATTGTATGATTCCATTTTTTTGAAGTTTTAGGAGCAGGCAAAATAAATCTTTGTTAATAGAATTCAATATAGTGATTGCTTCTGGTAAAGAGAGTGGAAATAGCTGAGAAGGAGCATGAGGAAACTTTCGGGGTGATAGAAATTTTCTGCATCAGACCAAGGTGTAGATTACATTTACGTATACATTTGTCAACACTGATCAAACTGAACAGTTAAGATCTGTGCATTTCCCTGTGTGTAAATTATACCCCAATTCTAAAAAGAGAATGCTCTCTTTCTGGCTAATTTAAATTTTTTTATTACCTAAAAATGTAAAATAATACTTGGTCTCTACAAAGTACTTAGTATTTTATAAAATATATTACCATTGCTCACCTGCATTAAATGAGACTTAACTTACCCATGGGAAAAATAGCTTAATCCCATAGAGAAGTTATGGGCTATGGTGGGGATAAGGACTGGCAATTATGTAGATTTTTCTAGTACTTTTCAATCTATCAGATCTAAAAATGCTTTACAAACAATATTTTTAAAAGTCCTGTGCTACAGATTTATAGGTTTCATCTGCTATAAAAGGCATTTTTGCTTTCACCTGATCTCAACATAGTCACCCAAACCATACAGACACCTTAAGGACCGCTCATGAGTTTTCTCCTGTTTCACGCGTCATCTGTTAAGGACCACTCACGAGTTTTCTCGTTTTTCACTGTAGTTATGATGATTTAAATAACGTGCAGTTTGCCCAAAAACGTGCGGTCCCTGGCATATGTCTTAGAGATTTCTATGCAGTACGAAAGGTGTGAATAGAAATTGTGAGCACAGCTATAAGGAAGCAAGTGGTTTTGTACTTCTTTTTCATAAAGGTGATCACTATGAGTACCAGCAAATAAAGGACTCCTATTTAGGTAGTCTTATCTACCTAAATAGGAATGATCTGACTAAAAAACCAACAGATAAAATAGAAATACTATTTCATTTGAATTGTAGTTGGCTTCACACAATCCCCAAAATATGCATTTTTGTAAGTTTTCTTTCCCTGACATATTTTTCTCTTCTCCTTTTGGAGAAATAAATACAAGCAGTCACATCCACATTCAATTAGTTGAATGCCAAAGGCCAGCAAAACTTTCAGACCACTCACCTTATGTTGGCTATGTGCTGTTGCACAGGCTGATGCTGAAAATGGTCAGGCCACGGATGATGAAGGCAGAAGGATGGAGAGGGCTGAAGACAGCACGCAGTCTGATACACAGGTGAATGATGGGGACAAAGAGATGCAGAATACTCGGAGTGTGGCTGCATGCAACACGAGGCCCAAGCAGAGGGTGCTGCAGGGCCAGGCTCAGGATGGCACTCTTGGTGACTATTATGGCTAGTCAAAGGGTGATGGTATGGGCAAGGGTGGCAGCATTGGGATAACATCTGAGGCGTTCTTTGGTTTTCTAAAGGCAGAAGGGATGATTTAATTGTGCCATTAAGTTGCAGGCATCCATTTGGACTCACTTTTGTTCTTGTTGCTTCTTTGGGTGTGAGCTGCAGGGCTGCAAGGTCTCCCTCACAGGGGGTGAGGACACTTGGGCTGGTAGCACTGGTTGCAATGCTGCCATTGCTCAGAACCACAAAGTCATTGTTTCCATTGCTCATAGCCATGCTCCAATTTCTTGACCCTAAGAAAGTAAATGATATAAAATCACCCAGTTATAATCAGGCAGGCAAATATGTAGCAAAGACAAGTAAAATAATTAAAAACTGCTGTTTGAAAATGAAGGTTCCAGAAGCAGTTCTGAGAGAGTGGTGGACACCCAGCAGCATCTGCAACAGAACTGGCCAACACACTGGCACTCCTTTTCTTTCCTCTAGCTACTTCATGCACCTTAGGGACCATCTCCCACCCCCACTGATCACTTTTCCCCCACTGACTTCTCTGGCTAAATAATTAATAAACATACCGCATAAGCTGTCCATGAATTATTCATTTGTCTTCTATGTTATACATATGCTATAAGTAACATTGCTTTCACATGGGAAAAATAATACCATGGATGAGATATGCTTCAAATGAGACATTTTCCTTCCATCAATGGGTCCAGGCCTTCAATATAAAGGAAAATCCTTACATATTCAAATAGGTAAAGTAGCAAGTATGTATAGTCAACAAATAAAAGCAAAAACAGACAACCTCTTCCCTTTCCCCTTGCCCATTCCTCTACCCTCTGAGAGACATACACACAAAATCTGATAATTAATAAGAAAAATGGTCATCAAATGCCATTGGTCTATTTAATGCATACATGAAAGCCAATAAGAAAAAAAGAAACCATAATTTGACTCATTAACCCTTCTGGCATGTCATTCTTCTAAGTCAGGGGTCCTCAAACTTTTTAAACAGGGGGCCAGTTCACTGTCCCTCAGACCGCTGGAGGGCCGGACTATAGTTTAAAAAAAAAACTATGAACAAATTCCTATGCACACTGCACATATCTTATTTTGAAGTAAAAAAACAAAACGGGCAAAAACACCCAGCGGGCCGGATAAATGTCCTCGGAGGGCCACATGTGGCCCGCAGGCCGTAGTTTGAGGACGCCTGTCTAAGTAAACAAAACAGCTTCTGGAGAAATTTCTCTCCAGTCTCTCCCACCTCTGCCAAACATACAGGTAACCAGAAGAAATCATCTCTTTTCAGTCTGAGTACACGGTAATCTCACTGACAAACCTGGATCACCCAGGAACGAAGGTTCCTATGTACATTTTCACCCACTAAATAAACTATTCAACAAGGGCATTTCTGAGCAGAGCATGCCTATACCAGGATGCAAACTTAGCACTATTCATTTACCTTTCAGATAAAACTCTTCAAGACATGCACAAATTCAATTAAATAAACATTACACAATAAGAATTTGTTTATAAATTGTTTTAGTGGAAAGACAAAGCAGTTAAAAACATCAAACTATGTATAAATTCAAGAAGATGTTACTTTTCTAATCAGTCTTGCCAACACTTTTGCAAGCGGCCTGCCAACCCCAAGTCCTTCTATAATGACCACTGAGAGGGATTCTGAATTGTAATGAATACAGTTGCCCTCTCCTTCATTAAACCACTCTTGGGTATAAATACTTTGTATAAAACATTCAAATAATATATCCAACAGAAAGCAACAGTAGCTAAATGTATTCTCTAACTAGCAGGAAGGTAGGGTAGGTATACTGACTGGCAAAAGCACTATTCTGACCCAGGAGTTATAAACTCTAATCCTTTTTCTACCACTTTCTAAATGTGCCATCTCAGCAAGATTGGCTCACTTAAGCTTCTGTTTACTTAAGATTATATCCTTCCTTTTGTTGTTAACAAAAGAAAAGGCTGTCTGCAAATACTCTGAAAACAATATAACATAAATTAAAGAACATTTAGAGAAGCACTTGACTTTTAACACATTAACTGCCATCTGAGTTGTATTTAACTCACACTAGTTTTGAGCCCAATGCCTCATAAAGCATATGTAACTCACACATCTCTTTACCTTGGGAGTCTCGTGAACTATTTTTTAAGTTGCATATAACTCATGCACAGAAAACAATAAAAAAATAACAAATTTATCATTAAATTAGAAAGGATCGTTTTGTTTTGAAAGTTTTGATTCTATTTTCATAATAAAACACCATGGCCCCAAGGAAAAAAAATTTTTCTCTAGTGTGGCAGTCAGTGTGTTAAAAAGTTAATCGAAATTAAAGATGTTTGTGTACTAGATGACATAGGAAGCAACTGCTAGATGAGATCAATGCAATTATTTCCCAGAATTAAAAAATCACATTGTACAAACACTCCATTCACAGAAATCACTAAAGGCACACCTGCAATGGATTTTCTCCAACCTCTACCTGCAATGGACATTCCAAAGCCTTCCCTCCAGACCTCAGCCAAGCTATGCCAGCTGATGGGATCTACTAGGCGGGGCTGAAGGGGAAAATCAACAACTCCTTCTCTTTCCATCAGGATAGAAGGAAGGAACAGTTCTGATTTGTTGGCTTGTTTTTACCATCTCAGTCTATTTTTTCCTAAGTATTTAATTCAATCAATTCTACTGACTCTAGTCATAGTTGTCAGGTGAGTTAAGCTAGTGAGCACCATCTAACAACAACAGATATCTTCGAAGTTTTAAGATGAAACTGAGTTTAAGACAGAATGCTGTCAACCTCTAATAAGCTTCAAATTACCTGGAGTCCCCCCTTGACTCTCCATAATTGTTGTTTCCCTATCTTCTAATTAAAACTGCTTTTTCTCAGGAAAAATAATTTTTCTTTTTCTTTGTAACCAAAATCACAACTATAATTCCCTTTTTTAAAAATTGCAAATGTAGTTGCACAAGAGTTAAATAGATTCTTCTAGGCCAGCTAGGGACCTAATAACCATTTATAACATTTTTTCCCCACTGTGGTAAAATACAGTTCAAGTGCCAAATAACTGACTTACAAATGAATTTTTGGAACACAACCTGTTTTGTAACTTGGAGACTTCTTGTAATGAAGTAGGAACTAGTAAAGAATAATTTGAACTCAGATTTTGGCTTGCATTTGAAGCAAGTCACATGAGCTTTCTCCAATTCAGTCCCTTTAATCATACAATGGGAACAATCAATTTGACTTTATAAATAAGCAAAAAATACAAGTAAAAACGAATAAAAATCAAAAACAAAAAAAAATTAAGAAATGTCTATGGATTATTTAAGTTCAGTGAATATATTTGTGTAGGGTTCAGTAAGTAGGAGAATAGTGGAGTTTCAACCTGAAGTCAAAAGTTGACCAGAGGACCATACAAAGAAAGATCACTTTTCTTCAGAACTGAGACAAATGAGGTAAAAAATTCAGTCTGATCTTAGGATGAAGGGAACTAACAGGAAAGAAGACAAGATAGAGAAAGAATAAATATAATAAAAGGAATGAAATATGGAGTTCCTGAAAAAGAGTTAATACCCTTTACTTGTGCCAAACTACTGTGATAAATGTAATGGTATGCGATTATAAATGCAGTAATGGTAGTATTCATTGTGGAAAATTAAAATAAATTTTGGGTCAAATATTATATAATGAGTAACCTTAAAAGACAGCTATGTTGAAATCACCATAACACACAGATAATGACACAAAAAACTATCTCGACGCATAATGTATCCTTTGGATATACTTGAACAACGTGTAAAGATATATGTATTCGCTAGGATGTTGACTCCTGCACTGTTTGTAACAGTGAAAACTGAAAACAATTTAAATTATTATCAATAGGGAACTTATATTCTGTTATAACCATACTTGAGTATTCTGCACAATAAGAAAGAATAAGCTATATCTGGATATATTGCTATGGACGGAAGTCCAAAGAACATCATTATGTGCAAATAAAACTTAACAGTAGAACAACCTATATATATGAACCATTTGGTTAAAAAAAAAAAGG
>VBSM01002153.1:51339397-51351570 GCA_008086735.1 Cheirogaleus medius
AAAAAAAAAAAAAAAAAAAGAACTCTTCTACAATGACACTCTACACAAATAATTGGATAAAGCAGGAAATAAAAGTGAGCTAAGGAGGAAGAATAGATGAATACAAACTATTCAGACAAAGGGTTTTAAATATTTTATCTCATAGTTTCCAAATTTTTGGAAACACAAATGATTATTTATTGGCCAAAGCTATCTATAAGCCAAAGTACCATGACTAATCCTGTAATCATTAAAACAGATATAGAGAAAAAATACAGAGACATTTCAATGTAGAGAAAAAAGTCATCAGAGCTCATGGGATTAGAAGGTTTAAAATAATTATATCATACTCTTGTTTGGAACTCAGAGTTTACATCTATAAAATACATTGAAATCATCATGCTTCAAGGAAAAATAGTAGCATCTCATTGAAAATTCTATCATATAATCATAGTAGGATCTGCTTGAATTATGAAAATTTTATTTGTCAACATACAGTCATGTGTCGCTTAATGATGAGGACGAGTTCTGAGAAATGCGTCATCAGGCAACTTCATCATTGTGCGACCACCATAGGATGTACTTAAACAAACCTGAATGGTATAGCCTACCACACACCTAGGCTATACAGTATAACATATTACTCCTAGGCTACAAACTTGCAAAGAATGTTATTGTACTGAATTCTCTAGGCAATGCTAACACAATGGTAAATATTTGTGTACTACACATTCTAAACATAGAAAAGATAATGTGTGGCACTACTACGTTATAACAAGAATTTTTTATAATCTTATGGGTCCACCATGGTATATGTGATCTGTTATTGACCGAAATGTCAATGTGGCACATGACTGTATTATATATCAAAATATGTTAATGATACACAATTTATCCAAAGGATGTAATCAAACCATTTAGGTGGCTCCCAGAATATAAACACATTTAAAGAGTGTTAAGAAAACTTCCTAGCAGCTACTTGGAATTGGCGGTCAGAACTGCTAGTGTGGCCAGAAACCTTCCAAGGTAAAATCTAAATCTCTACTGTTTTAGAGAATACACAGACCTGTTCCAATTACCACAGGAACACTTAGTAAAGCCATCACTATCCTTACCAAACACAGGGCTCACATAGCCTGAAGGAACATCGTCTTCATCCCCATCAACAGTTACAACAGTGCACCTCTGGGGCATTTCCAAAGCACTTTTTCACACATGATCTCACTTGAGTTGATCCTCCTAATAGCCCTTGGAAAAACAGGCGTGGCAGGCATTGCCATTCTATTTTGCAAAAGAAAACCTGACATAGACAGTCTAAGTAAGGTGCTCAAAGACACATGGTGATGACAAATGGCGATATTAGGAGGCCTGACACCAAGGTTTTGAAAGCTTTCTGCTGAACTACATTCCATAAGCTTAGATGATGTATTTTAGAATAATTCTTTGATTTACCAGATTTATAACACCACATTTAAGAATAAATGGGAAGACTGGATCACCAAGACCACATGTTGTAGCCAACCATCTTTTTCAGAAGAATCATGCTCCCTAGAACACAGTTTCACTAGATAAAATATAAAACACTAAACCGACACTTCCAAACATAAGGATCACCTGGGCTTACAGTGCAGATGCAGATTCAATACAGCACACTGACAACATACCCATGCTGCTGGTCCCTGGAACACTTTTCCTGTAGCAAGGCAAAACCACAAGCTAGGTGGGGAGGCTACAAGAGAACTACGCTTAAGTAATGGCAAGATAATGCACAATTAAAGCAGAATGGAGCAAAAAAAAAAAAAAAAAAGTAGAGAAACAGTAACAGTTGACAGAGAAATAAAGGCCCATTTTTCTGATCAAGGCAGAGAAAAACGATTTAACAATAGAGGTTCTAACTGATAATCAAGTTTTTTTGTTTTCTTTTCTTTTCAGAGGCAGGGTCTCACTCTGTCACCCAGGATAGAGTACAGTGGCTGCATCACAGCTTACTGCAGCCTCCAACTCCTGGGCGTAAATGATCCTCTTGCCTAAGCCTCCTGAGTAGCTAGGACTACAGGCATGAGCCACCATACCTGGCTAATTTTTAAATTTTCTGGACAGACAGGGTTTCATGTTGCCGCCCAGGCTGTCAAGTTTAATTATTACTTATCTCATGATTCCCAAATTATTTTGGGCATGAAAATAACAGCTTATAGGATTTTAATTTGTTTAGTGCAACTCATAAATATGGACCCATATATATGGAAGCACTCTGCCCAGTTAATGGGGTGAGACACTTTTTTCTCCCCTCTCAAGTGGTACTAGATATAAGAAGATAGGTATATAAAGAGATCTCAAGTCTTTTTCACATAAGGAATAAAGGCAGTCTGGGGATACCCATATCCATTATTTCCCAAACCTATTTTAATATAAAAGAGGTCCTTTAAAATTGCTTAATGCTTATCCTAAAATAATGGACTCATTTCTGATCACTGGTATCAAGCTGGCCTATTAATTTTTAGTGCTATGGCCAGAGAAATAAATAGCTTCTCTTAATGCCAAGAGAAATTTACGAAGAACTGTACTTTAGGTATTTCTGCAGTAGGGCTATGACAGCTGGACAGTAGAAGAACATCAGCCAGGTTTTGTCTTTAGGAATACTTTTGCCCTGCACATCTCACCATGTCTAGCACTTTCATCACAACACTCCTGTGAAGATATGAAACCCATCACAGAGAAAACTGAGGGTTAAAATTATTAAAGTAACTTATCCAAATTACATGATTGGGATTCAATCCAAAACCAGTATGACTCTAAAGATTAAGGATTTTCCACTACCTCAAGATGCCTCTAGGCAGAGGTCCTCAAACTTTTTAAACAGGGGGCCAGTTCACTGTCCCTCAGACCGTCGGAGGGCCGTTGGAGAATGTGGCGCACATTCCACACATGCGCACTGTGGGCCTGGGACGAGTCGGCTGCTAAGCAGGACAGGCAGCGGCGGCAAAAACACCCGGCAGGCGGGATAAATGTCCTCGGCAGGCCGTAGTTTGAGGACGCCTGCCTAGGGCAATGCCAAGTTTAACTAGCTTTTATAAGACCATTAGAGGCTACCGATACAAAATTTTGTCTGAAGGTCCACATGAAAAATAGCCTCTGGATTCAATATCTCCCAAAATAATTTTAAAAGGTATGATTCACCATTCAAGAGAGTCAGAGACATATTTTGCTAAATTAAGAAGAGCTGCTATACATCTATATATCATACTATGCAAACTTGAGAAAGCAAGGCAATGGATTGATCTTTGTTGTCACGTAGTATTCGGACTATTTCAAAATAATGTAATTGTGACCTCACAGCAAAATTTGTATCTTTAATCAAAGAATCAGGCACTTTTAAGGAATTAAAATGGATGATCTTAAATAAAGAAATATAATCTTCCCTTCTGAGACAAATTAAAGTTTCATATTCTTCTTAGAGTTCATGAACTTTCTTCCATTAAATTCTCCTTCAATAAGAACACTTATAAATAGCTTCACCTAATCACTTATAAACATTTTATATGTTGCAAAGAACTAAACAAATATAAGGTATTACTGCTATTATTCCCCTGAAGCATAAACAGCAATAAGTTAGAAGCCATTTTCCTAAAAAAATTATACATTTGAAGATCTAAACTAAACAAATATAAGGTATTACTGCTATTATTGCCCTGAAGCATAAACAGCAATAAGTTAGAAGCCATTTTCCTAAAAAAAATTAAACATTTGAAGATCTATACCTCTAAACATACATTCATAGGAGCCTACTAGGTATTAGTATGCTTTCTGCCACACCAGGAAAAAGGAATCTGAGTTCCAGGAAATCGGAAAGCACAGTATTACTATTCTTTTACAATCAAAACTTAGTGCTTTTATTACTAAATTTGTATTATCAAGTAGATGGTTTCAACTTATAATAAATGCCATCTTTGAAAATGAAATATAACATTTTTATATAAACTCTTTTAATATGATTATAAACATGATACATACTGATAAAAGAACCAATAAGGATAAATTGCAAATGTTTTATGTTTCATCTTTTATAAAAACTACTCACAGTATTTACAGATTAATGATATAGAAGAAAAAGTAAAATTGCCAGATAAAGGTTCCCCTCAGATTTACAACAAAAATTGTAAAAGTAAAATAATCTTAGGAAGATATTACAGTATATCTGTCATAGCAAATCTGAAAGTCTTAAATTTGGAAAGCAGTATTATTGCCAGAAATGAGGTTGTCAAAGAAGAGATCTATACATGTAGGGTTGACTGATAGGAATGTCAGTGTTGAAGAAATATCAATTTAATTTTCCTCAGTTTGTTTAATGTCCAATATACCTTTGGTAATAGGTCTATGTGGGAAGAGAAATGTGGGTATAAAATAAAGTTTACCTTTTACAATATGGGATAAATGATGCCATTAACATCCTCTGTTTAGCATAAACACTTACTTCCTAAATACATATTTCAAGAGCATGATCACAGTATTGCAATTACTAGTTTTAAGAGATCTCTTTTCCAAGTTCATCCACAAAAATTATCATTCCACATACTATTCGCTATTCATTTTATAAATATTGTATCTGTAAGTATCAATATGAAAGAGAGAAAGGGGGGGGAAGAGTGTTTTCTTATACCTTTGAGTTTCCATTTTAGATGAGTTTAAATTCCATTAAGCTGCACTAATTTCTTTTGAACCCTCAGCTAAGTCTAGAAAATTGTGCTAATTTATACAACCAATAATATACAAAATAAAACTAGAGAAGCTTTCTATAATCAGAAATATCAAACAGTGATCATTTAAAAAAATTCTACAAAGTCCTCCTATAAGTAGCTATCTAACCCCAAAACCAGCCAAGACATTTATTTAGATGCTGCTACAAGTCTTGAGGGGCCAGCAATAAATACAACAAATATTCACAAAATTACAATTCTATCACAGCATCTCATCCCTGGGTGCACATTAGAATCACTTTGATAATAAAAAAAAAAAATTATAGAAACAAGGCCCAGCCCCAGAGGTTCTGATTTAATTCATACCATAGTGAAGTGTGGGCATTAGCATTTTTAAAGCTCCCCAAGTGATTTTAATGTGCAGACAGAGCTGAGAACCACTGATTTACACTTTATATAATTAATCCTAATCAATTTGTAAGAGCAATCAACTGCCACTCAAAATATTCAATATTCAGAACATCTTGCTTGAAATGCAGAATACTGCTGCATATTAAAAAACATTTGGTCCTGGTACTCTATGTTAGATGTGGTTTATAGTATTTAAACTATCTTCACTTGGTTTTTTTTTTTTGGTTACAATGAAAAAAGGTTTCATCTACAGTACTTCTTAAGTAGACAAGGTGGGGGAAAAGGTATGGCAAGAAAAAAGTCTTAATAAGATACTAGCTCAAGGAAGATAACAGTGCAGACTACATGTGAAACAATGCTATGGAAATGTGAAGCCAGTTGTCACATGGCCTCAGTTACTTATGGATCTTTTGAAGAAAGTTTAGGAAATAGCTAATTTAATTAATGAGTTTACATAACACTCAAAAAAAGGTATATCCCCAACCTCTGGTCAGTCTCTAAAATGAAGTCTCAAGCTTCTCTAATAAAAGAGCACATTCCCTAAAGTTCCATGCAGTGGGGATGGGGGAGTGTTGGTGGTGGGAGGATTTCTGGTGGCATTTTAAGTATCTTAAACTTTGGAATCCTAGGGTCAGACAGTCTCCAGATACCAGGCCTGCTATCTAGCCTCACATCCCCACCAAATAAGAATTACAAGATTAATTAATAAACAGGATCCCCAAGATGTGATAGGTCTGTCTTTAGGCTGTGAGATTTCACTTGAAACTATTTTGTCTTAACTAAAATCACAAAATGGGTGGTTTTAAAATTGAGCAATCTATCTGTATGACTATAGCTCTTCTCCAACAGAAACAGGATCATATTACTGAGCTTAACAAATGTTGTTGAACAGATCACAAGCATGTCTAAAGACACCATGAATGTTTAATACTTCACACATCTCAAAACCTCAAAACTTGGCAACTCAAAGGAAAAACCAACACTAAGGTAAATCAAACTAAGAAAATTCTACTCCCACATATTGTGAAGCAAAATACATGAGAGAATTTTAAAAATGTCTTTCATAAAGCCAAAAATGGAGATCAATCACCATAAAGCACTTAAAAGTTGTTTGATTTAGATAGTGGTATGTTGTTTTTTAATACTACACTTAGAATTATCTAAACTTTCCCACAAATGTTAAGTATCTGACATCAGGCCCCACTCCCTGCTGTTTTGTGAAGTTTGAGAAGTAGCAAATCAAATTTCCTAGAGCAGCTCCCCAAATGTGTTCTTCCCTGCAGAGCCCAGCAAATAATATCTCAAGGGTATCCTTTAGTTTACTGAGCAGCTTGGAAAACATCACTCAAGATACTTGTATAAAACACAATTAAAGATATTCTTTTATTTAAAGAACTCTGAGATTTGCTTTAAGCTTGGAAAAACATCAAATTTATAAATATTTTTTATCTTACTTGAATTGGATCAGTAAACTAACTCTTAGTAAGAACTTGGGTGCAAATTCCATAAATCTTTTTCTACTCCTCACTTGAATTACCACTATAAATGCTTATGAATTCTGCTATTTGCTTTCTTGTATACATTAGATGAACTGACATTTTACATTTACTATTGATATGGGATTCTTGTTTGCTCATAAAGGTAATTAAATCATATTCTTCAGTTAAATATGTAAATGTCCCTATTTAGCAATCATATAATAAGCACCTTCTGTGTGCCCTGTGAATAGTTTTCTTGGAATCTAAATATATGAGCCTGTCATACATGAGCCCATTTAACAGTGATTAAAATAAGAAAATAGAAATTACGATGGAGAGAACAATGAGCCACCCTCTTCCCCAAGTCCAGCTTTTCTAATTTACTTTAGTCACTTTGTTTCATATTTTTTCCAAAAGGCTGATAGGCAAAGCAACTCATTTGTCTTAATCCTAAATAACTCAGTTTTATTTCCTGTGTTAAAATGTGATCAGGAATTGCAATTTTTTAAAAATAGGAAATGTTCCTATAGTCTGTATGTTAAGGCTGTCCATCACCCATGCTGAGTTATAAGAGTTATACAGTGAGAATTCTCAGATCCAACCCCAGAACTCAAAGCAGTTAAAACAGAAGGTAAAGAACTGATGTACAGCAAATACCGAAAAGCAGATTTCCCAAGAGTTTCCAAAAAGGGTCGATTGGTTCAATATAAACTACAAAAACAAGTGGGATTAGATTATTGGATGAATCAAATTTATAATACATATCATTCCCAGACTGAGGCAAGGTTAACATGTAGTTTCTAAATTGCTTTGTAGGTCAATCATTTCAGACACTTAAACATTATACATTTTTTCATAATCAATGCAATTAGTTCATGCTCACACTTGTAAAATTCAGGTCTAAGATGTAAGCTATTATTTTTGTATACTAAAACAAAAAGTTTCAAATAAAGTATAATCCAATAAAATATTCCAATATTCAATATTTTGGCAATTAAAGCATTCTAAGATAATCTATTGGATTTGCAAAATTAAAAAATAAAACAACGCAAAAAGACTATTTTAACATTTTAAAAAGCAGAAATGTGTTACCAGACATTAAAACCATGGGAAGTAGGAAACCTGCTGCCTACAATTGAAATACTCAATAGTTTAGAGATTATTTACATAGTTTAGTGATTTCCCAGCCATCAAAAGCAACTGGAGTTCTCTTAATTATAAATATTATGACCTAAAATAACCCTCTTGTGGGTAAAAAGGACATATTTCATTCTTTTCCTTTCAACAGGAATATCTGTTTGTTTAACAAATTGTAAAGTGTGTTTTCTACTTCTTGCATTATCCCTGAAGAAAGGCATTCATGGTCAATGATGTGTGTGAAATACCTCAGTTTTCATTAAATTTTTCGATTTTACATTTTACTACCAGACATAAAAATTTTTCACAAGTTAAAGTAGTTTTGAATTTTTCTACCAGTTGCACATAAACTAACTATATACATCTTAAGCAAAAAGCAATAGAGTAAATATATTCTGACTTGTACTAGTAGTAAATCCAATCATAATATAGTTACCATTGTTGCAATTAAAATGTACACAATACATGAAACATTTAATCAACTCAAATACAACTTCAGGGTGTGTATCAAGCTGTGTATCTGAAATGAATTTGGATACGAATTAAGCTTGCTGTTGAAGCTTAGTTCTCAAGTGGCTATCTTTACCAAACTTCTCTACAGAATGGAAGATGTTAACAGTTTCTGTTTTCTTACAATATTTAATTCACAAAGTGATTAAAGTGATTCCTATGATTCTATATCTATTTTTCTATCAACTGGTAATGACAAGCACATCTTTTCAAGATTTTCTGATTTAGAATCTCAAAGTATGAAACAACAAACTATTTTAAATCTCAGGTTTCCTTCCAATTTTATAAAGAAAGCACATTTTAATAAACTTAAGAAATGTCTGACCTTACTTTACTGTGCTAGACTATAATTCAAATAAACTTCACACGATTTAAATGTATTAAGATGCCGTTCCAAGTTTACAGAGAAAAAAACCAGTAAGTTGGAATTTTAAATACAATCCTAGAAACAAAGGTCAGTTTTTAAATAAATTCTCTCCAAATAATACATTCACACATATTGAAGCAAGAGTAAATGTATTACCTTTATGTTAAAACAGGAAACTTTTCTGGCTAAGTTTGGTCTGAAAATGATTGCAGTAGCAACAGCGAGAACTGACTGCGGCACAGCACAACAGAAAGCAATGAGTTGGCAGGAGCAGCTGCACAGGGCGGCAGGACAGACTAAATGACAAGCACACGCAGATTGCTTTGAATTAGGCATGTTAGGGGCTGGAACTTTCAATGTTTGCTCTCCAATAGGACAGGAGAGTTTTTCTCCTACTTAACCCCTCAGGGCAAGGTCTTAATAATGGTAACAGCTGGCATACAGAGGGCGTGATCTGAGCACAAGGTCAGCAAACCAGGATATGAAGGTGACATGTAATTTCTAGCCTTTTCCTGCTTCTACAGGGAAATTGCATGAAGGACTGTTTTTAGTTATAACTTCCTTTGATCTTTTGGATTGTAAGTTACTTAGTAGATTAAAGCCACGTTAGTTGATATTATTTGCTTGCTTAGCCTAACTTAAGTGTTACAGATTCAGTTTTCTGACACATAGTGCTACTACATTTAAACTAACACAAACACCAATCCGTGTTTATTTCCAAGTTCCGGGGATTCTTGTGTTCTTTCACAAACGACTCTTCAGACTGTACTTTTAGGGCAGAAAGTTCATAGTTTTTAAAGGAGGCAGTCTTCTTTTTTAAAGAAGAAAGTATTAGTCAAAGCAATTTTAAGTGTTTTTCTTCAATTTACCTAAACAAAAACAGCAGTTTGTTAAATAAATTTGACACTGCTTTTTATAAATGCATGGCTCTCATGATGCCAGTATTTAAAATTCCACAACCACAGCATCAAAACCTGCAAACAAATGCTTTAAATTTACAAATGACATCCTTTAGCAAATAAGTGATAATTTATTGAAACCATGAAATCTAACTCTTCATGACTTTGCTAATAAAAATGTATAAACAATTCTCTTAGCATGATGTAATGATTAACTGTACAAAGATAGCACTTTCAAAATTTTCAAAAGCACAAGCAATAAAAGAATAAAGTAGATAAAATTGGACTTCATCAAAATAAAACTTTTGTAGATCAAAGGACATTATCGAGAAAGTAAAAAAACTCACAGAATGGGAGAAAATATTTGCAAATCACATTTCTAAGGGTCTAGTATTCAGAATATATATTTAAAAACTCTTACAACTCAATAATATAAAGACATATAATCTGACTTAAAAGAGGCCAAGTTTTTGAATAGATATTTCTCCAAAGATGATATATGCACATGAAAAGATGTTCAACATCTTTATTGATTCAGGGAAATACAAATCAAAACCACAATAAGATACCACTTCACATCCAACAGGATGGCTATACTCCAAAAATCGGAAAATAACAAGTGTTGTCAAGGATATGGAGAAATCAGAACCCATATCTACTGCTGGTAGAAATGTAAAATGCTGTAGCCTCTGTGAAAAACGGCTTTGCAGTCCTTAAAAAATTAAACACAGAATTACCATATGATCCAGCAATTCCACTCCTGCTGCACTGGTCCTTGTTATTTGTGGGGCAGTATTTACATATTCACCTACTCGCTATAATTTACTTTTAATCCCCAAATAATCCTTGTGGTGCTTTCACAGTCATTCCGACATGCAAATTTTGCAGAGTGGTGAAAAAGTTGAGTCACCTGAACAAGACGACAATCTAGTGTTTGACTCTCATACTGAAAACAAGTATCCTTTTTGAGGCCTATCTAGTGCCATGTTTTTCACATTTTGTGGTTTATCTTGGTGACTTCACTGTTTAAAATGGCCCCAAGTATAGTCCTGGAGTGCTGCCTAGTGTTTCTAAGTGCAAGAAGGCTGTGATGTGCCTCACAAGGAAAATACACCTGTTAGGTAAACTTCATTCAAGCAGGAGTTATAGTGCTGTTAGATGTGGGTTCAACGCTGATGAATCAGCAATATACACAAGATAAGGTGTTTTTAAATGGAAGCACACATAAAACAAGGTTATGTATTGATCAATTAATGAAAATGTTCTGACCAGAGGTTCACAGGAACCTAATCCTGTATTTCTCCTAGGAGCAACGATTCAGTATTCCCTAATTCAGTGTTTGCAGTGACTTTATAGACATAACTACCACAAATAATGAGAATTGGCTATATATACCTAAGAGGTTTGAACATATATGTTCATAAAAAAACTTGTACATGAATCCCCGTAACAGCATTACTCATAACAGCCAAAAAGTAAAACAACCTAAATGTCCATTAACTGATGAACCTTTACAATGGAATATTATTCTGCCATAAAAATAATGAAGCACTGATAACACGGTACAGCATGGATGAACTTTGAAAATATTATGCTAAGTGAAAACCAGAAATGAAGGGCCATATATTTTATGATTCCATTTATATAAATTATCCAGAATACACAAATCCATAGAGACAAAAAGTAGATTAGTAACTGCAAGGGGCTGGGGAGTAAAGACTCGGGATGGGAAGTGACTGCTAGTATGTACAGTTTCTTTATGGATGATGAACATGTTCTAGAATTAGATATTTGTGAGGTTGCATAACCTTATACATACACTAAAACTCACTGAATTGTATCCTTTAAAATGGTGAATATTTTGATATGAGTTATACTTAAATTTTTTAAAAAAGGAAGGTGCAAAGTTCTAGCCACTAGACCAGTGGTTCTCAACTTGAGTGTGCATCAGAATTCCCTGGAGGGCTTGTGGAATGCATATTACTGAGTCCCATCCCCAAGAATTCTGATTCTCAAAGTCTAGGCGGGGTAGGGGCTTGAGAATTTGTTTTTCTACTAAGTCCTCAGATGATGCTGATAGTGCTGGTCTGAGACTCATATTTTGAGAACCAATGTCTGAGCTTCTAGAGGGTAGGAAAGGTAGCTTTCATCTCTGTATCTCTTAAATTTACTTAAAACAGAGTCACTCTTGGGGAGGAAAAAAAGGGGGGAGAGGGAGGGAATGAAAAGGACAAATATTTATTTAAGTGAATATATTAAAGGAGTCAGTCCCTGAAATCTTAGGGTGTGCTGATTTCCTGTCATATTTCTGCCAAGTGCTATAATACCTAAACATCCCCATGACAAAAAGGAATTAAAGAAAGAAAATGAAATTGAAGGTATTTTAACATTCTTTGATCATTTGAACAGTACTTTGGTTCAGTTTATTAAAACAGCTAATCCCATTTCACTGTGCTTGTCCTTGCAAGAAATGCAAACAAAGGTTGTAGAATTGTTGATCCCACAAAGAAACCCCTTAAATAGAATAAGGTGTCACAAAAACCAAAGGCCTGAACACTCCAATTCATAAATTTATAAATGCTTATTTACATTTTTAAGCAAAGTTACTGATTTGTATGTCTAATCATTTTATTTAAAAATTTGGGGCTGGGTGCGGTGGCTCACGCCTATAATCCTAGCACTCTGGGAGGCCGAGGCG
>VBSM01002153.1:51351670-51370304 GCA_008086735.1 Cheirogaleus medius
TTGGGTATCTATGTAAAAATAGACAATTTAAACTATGCTTCTGGTATTGTTACACAGAACACATTGTTTTATAAATAATAATCAGGATTATTTCCAATAGCTTCAGTATGTTTCTCAATATATTATTTTGAGTGAAAAGGGAAGTGCTAGAGACCCTACAAAGTTGTGATATTCTTTGAAAACAATGTCCTTTCTTTCTTAGATCATATTATTTAGATATCTTTCATTAACAGAAAGGGAGAAAGGTATGGGGAAGGCAGTGAGAGACTAGAGCTGGCAGGAGAAGCACAACACTTGGTACTTCTTAAAAAGTGAAAAAACAGCTGCTGATTAACAAACTCTTTCCCAGATCAACCTAGTCCAAAATATAATTCCAGATTGTTACATTTATTAACATTTAGAAGTCCTATCTATTTATCTTTTTTCTTACAGTTAAATGTCAAAACAGTTATGAATGAGTAAACGCTGGTCTAAGGTAGACAACAGAATACTGCTTCAGCAAGATTTTTCTTTCAGTGTGGTCAAGTCAACAGTAATTTGGAAGTACAAGTTCAGAAAAACTAATTGTAGGAAAGTTCTACAGATAATATTCTATATTGTATTTTAATGTTTCTGGAGTATAAATTGTTAGATAACCACTGAAGATTTCAGACCAGAACATTATGCTGCTCAAGTCCTAGCCCAGGGACAGGATCAGTGAAAATTTAAAATCAGTCTCAGGTCTACCACTCCTGGCTATGTAATCTTGAACCAGAGAGTATAGTCTCCTAGCTACAAGATCCAAACATTATATAACACCATCTCACAGGTCCCTGTTGGCTCTGAATTCAGCTTTTATAAATTTGGATGTCACTGCAAATAGATAAGATAAATCCCAGTTTTACTATTCAAATTTGGATTATTTAAGAAAAGACGATACACTCAAAGTTGAGCTAGTGAATTTGCAGCAAAGACCATACTGCAAACAAACTGGAACAAAAACAAAATAATTATGAGATGCTGAAATTCCTTTCTATGAATTTAGAAATTATGTGCATCAGTCTTATATATTCCTCTCATAACTGACATTTCTTAAAGCTTCTTTCTTATCCTATTTCCTGTTGAAAACTCTACCTCCAAAATCTACAATTCTTACAAACAAAAAATTTTTTACCTTATCTTCCATAATCTGACATCTAAGGGATCTGCTCTTCACCCTTATCATGACCTCCAGCTTTAGAGTCTTTATCCAAGTCCCTTCCTATTTTCACTTGTTTTGTGCTTACTTCACACAGATCCCATGGTCAGCGTTCACTTACTTCACCAGCATTCTAGCCTTTCAAAGAACTCATTCTCCCAGCCTCCCTCAACCTCTGCCATTTTTCCTCTCTCGGGTTTGGAAATGCTACTGAAAATAGTCACCAGACAAGGAAGAGGAGACCTATAATAAAACAAATGCACATTCTCACTCAGGAGGGCTCTCGATGCTGCTGAGATTCATCTCATCTATCGTAGATTTTCCACTGGAAATCCCCACAGGGATTGCTGAAAACCTTTCCCCTGCTCCCTACCTTAACCTTCTCAGCAGATGATGCTACCTATTTTATGGAAAAGAATGAAACTATTTGAGTATGAGTTCCTTCAAACACTCTCATCTCTACCTCAAACTTTTTTTGGAACTCGTTCCTTAAGTCTCACAATGTCCAACCCTCTTTCCTGTTTATTAATTACTGTGCTTATACACTAGATCTTTGCTACCCAGTAAGGTAGCCACAAGCCACAAGTGGCTGTTTAATTATAAATTAATTCACATTAAATGAAATTAAAATTTTAGTGCTCCAGTTGCCATAGGCAACACATTTCAAGTGCTCAACAGTCATATGAGGCTCCTGGCTACTGAACTGAACAGTGCAGATAGAGAATATTTCCATCATCCCAGACAGTTTTATTGGACAGTGCTGCTCTAGATCTTGACTACCATGTTTCTTTACTGTCTCACTCTCCCATCTCAAGTCCATCTTCATCTTCCTCTCTTTGTCTACTCCTTCTTTAATTACTTACAAAAAATGTTTAGTTTTCTCCCAGCCTAAAAAAATTCCTTCCCCTCCTACTCACCTTTCTTTTCCTTTCCTTTCATTGTCTCACCTCATCTCATTCCTTCACTTCCTACAATCTTATCCACCATTTAATAAAACTGTTCCTTCAAAAATGAAATTCAGTGATGCTTTCTCCATACTCATTTTCTTTACATTTCTTCACTTACCAACCCTGCTGACAATGATCTTCTCTTTATTCAGTTTCCATTATTCTTCTCTACCTCTGTAACCTCTATTCCATTTTCTTGGCAGATCCCCTTAATTCTGTTATTCTAAATCTTGAGCAATATTCAATGGTCTTATCCTTTGAACTTTCTGCTCTATGTGTTCTGCCTATATTGTCACATTCAACTTCCATTCTAAGTTCCATTTCTGCAGCTTCTGCTTCCTAAGGACATTTCAGTATATATGTCCTGTCAGCAGCTCAAAATCAATACTCTAAAATATAAATTATCTTATCTTAAAACAACTTCTTGATTTTCCTATTTCTATCCACTCATTTAAGCCCCAAATTTTCACTTACATACTCACTTATTGAACATCTGATCTGTGAGGTATGCTGAGCTAGGTTGGGAGTCACCTTTGAACTTTACACCATTACTTACTCTTATTCATTCATTCCCAAGTCCTAGCCATTATCATATATACCCATCCTTTCCATTTTCTCTGCCACCTTCTTAGTTTAACTTTATGAATCACTGCAAAAGCCTGATAGATGTGACTCTATTTATGGTTTTCTACCTTTCTAACGTAGGCAACATAGAGCTTCTAGATTCATCATCATAAGAGATTTGATCAAGCTGCTCTCCAGCCTAGATAACACTAATGGCTCCCCCCATCCCTACCCAGTAAAGTTTAAACATCTTCGCTGGCATGCAAGACCCTCTATTATCTGGACCCTTCCCTTCCTATTCAGTGCCTTTGCCAAACAGAATTAGCTTTACTCCAAACAAGCTTGCACACACCCCTCAGGGCTTATGATATTCCTTCTACCAGTGATCACCTTTGTTCACCTTTCCAACTCTCACAATTTCATCCATTGTTTATAACCAACAGCAAATAACTGTCTTCCACGAAGCCTTACCTGATTACTGAAACGAGAAACTAATTCATACTACTCTAAGTTATATGACCCTGAGATCTCTCTTCTGGCACTTAGCATTTTTTTTTTTTTTTAATCATGGTCATTTGTATACCTTTTTTACCCTATTAATCTACATTTAAAGGCACAGGCTCTATTATCACCATCTTTATATCCTTCACAAAGAGGTATAAAGTACATTATACCATGTACTAGGTCAAATATTTATACTTGACAAATGTTTTTTAGATAAATGACATTATTTATTACTATTACATACATCCTTTATTAAGCAGAATAAATATAGATTGAAATGCAGTCTGCAAAATAAAATTCACTGTACAGAATCCTATTTTCCTGCTAGTTTATATGGCCCCAGGGACCACTCTCGCTATGGTTATAGGAAAAAAAACAACAGCCAAGATTCAATATATTTTAAGTATATATATTTAAGTATATGTCACACACAATATGTCACACTATTTTCTGTTTTTAGATTATGAATACCAAACTGCTATTGAATAATAAGGACAGTAATTGGCTTTTTATCCTTTTCTCCAAACCAGTAGACATCACTCTGGAAACTAATATGTACACATATTCTTGGGCAGCTTTTAAAATTTCATTTTGTTCTATTTCTAGGGTAGGATTTTCCTTGGCATTAGCAGAAATATTTTTAAAGAATGAAAAATAAAGTTTTCCCCCATAGTGACCCATTAAATGTCACAGTCTACATACAGATAACCTTATTGTAGCAAATATGATTTCAAGGATAGAGTTTTTTGGAAACAAGTGAATCTGGGAAATATTAGTTTTTATTCATTATATCCTTTGCTTGATTTGATTATAAACTAAGAAACTATATGAATTTTATCAATAATATAGAAAATATTTCAGTCATCCATAATGAAATTTACTTAATATTAATGTATATACTAGGAAAATTTTGAATAGAGATCAGAAACTGGGATATATATTTTAAAGCAGAAGGCATGGAGATTAGATTTCAGAGAAAAGGTTCTTTTATTTTTCTGTGAGAAAAAAATATCTAACTATACAATGCTAAAAAATAGGCAAAAATTCCAGCCCTCCTTAACTCAACCAAAAATTACTATTAAAAAAAAAACTTTTTAAATGTGAAAACTAACACAAGCAGGTCAGTTTATTGTATTAACAGATTTCACACTGGAATGCAAGTGAACATTTTATCTCTGACAAGAGCCTTTCTCCCACACAAAGCATAGTGTTATGTTTTAGAAGAGGAGTGAAAGCTCAAGATTTGATAGTTTTATGTCAAAAACAAGCTGAATCACTTCAGCCAAAACAAAATAACTAGACAGGAGAACATCTAAAAAATATTAATATAATCTTGTGATGCACAATGATTTAAATGTGAAGCATAATAAATTCACAGGCTCTGGAGAGTTTCCAAAATATTTTTGGTCTGCAATAGAGGATTTCAAAATGTATATTTTACTTTAACAATAGGAGTTCTTGGCAGATCTACTCGTAGAACGAAGACCACTATGTCTTGACTTTAATCTAACTAGAACATTCTTTTAACAGCTTCAGTTGTATTTTGTTACCAAACTCTAAATGAACCTAAATGAATGTGGGATGCATATATTAAGAGGGGTTATGACTAACAAACTGAAATTTTCTGTGAGACTTCAAATATTTGTAGACAAAGTTAGATTTACTTTATGTCATGAAATAAAGACACATGCAAGTTAATTTTCCAAAAGTTAGATGTTACAGGAAAATAAATGTGTCACCTGCATACAGACACCTGTCATCATTGTTAAAGACTTAGATTAAGTAACACTGTGACACATCACATTCTCTGATATAAAATGAAGTTGTATGGAAAAAAGTAAATAAAAATTCAAATCCAATTTTATTTACTTATACTTTTTGTGATATGTGATAATATTATTTTTTGGCAAGGAAAGAACCTTAAACTACCCAAACTGTAAGACAGAAAACATTAGGGTTAGGTATTTCACAAATGTAGAGGGAGTTGTTTTATATGTTGAAACACATGCATTAGTTATTCAAAAGTTCAAACGGTTCAAAATTATGAACATCATGCTATGTCTGGCTTTAGACATTTGTTTATATGAAACAAAATTTTGTGACATGGCTGTAAAAAGATAAGAAATAAAGTAATAACAAATGGGAAGGAGTAAGGATATTTATATCAGAATTTAAGAATACGAGAAATATGCTAGAATATTTTACTTCTTAAAATCCCTTGAAAAATACCCAACACAGATGTGTTGTTAAGCTCAAAATGTAGGCCTCGCTGAAAGAACACATTTATAAATGGATACATTAGAAACTATGATTAAGTCACAGAGGATAAAAGGATATCTTAACATATTTAAGGGCTCTTCAAGACCAAGGCATCTTTGGTACATTTATTGTACACTCCAATGCTGATAGCCTAATGAAGTCCTAGTTGACCATTACCGTCCCTGACTGGCAGACTTTTCGGTGTGGTCAGCCAGAATGAACCTCCTGAGTACAGAGAGATAAATGTTCAAGCTTCAGTGTTGTGAAGTATGAACACAAGGTAGCTGTCCCAGTGCTCATATCAAAGAATCATATGTGTGCCATAAAGTGTGCTACTATGTTGTGGCAGCCCCCAAAGACTCAGAATGCTATGACTCAGGCTAGATAAAAATCTACAGCAGTCATGTGAGGCATCTTTAACTTTAAACAACTGTAGAGAAGAAAAGTCCACAGGTTTCTTTGTTAACTTGTCCCAGGCATTCAATCTGCAATTGCAACACTTCTGACAAAAATGTAGGAGGAAAATATTTAAAGTGAGTTTAAACATTTCTATTCCTTTATAACAAAACTCATGACCTAATCTTATAATGAAAATTTCCATGATAAGTGGCAACAAGCATTGGTTCAGGCACTGAATTTGCAAAGAAACACCAAAGAAGATGGGCATTCTGATGCTTTGGTTACAAAGCAACAACAACAAAAAATAAGCTTACATAATTATTTGTAGCAGGAAAGTACTTTATTTACTAAGCAGGTCATTGTATCAGTTCTGAGTTATATTAACAAGAAGATATCAATAAGATGAACTTTGGTTTAAAAAGAAACAGAAAGATATTTATCACAATGCTATTAGTAATATTCGGCACTTAAACTTTGCAAAGGTCTGTCACTGATAGTGTCTTATACTACAAGAGAATGAAAAAGATGAGAAAAAAGTTTAGAAGCTAGAGAAATAGAAATGAATAAACTCTTTGTTTGGTTCCTAAATTAAGGCATCTGCCTTGGTTAGTCACCCAACAGTACTTGCTTTCCTGGATATCTTGGTCAATGACCAAGAATTCTAATAACCTAAGTCTGCACTCTACTTAATATCCTCCAGGCACATCCCCTTATGCATTACACAGTCAACACAGCTCTCAATCACAGTGAAGGAACATTATGCACTCCCCCTTCCCATCCCTGTGGGAAATTAGGCAATGCAGTATTCATTCCCTCCTCTGCCAAGTGCAATGCCTTGGTAATACACACCCACATCCTACTGGCTTGCAAGGAGTCATTAAATCAAGCATCATGGATTAAGCTCAGATCCCCTATATAGGAACAAGCAGAATTGTCACAAATCTCTAAAATAATCCCTAATCTTACATAAAGCTAAAATGTACCTTTTACTTAGATCAAAGAAGCATAACTTTTGGAAACAATTGCTTTTCTCAATCTCTGATTATACTTGCAATGATGGTTACTGTTCACACTGACACACTGGCAACAGGCACACAGAGATAGTGTCCAGGACAACTACAGCTGAATTCAGATTTGAGAAAGCCAGGAGCATATTAAAGAGACATTATCTTTGTTAGTAAAATCTTAATTTATTCACATCTTTTGACACTGACAAAGGCTAAATTTTACAGGATCTATTACCATATTTCTTGGGGTGGGAGATGGACTGACAGTCATGATTAACAGTGATTAACAACAGTATTTGCAGCACCTATTCTCACAGTGATAAATGACTGTATTCTTTTCAAGAGGGTTAAGTAGGGGCTGGGGGAAGGCAGGTGAGAAAAATGAAAAGGGAGGTAAGATCCTGGTACCCATATCATCTTGTTTTTGAAGGCAAAGCCCCTTGATCTGTTCCAAAGAAAACCTGCAATCCAAATTAATATTAATGTGCACACCTTGCCAGGTCACACACAAAAATATCTTTTTCTGATCGCAGCTTGAAAGCATAAAATGAATATCCCTTTGGTGTAATATATTTTGGAAGGCAATTAAATTTGTACATAGTAATATACATTTATTTCTAGATTTGGGTACTATATTTGAAAAGTTCAACTGAGCATTTACACAAGTCTCCCTAAAAGAGTTTTATTTTTAAAAAGTTTCTTTAAAAAACTTATATCACTTATATCCTGGTCCCTTTGATCAAGACTAACTTTAAAGAGAGGAGTGAGGGATTTCACACAATCCAAAGATTTTAATGATTTCCTTTGGGTCATCTGGCATCAGAGAAAACCTACGTAAGCTTAGGTTAAAAAAACAAAAACAAAAACAAAAAACCAAGTATTAGTTATATAAGCAGACCTTACCCATATTTTTGTTTAGAAGGTATGTGAAAAAAATAAGTTATTCCCACTCTCAAGTACAAATTTGAGAATAAAACAAATATCCTCACTTGGATTTAGAGTGTATCAAACAGTTTGAACCTCAAATTTCTACAGAAACAAGGAATGTTTGAATCTTGGATTTGATAAAAGTTATCCCAAAGATAAATGCTAATTAAAGATTCTCGTTTCATTTTTCATCTGTTCCTTTACTGAATGTTTAGTGCTAATATCCTGTAACTTTTTTAAGACAAAAAGTTTAGTAAAAGCAGAGGTAAAGAAAGAAAAAGGAAGCCCATCATGGATAACGTCTTACTGCTAAGCAAATAAAATAATCATTATAAGGGGAACATAGTTGAAGTAATTTTAATATTTTATGAGTCAACTTCTTTTTGTAAATAAACTAAACTTGTAAGTTCAAATTTTGGATAATTTTGGTCTAATAGTAACATCACTCTATATGATACATATAAGCTAATATTTTGATATATAAAAACTAATGATTTTATTTATGAAAAAATAAAACTTAGTTCGTTAACTTATTTTCTCCATTCTTTAATATTCTATAAAATAATTCAGTCTCAATTATATTTCATTTCTAACCATTTCATAGATAAATCTTTGAGAATACAAGTGAATACCAAGTACCAGAGAGGTAAGGTGGGAGCCATACTTTTCACATCAAAATAAATCTTTTTAATGTACTAAATTCCAGTCACTATTTTTTTTTACTATATTCCAAAACTTTAAATACAATTAGAACTTTTTTTAAGTACAAGTTTTTTGGTTTTGTTTTTGTTTTAGCATTCCTGCTATAAATATCTAGTCATACAGGTCGAGAGTCATGCAAATTGTCTCATATTCCAAGATCATATCACTGCATATGGCACTATGCTTCATTCTTGCTCCCACTACATCACGGGTCAATACTCAGACATGAAAGCATGTCCCTATCACTCTGCTATTTTTCTAACTCACATTCTTTAGTGAAACCTCAAATAACCAAATAAGTTCAACAAAAGTTTACAGAAGTGTAAGTATATACAGTAATTAGTTTTTATTATTCTGCTGTCTAATAAGTCTTGACAATAAACTAAAGTTAAAAAGGAACACTTTGATTAATCTGTGAATCAACCCCCTATAATTAACCTTTAATAAACCCCTTTAAGAAAAAGAGTTCAACATATGAGGAAACTAAGGCAAACAGGAAGAGGGGAGGAGAGAATAATAAGGAAAGGAAGTAACAGAAGGCAAATGGCAAATGAAATATGGGAAATAAAAAACAGCTATAAGTAGTATCAAGGTGATAAATGTATGACAAACACATCAAATAATGGGGAAGAAAAGAAGCAAAGTGGAAAGTAAGGCAATCTGAGGGAAAAGTAGGAAACTGAGGAGAGAAGACAAAATACAATACAACATTGAAAATAGGTAGGTCAGAAGAAAAAGTAGGTGCTTTATGCTGTAATATAACAGAGTAGTAATCTGGCTTCTAAAACAATTTAGGAAAAAACAGAAATAGAGAAAATTGCAATATTACACACACCTACGGGTTGATAACAAAGATACAATTGAGCCCTCTTGCAAACTGTGGTTCTTTTTGAAGTTCCAACTTTTTTTCCTATAATCCTAAAACATTCATTATAATTCTGGACACACAAGAACATGGTTAAAGCACATTAGTAAGAGCTTATGAAAAATAGAGGATGCTGGGAATTCCAGAGATAAGAGTCAGGTTCCTCCAGTCTACAGATAAAGATCATAGGAGTGCTGGCTGTTGCCACTATGCACCCATTCCTTGCTACTCTTTGAGTTGGCACCCACGACCTTACTCCCTCATTAAAATAATCTCCTCCATCTGTAAAAGATAAAAAAAAAAAAAGGCACTAGAAGACACCCTTCCTTTGAATTCCTTAATCACTGGCCTATACAGTATTTTACTTAGAGTAAATCCCAAGTTCTCCCAGTCCCTTTGGTGCAAAGATATCTTTATCCCCTAGACAATTCAACTTGGAAACAGCAAAGGCTTTGGTTTATAAAATATTCTCTCTGATGCTATGACATTACGTATTATACTTTATACTAATATCTAATCAGCTTTTATTCAGTTTAAGGATCAACTAACGGACAAAGTAAAAAATAGGTTTTAACCAGAGCTAATATAAGAAGATGGAGCCTTTACAATAATCATCAGGAAAAAAGATACACAACCTGAGAAGATAGCATTTTAGAAAAAAAATAAAAGAGCCCCAAAATCAATTACTGTTAACTTCTTAAAGATACGTATGTTGCTCATTTAGAGAAGACAAATTACTAGAGCTTGCCAAGGAAAAAAGTCAGCTAAAAATGATGCCATCTCATTTCTCTTAACAGATACCCCAGAGCCTATCAGAAGGGTTCCAAAATGTTCAAAACAACCTCCTCTAGCACTCTCTGACATAAACCCTGGCCAAACTACAGTCAAAATGAGTCTCAGATTCCATTACCTATATACAATTTGCTCACACTGCTCCTTTTCACCACACAATCTCCTATGAGATTGGCAAAGTGGAATCCTACATATTTCTTCAAGATGCTGCTAAATTTTCTTTTTTCTTTTTACACTTCTTTGACACAGAGGGATCATGTCTCTCTTTTTATTTCCTAACAAATAGATCCTATACCATGTATTGGATATTTCCAGTGTCTTGAGAGCTTATCATAGGAGTTAATTTAACTCCTATGTAGTTAAGTTAACGCTATAGTTGAATATACCATGTTCACACATTCTCAAAGACAAAAAATGACTACTATAACTCCCTGACATTTTTAATCAGTTTCAGCATTATTTTCTGACTTTACCACATCTTTCCTCTGGGATAACTTTTCTTCGTTTTTGAGTGTATCTTTTAGTTATTTCTTTTGTGGAGGTTACAGGAATGGTAAACACTCTTATTCTGTATTATCTGAAAATTTCTAAATGTTGTTCTCATCCTTGAACAGTAGTTTAGAAGGGTGATATTAGGGATATTACATAGCCAGCAGACAACTTGACTCAGTTTCTGGTCACTAAACTGTTTTTAATCCTACTTTCTCCCCTTAGTTCATAGCTTCCAATAACACCATGGCCCTTGGCAGAGCTGGCGGTTTATTTTTTAGCCTCCATTAACAATGACAGAAATCAGGCTGGGGAAGGCTTCTCCGCACTTCCACTCCTTCCTTCAAGCATTAGAACTGGCTCCACCACCCCCCTCCTGTGAAGTAACTGAGGAGTAGTTGAACAACTTTCTGCTTCTGGTTGGTAGCTTGGCAGGCTCACAGTTCTAGGCCTACTTATTACTTTCTACTTCTGATCACTTTGCTGTCCTCAGAGATGTCTGTCTTGATTTTGAGGCTGGCTTTGTCATTTTAGTTTTCTCTTTTATATTCTGTCATTGTCACATGGGGAATGGTGTTGAAACAAGACCTTTATGGAGCCACCTGACCAGAATTCTCCTGTATCTCTTGTCCACACCTGAGTGCCTGGTGTGGTGCTGACTGCAGACTAGGGTCCTTGATAAATAACTTATGCGATAAGTTCACATATATGTGCATATGTGAAAACATGTCCAAGGGATCCTGAATAACAAGAGAAATAACAGATTCATAAACAATCTTAGTGGCATACAGATTTTATTTGCCTAGATTTAAAAGAGCCACACTGTCCATATTAGCCACATGAATGTGATAATATCCTGGGTTATTCATAAAGCTTGAAACAGTTATAATTTTAAGAAAACCAGTGAGCTAATAGATATAAATCACTAAACACAGTGCTGACCCACCTCTTCTTGACCTCCCTCGTCCTCTACCAATAATGCATTATTGGTAACATAATTCTAAAAACTGTTTATCTTGAATCAAAAATTGAAACTAACATGAATCAACTCAAAACTAATATTAATAGTTTAACGCATCTAGTCCACACCATCCTCAGAAGTAACCCATCCCAAGAGGCTTTTTTGTAGTAGGTATGTAATGTAATGAAGAATAAAGTATATCCCAAACCACATCAGGATGCAAAAAACTTGCAAAGTGGAGCATATCAACATCACAAAGAGAAGTGGAATAATCTCCAGGAATTAAAAAAAAGAAAAAAGAAAAAGGTCAAAGAATAAAAATTCATCAGGATGTCTTTAGCAGTGACCAGGAAAAAATGGTCTTTGATTCTAGAAAAGAATTCTAGGCTTCTCCTTACTTTACACTAAAATATTTATGGTATGGAGAAAGTAAATTCATTAGGTTATTGATTTCAATTAAAATAATGTTTAAGAACATCTGATTGTCTTTGATTTAATTCTCTGTCCATCACAAAACCTCTTTGATTTATAATTTTATCTTCTAGGAGAATTAACACATCAAATATAAGTATATTATTCTGGTTTCAGCTAGTTTTCTTCCTACTATAACATAATAAATTGACATTTTACTTTCCAAATAAATCTCCAGTTACTTCTGGGTAAACTGACAAAAGTGAGTCCTCCCACCTACAAAGTTGAAAATCTGAGGTTACTCCACCAAAATATAAGCATCTCTTTCTTTTAAAACCATGTATAGCTATGAGTAGTCATTTCTGTACTGCCATACTAAATAATCAAATCTTTGATCATTCAATTTAGAGTTGGAAATGACCTTAGTGGTCATCTCTTCTATAGAATCCAAGTTTCTCAAATGTGAGCTTGTTGGTATCAAAATTCCCTGGAGGGTCCATTAAAACACAAATTGCTAGGTCTCCCCACTCCCCATGGGGAAATTCTGATTCAGTAGTTCCAGGGTGGGACCCTGGAATTTGTATTTCTAACAAGCTCCCAGAAGATGCTGAAGCTGCTAGGAATCTGCTCTGGCTTCTTTCCCCTTTTACTACATCCTGTAGAGTTAATCAGACAAATTCTCTTTAGGCCAGACATTCATGTAATGACCTAGGACTCTTATACTGAAGCTAAAACTACTGAGTTTAGTATGTAAGCCCCTCTGATAATTACAGTCTATTTATTCTGAGCTCATTTCTTGGCCAACCTAGCAAACCCATTCACAGTTCTTGTCGCCACTATAATCCCAACTAGGTTCTCTCTCTGCTAGAAGGCTCTCTTTATCTGCAAATCAATGGCCACTATTTTCTTTATCAACCCTTATTTCTTCATTCATCAATCAATAAATATTTATGAAGTACCTGCTATGTGTTAGTCATCATGCTAAGTGCTATGCAAAAGACCAAGGTCAAACATCCCATAATTAACCTAAAATCAACTCCAAATACTCTATGACTCTATCCATCATAGAAGTTACATTTTTTAAACAAGCATAAAATACTGACCCCCAAATACATTGAACTATTTTTTCCAGGAGTGCAAATGTGTACATAGTGAATTTTCTTATTTCCTTTTCTGCTCTTCTTGTAACTTAGTATCTATTTTAGAGAGTTCTAAAAAGAGTTAAGGGTCTAATAAAGATGACATGAGGACAGGAAATAAGCCTTCCTTCTTGGTATTTCTGGGGTTTACACAGCAGGTGCTCAAAAATTAGACAAAAGAATGAAATCACCCATTGCTTATTAATTTTTCAGATAAAATATTTTTACATATAACATTATGGAAACATACAGTTAAGGGTAATGTTTTACTCTTTTGAATCAAATATTTTTTACATCCTCAAAGTCCTCTGAGTACATTTTAAAATTTGCTTTTACTCATGCTTAATTTTTAAATATTTATTCATATTCTAGTACAAGTTTGAATGAAGTTGTGCAAGTTTTCCAAAACTAATAACCCCATGGAATAAATGAAATTTATTAATGATAAAGGAAGCTTTCATACAGACCCAATTAAGTCAATTTTATAATTTTATTAAAGTATGACAGAAGAGTCCATGTAAGTGCAATAAAGTTTAATGGAAACTAAGTCTGGTACCAAAAGAGCAGGCATTATATGCAATGAAAGCATAAATTATAAATAAGAAATAGTCTTATAAGAAGTCAGAATTTCCTCAGAAATTAGCCAACATATACTTATGATCAAATTTATGCATTCAGGTAAGAAGACAGCCACAGTGATGCTATATATTGTTTGTACAGTTTGCATTTGAAAAATGAAGTTATTCTTTGATTAGCCATTTCTAAGCCAAAGTTAACAGTTGTTTGAAATGAGGCTCATTACATGATTCTGTAAATGTACTCAGTAATAAGTAACATTACCACACAGCTGTATAAACATATTTACTATGACATATTCCTCTACCACAGGTGTACGTTTTCCACTCTGAGCATTACTAATACGCATCTCAGACTAGTCTGATTTAGAAGTAACATTTAAGGAAAGAAATATATCTTAAATTATTTAACTATTTGTAAAATAATATGTTAACCCAACAGAACACGTAATATGTCATAATCCGTTTTATTTTTTAATGTTTTTATGCTCCAACTTGTTCTTAAAAGAGTTTATGGTAGCTACTTAATTATTTTTTATTTTAGATATATTATTAATAATCATGAATCCTCATCTAAAAAGTCAATAAGATCAGTCTTGAAATAAATTTGTACTTGCAGCATAAATAGATTTTACCCTTTTCTAGAAACAAAGTATACTTTTAAAAAGTGAAATATTCCAATAAGATAATCAAATGACTAGAAATCACCTTATTAGTCAAAACACAAATCTCTGCATAAGCTAAAGATAAATGATCCTTTACAGGAGGAAGTAGATCTCTTCCCTAGCCTCTGAGCAAATATTTCATAGCCTGGGAATGGCTTAGGTATCTGATACCTTACAGATTTAGAGTGTTAATCTTTAGTATACTTAGAAAGCAATGTCAAATATCTCTGGTACCTTCTAATTTTACATAATGTGGACTAAGGTCATACTACATTTAAAGTTTCTAAACAATAATCACAGAGCCAGCTTAAACAACATGAACACTTTAAAAATAGCCTGCAGGGCTTTTTGTTTTCCCACTCATCACAAACAGAAAGAAACAATAACTTAAGCAATTTGTTATATTAAAATACATGTTCCAAATTCTCTAATATCTTAGTAAATGTATTTAAATACATCATTTTAAACTTTAATAATTACTTTTTATAATTAACACTTATTTGTATATGCCAAAATACCCATTTATTTTGCTCATTTTGATTCTTATATCTTATATTTTCCATCTGGGTTCAATTACCTTCTAGTGGAAATATACGCTTTTGTGGCTCTTCCAGCAGAAATCTGTGAGTAGTATATACCCTCAGTCTCTGCAGGTCCCCAAATGCCTTTTTTTCACTCTTACTCTTAAATTATTTTCTTTAGTACTTTGAAGATATTATTCCACTCCCTTCTGGCATCTATTAGAAGTCCGCTGTCAGTCTTAATTTTCACTCTTGGTAGAAAACCTACCTTTTGTCTCTGGACACTATTAATACTTTCTCTTTTTTTTTTAGATGACTATTTTACACCTTTCCTCAAACCTCTCACAAATCCTTCTCACATCTGGCTAATGACCTACTTCACTAAGAATACAATAAAAATATACCAGCAATCAGAAGAGAACTTCCATAACTTAACACCGTCAGAGCTACATACCCACCAGCATCTAATGCAAGTTAGTTTTCTGTACTCCTGCCTGTTTCTAGAGATAAACCATCCTCCATGCAAGGCTAACCCTTCCACCTGTGTAACAGATTCCATTCCCTCTCACCACTCAAGAAGACCGTCAAACAGCTCTCATCTCTCTCATAAAATTTTCCCTCTCCACTGGATCATTCCCATCAGTTCATAAGTATGATTTTATTTTTCCCATTTTAAAAGTAACAACAAAAAAAGCAAAACACCCTTTTTTTGTTTTTGACAATGCCCCCTGCCAAAAAACACCTTTATTGACCCTACATCTCCCCAGAAATACTGCCCAGATTTTCCCACAAATACCTAACTTTAGCTCCCACTCCTTGTTCCATTCAATTAGTTACCATCATGGTAACTGGGATATATTGTAATCAATTGAAATCATCATTAACTTCATTACCTTCATCTTGATATCCTATCTGTAATTTTTCAGATGAGTTATTATCTGCCTTAAAAGTATGTTCTGGGTTATTTTGGTTACTGTCTTAATTTAAAGCACAAGTACAGCTAAGTTTCAGTCTTTCAGACTATCCAGGTATATATCATCTAGTTTATAAATTTTTTTGAGGGTCACTGCTTTTCCATATCATAATTAATTTATTACTCAATAGAATCCTCAACAGAAGAAAGAAAAGAGAAGCACTGAAAGTCAACAAATTAAGCATGCAGTGAAGTCAAAACCACTCACGAACTAAATTTTCTTTTTTATAGGTCTCATCTACTGATACAGACAATCCAAATTAACTGTATCATGTGAGTGTGTATGTAAGACATAAATGCTTCACATACATTATCTCATTTAATCCTCATTCTTGCCTAAAGAGGCAAGTACTATGATTATCCTCATTTAATCAATGAGGAAACTAAGGCTTACAAAAGTTGCTCCTAGTTGTACAATCAGAAAGTGACAGAACTGACATTCAAACCTACACAGTCTGAATCCAGAGACACTATACTGTACTTAATTACAATTTTGAAGATTCATGTTCATAAGGAAATGTACACTATGATTCTAAAAATTAAAATACCTGTATTTTACTTGTTTCCATTAATATTACTAATTTACCTAATTACACAGCATATCTTATACCTTTTATTAAACTTTGTAGTAAAATTATTTGAACTCTTAAAGTTAGAAACCTTGTGGAGGTATTAACCACCCTTCAATTTTTAAGAAAAATTCATTAAGGCAAGAAACAGCTCTACATAGTACTTAACATTACATTTTCTGTTGCTCTAGGTATGCAATCTCATTCCTATAAGCCAGACAATGTCAACAAGGCCCTTATACTTGCAATGAGGAAATAATTAAAATAGAGATTTTTATTTTGACTACTTGAGGCACATAAAGTTGGGATTTAATGCCCACAATTACTCTCAACCATTTATTTAATAACTTTCAACCATTTCACTAACTTAGAAATCACCCATCATAATTCATCAACTAAGCAGACATGTTCTAATTCCTTCTCAGGTGATAATAAAAGAAAATAACTTTAAAACTGTTTTAAACATCCTATAATAGAATCTGAGACTCTGTTTTCTTGATTGTTCCTCTTGCCTAAAATCAACAGTTTGAAATTTGGGTAGGAGGGCAGCACAGTGACATGGAAAGACCGCTGTGAGCCTTTCTACCCTTCCCCACCCGGCTCTGTGGCCCAGGAGGTGGACCTTTTTGTAGAAATCAAATGGCCTTTTTGTAGGAATCAAATGAAGCAGCAAAGGACTATATTCATACACACTATGCTTATAAAGGAATATGTCATATATTCTTATATTCATATAAAGTGTTATTTCAAACAGAAGCTGCTTAAAAAGATATTTACAATTTATTTTCTGAAAAGATATTTAATTCTTTTCTCTAGAAACATTAAAAATTCGATGTCACAAAGTTAAAATAACTCAATGTTTGGTGTATGCTTAGTAAACCAGATTGGGGCCCAAGTACATTAAATAGATAATTTAAGCTAGTCAAGAAGTTGAGCTCAGATATATAGCAGATGTGAGGGAATGAAAGTAATATAATATTATAACAAATCCTGAACCCAACTTCACACATTATCTATAAAACATAGAAACAACACCTTCCCCGCTCCATGAAGTAAACTGCTGCATAGGTCATGTGAGATGATACATTTGAAAATGTTTTAAACCATTAGGCATCTTTTGTTTGAAAAACAAATTCTTGTTATTATTAAACTAAAAATTTGGCAGGAAGGGTTTCCAGAGTTATAAATTATCTAAGAATTTTCCATTTGTTTTTCAACAGAATCACTTTTACTCTTTAAAGAACACTCTATGCCACAAAAAACCAAAGTTGATACTTCAATAATTGTGTTCCCTCCCTCAACAGTCTGCTGTATGACCTCAGTCTTTAAAAAAATAATTCCCTTTACCACCTCTGAAAAACACATTTTGATACTGGCTTAAACTTTTATAATACATCTGCTAGTGCAGACTTCTTCCATTCAAAACAATGTTTTTATCCCTGCAATTAAATTTCTTCCATATCCTATAAGCTATAATCCCTGAGAAACTGACCAAAACTTCACAAATAAGAGGATTTAATAAGAAAGTTTATGTTTTTCCTCAGTGAACATGGATAGTAAGTATCAGATGTCAACAGTTCATCTACAGGACATCAAGACACAAAGCAGGAAAGAAATGGCAGTAAAAATGTACCACTTACTGTGAAGTTTTAAGACTTAGATGGAAGAAGATATAGTCTTATGATTTAGATTAAATAGGGAATATCTTTTCGAAAGTAAATCCAAAATGGACATCAACGTGTTTTTACAGTATGTGTATGTTTAACTAAAACACCAAGTACTTTAGCCTCTGTAAATACAGAAAAGTAAATATAATAAAACTGGTATGTATTTTAAAAATATAAAAATTCAAATGAAAGCAAGAGCTATAGATGTTAAGAAATGTTTCCCTGAGGGAATGGGGCCTACCTCATTATTTCTGGATTTAACCAGAACTATTAGGTGCAAAATGAAGTTATGTGTGACAGGTTTAATAAATTGCCTCCTAGAAGGTTTAATAAAGCATCCTAGAAATATAGAATTCCTCATATATTTAACAATGTATATTTTAAAAAATATACAAACTAGATAACATTATTTTAAATTATTTTTAAAACAATTTCATCATGTTCTTATTTTTAAACTTTGAGGTACAATGCACATAAAATGTACAGATTTTAAACATATAGCTCAATTAGTTTTGACAAAT
>VBSM01002153.1:51371587-51397219 GCA_008086735.1 Cheirogaleus medius
CTCCCACCTTGGCCTCCCAGAGTGCTAGGATTACAGGCATGAGCCATCGTGCCCCGCCTATGATCTATTTTTAGATAATTTTTATACTTGCTCTAAGATAGAGATCAAGGCTTCCTCCCATCCCAACAAGAGATCCAATTAACTCATCATCTTGAAAAGAGCAATCTTTCTCCATTGAATTACTGTCACACCTTTGCTGAAAAATCAATTGGCCGTGTATGCAGAGGTCTTTCTAGTCTCTCTATTCTGTTCAGTCATGTTCTTTTAAATAGGTTAAATGTATATTATTTCCTCTATCTTGGTATAAGAAGTCAGAACTAGGCAATTGCTGATGTATTCCTAGCATCCCTTCACAAAGAAATAATAATTCATAGATTGAGAAAAATGTCAGAAGTTTATATTTCATTATCCTTTAAAAATGGTCAGTTATTCTTAAAACAATAAATATAAGCCAAGGTAACACTAACATGTTGAATTAATTACCTAAGTTAACTGTTATTCAGTTAACTACTTGGAATGAGTACAGTAGCACAAAAGCACCAAGGGGCCAGCTCTATGAAAGGTCCTTAACAAGCATTTCAGAATTCCCTGATGAGCTTCAGCCGAGCCCTGAACTGCACAGCACCTCCCGAGGCCCATCCCTGGCGAGCGGTCCCAAACCGTAACAGCTTAGCGCTGTGTCCCAGCCCAGCCTGTTGCCCATCACCATTAAGATGTATGAGCTTACTCCTCCCTTAGAGGGAAAACTGAGACCATCCTCTAGATTGTGAAATTCATCTATATTTCCACCCCTCCTTAGATCCTTCCTAGGAAAAAAGGAAAGAAGAAAAGGTGTCCATACTCAGATGCTTATTTTTCTACCTGTGTCCTTAATCCTAGCCTTTGGGTCAAATCAGTCTCTTAGGCAGTGTTTCTGAATATTTAGGAAAGAGATTGGAACCCCCAGGAATTCTCAACATCACAAATTATCATATATTTTTCACAGGTTTATTTATATGTTTGCAAATAATGAGAGAGAATAATTATATATATAGTGAATAATTTTTCCACAATTTCCACAAGACACCTTGATCTTGGACTTCTAGCCTCCAGAAACAATAAATTTCTGCTGTATAAGCCACTCAGTTCGTCACTTGTTACTATAGGCCTAACAAGCTACTATACCTAATAGTAGCTCAGATCCTATTTCAAATGTCATTTCTTCCAGGAAGTCCTCCCTGATTCTCCCCAAAATGAACTAGTCCTCACCTCCCTCATTTATATACTGACCTAACACTCTGCTTTTCCTTATGTCATTTATCATATTAATTATACTAATATTATAATTAATAGTATACTATCAATAGTATACTATAGTATAACTAATAGTATAATTAATTAATTATACTAATATTTATTTCCTTTACTAGTCTGTGAGGTAGATCAGCCAAGGTACTTGATTAGTTTTCCCTGTATTACTGTCTTCGAAGTATTGATCCCTATCTGAAATGATCTTAATCATTAAAGTACTTACCGTATTTATTGCTGGTTTCTCCCTCCACAGAGAACTCTAGGTTACAGAACAGTGTCTGGTACATAATTGGTGTTTAATAATTATCAATTAAATGAACTAATGCATAAATAAACTCCAAGAAAAGAACCCATGACTGTTCTGTTCACTATTGATTATATCCAGTACTTAACATATAGAAAGCTGGCCATATAGAAAGCAATCAGTAATTACATATATGTTGAATAAATGAATGGAATGAGCCTATTTGATAATGGCAGGTATTTCATTATAAGAAAGCTTATCACTTTAAAACATTAAAAGTTTGGAAACTGTAACCTTCCATATACTAAAGAAAACCTTTTTTTAGTAATAATGTTATTCATCAATTTACTTCTACTTTCCAGTATTTAATATTTAGGAACATATGCCACAAAACAGCTTGCAACACACAGCTCTCATCTGTGACTGATCTCAAAATGATTTAAATTCATGGAATAAAGATATAAACTTTTCATTACTTCCTTAGTTAAGGGTTCTGCTCTGAAATAGCAAAAGGCATAAAAGTTTTTTTCAAGGTCATGAAATTAAAAATCGTTTTCATGTGAATGATACATATTGCTGAGGTAATGCTAGTAACATTAAAAAATTGTTTAAAATTATTTTCACCCATTATCCCATGTCTCTAACATAATAGGCATTTCCTTTTTCTATGTTTCTTGTAACCTTTCCCTCAAGGCTATATATGTAGTTGTAATAAAATACAGCTATGATTGTGGGAAAAAGAATCACACAAGTAATGATAAACCAATGAAAAACTTACATTTGGAAGAAAAGCTGAATGAGACTCTCTCAAGCACTACTATTTGCATTCTGTCACCTTTAATCAGAAAATCTCTTGAAAGAATTCCCTTTAAACACAAGTCTTAAGGAATTGCAGAAAAGGACTTATTGGGGAGAAATAGATTAACCTATCATCAGTCAGTTGAACAGACAATGTATACAAGGTAACTGGATATCAAACAAAACCCAGGCTTTGAAAGGATTAAACATCAATTTATTTAATACTAGCCTGCTTAGATTTTGAGGGTTTTTTCATCCCTCATTCTTAGTTTCAAACTTCTTGACCTCAAAAGGATTCCGACACCTTTCCCCAAAATATACCATCATACTGTAATCAGAAATACAAAACACATACAACCCAAATTATAAAATACATTTTCAAAGAGTTGGAATCTCAGGAAAAAAAGCATTTATCTTAAATGTTTCAACGTTAAAAACAAATAAACAATGAAATAAACTCACTAAGAAATCTCTTAAAATCCTTTCAAATAGGAAACCAAAAAAACCCATACACAAAACACTGGACATAACCAGTTACTCAAGATAAGGTTGTTACTAAAATAAAGAAATCTTAAAATTTTCATAGTCTGATAAAATTTAATATTATTGATGTTTAGGAAGATTTACTTTCTCTCAGTCTGTGGGAGAAAACAAAAATTTTCTAAATATTTTCTGGTTTGTGTTTTACATTCAGTGTGCACCAGAATTTATTTTGTTATCAGAATATATTCTAATAAAAACACTGAAAAATTCAAAATTTAAAATAGCCTCTCCCATTACTTTAGACATTCTAATTTCATCATTTTTATACTACTCTACCCTCAGCATTCCCTTGCTCCAGAAAAATTTATTGTAAGTAAAACTTTTTACCCTATTCACCCAATAAAAATATCAAAGAAAATTTTACTTTAAGAAATCTTTTCCTCCCTTAAGATTGGCTTGTTCAATACATGTAATAACTTGAAATTTTTAACCTTTTAAACAATGGTTTGTTGAATATATATAATGTGTGTAGAAATTTGCTCTGTCTCATTCACATCTATGTACGGTCATCCCTCAGTGTCTGTGGGGGACTGGTTTCAAGACTGTCATCAGACACAAAAATCTGCTAATATTCAAGTCCTACAGTCTCTGCAGAACCCGTAGAACCTGCAGAACCCTTGGATATGAAAAGTCAGCCCTCTGTATGTGCAGATTTCCCATCTCACAAATCCTGTATTTTTGATTTGCATTTGGTTATAGATGCTGAACCCAGACATACAGAAGGCTAACTGTAATTACTGAAAAATATCTGCATACAAGTGGACCCCAGGAGTTCGGATATGTGTTATTCAAGGGTCAACTACAGTAAGTAGCCAGCTTATATTTCATGTGTGATGCTTGTTATGATTGTAGTATACCTAAAATTAAAAATTACTAGTGGGCCTTTCTCTCCATTACACATCTATCACTTGGAAGTGGATGGGGGAACTGAAGCAGGGCCATACTGTGGTATTTCAGATAACTCTGTGAAGCTGAACCATCTTCTAGAAATGGTCTTAAATGAAACAACTGGTGAGAAATGCCAACTTGCTTCTAATAGTCAGGTAGATCCATTTTGTAAATCCAACCAAAACTGTGAACTCCTGAAACTTCTACAGTCAACATTTCAGGAATACGTAGCCAAGGATGCACGGGACTCCTAACCTGATCCCAAATTCTATATTAGTGACTGAAACAACGAAATAATGGTTCAGCACAGTCACTTCTCTGCTATTATGATCTCCAAACCTTGTTCTGACTTGCCAAATTAGGACAAAAGATCTGTTACTATTTCTCAGCGATATCAATATTTTGAACAGGAAAAATATTAAAAACAAACGTAATGTGATATTTACAAATTACTTATTTCAAGAAACTATTATGTATGAAATTAATGTAAATATTTTGAACTATGAACATAAGAGTAATGGAACAGAAAATACTTTGACAAGTTTCTTTTAATCTCAATTGTCTAAAAAATGTCCAGATATTCTGGCTACGACAGAAGAACAGCCAATCAGAAGAATGACAAGCAGGCAGGAAAATAAGGGCTTACACTTCAGGTATCCAAACAAGTATTTCAAAAATGTGCCTGTATTAACAAGCAACAATTTAAGGTGTAAGAGAATAACACACCCCAGCTTTCAGTTTCCAATTTCCCATTATTATGACATAAAAAAAAAAAAACCAATAACTTGGTATCTTTGAAACTGAACCTTCAGCTTCTGTGATTATTTTTCCCCACTTAAAATCCTTTTTAGCTGGTTTTTAAAAATGTCTCAACCACACACTTCATGTTTGTATAAAGTTGTGCATTTATCAATAAGCCAACCCTCCCCAGAAATGTCTGCAGTTCAATATACTGGTGCCCAAAGAATTCTGAGAGATGCATTACATTGAACTATAAATTCCCATAAGGAATCATTTTGAACAACCAGTCCTCTGTCTCTAAGTAAACCAGATTAACTCCAAATGATCTTTCTTGAAACTCTTTAAGTGAACATGATGTTTCAACTCACTTGTAGCTACTTTCAACTCTCTTGGCAAAGGATTTTTCTTTCTAGGCTTTCTAGGTCAAATGACTGGCCCTATGTAAGCAAAGATTGCCTGAATCACTCTTCTTCAAAGGAAATACAACATAAGATGGTCTTTCAAAACAGTTCTGACATCAAAGTACACCCCAGCTTCCTATACCTTTGGAATTGACAGGGTTAGTCTATGCAAGTTAAGGAACTTCAAAGAGCTGGCACCTAGCCAGCCACATTTGTGTGCAGTTGCCCTCTAAGTTAATCTTCCTTAAGAAGGAAATACAGGTATTATTTACCAGGGAGATCTAAACTTTACCTTCATATAGTCAGTGGAGCTTTATTTGGAAATAAGTTTTGGAGCTTTGCTGACTTTTGCCATGTGATTTTAAAGCATGTAGTAGGTGCTCAATAAACATTTCTTCAATACATATATGCCTGAATCTGAAACTAACAGGTGTGGTAGCTGCTCCTATCATCAGAATTGTGGCCTAATAAACCTCAGAATGTTGCTCCCTTCTTGTCTCTGGCATTCTCTAGCACTCACTATGCAGATTTTCCACAGCCTAGCTCTCTTTGCCATCAGCATCAGAAAAACACAGAGAAACATAAAAGGAATTTGTGCATCAGTTCCACTATCTGAGTTGGAGAAGTATCACTGAAAGGTCTTTTCCTTCATCCCTTTGTCTCCCCATGGCTGAGGGCCTGTGTATCACAATAAAAAAAGATTTTATATGATCATTTCAAGGTCTTCCACTAATAAAATTTAATTATTCATTTGTCTCACTATCGGTGTTTACTAACAGAAAGTAATGATATGAACAACTTATACAAGAAAAAATAAAAACTGAGCAAATTCTATCCATATGCTTATCATTTTTCAGTCAACTTGGAAAAGACCACATTTACTGGGATTGGTAAGAGACACAACCTAGGCCACTTGTGGGATACCAGAGTGCCACAGAAGCTAATTTGAGAGTCACAGAAAGAATAAAAGAGAGGAGATAGTTTCACCCCAAAAGTAGCCCCTAATTATGCCTCTGCCAAACCTCTGTAGAAAAGTAAACTGATCCTTTGGCCATCTACAGGTGGGGAACCTATGGTCTTAAGGCTACATGTGGCCCTCCACATCCCTAAGAGTGGCCCCGCAACCAAATCCAAACTTCACGGAACAAATCTCTTTACTAAAGGGATTTGTTCTATAAAATTTAGATTTAGTCAAAAGGCTGCATTCAAGGATCCAGAAGCTTTCCAATTACTGAATGTAGAAGGAATGGTAGAAACAAAAAAATCACCATTAGGAAAATTCCATAGTAACTACCATAGGCAAGAACCATCAATGGATGCTAAAATCAGTGAGCAAAAGTTTGATGAGAAACAGGATATTTGCATAGTCTCAGAGTACCTCTACACAAGATAGTCACTAATCACAAAGGGAAAAATACTAACGTTACAGAGTAAAAACTGGGCAGATACCTTAACCGAGTGTTCAAAGTTAACATCATCAGTAAGACATATTGATACCATGTACCTCCTGATATGATGCATTGATAAGTGTGCATCATCTCTTCTGTAGTAGGATGCATAGCCAAAAATGCATAGCCTTAATCAGTTCATTAGAAAATATCAGCTATACCCAAACTAAGGGACATGTTACCAAAAAAATCTGACAAATGCTCTTCAAAACTGCCAGGGTCATCACGAAAGATAAAGAAAGATTGGGAAACTATCAAAGATTGGAAGAGACTAAGGAGAAATGAGAATTTACCACATGTGGGATCCTGGGCCAGAGAAAGGATTTAAGTGGGAAAATTGGCAAAATTTAAGCAAGGTTTATAAATCAATAGTATTATGACAATGTTAGTTTCCTTGTTTTAATAATTGTGTTACAGTTATATAAGATGTTAACACAAAGAAAAGCTGTGTGAAAGGTCCATGGGAACTGTTTTAAAATAAAAAGTTAAAACAAACAAACAAACAAACAAAGACTCCTTGGGCCCAGGTAAATGAATTCCAGGGGTGAGAGACCTAGGAATTTGTATTTTTAAACAGCCCAAGTAATTCAGGTGCAGTCACCTGGCAGGAGTTTGAGGACCCTAATCAGCATCAGAGTTCAGAGAAGAGAACAAGAGATGGAAACAGTAATTACCTACTGAGAGCCAACTACAGCACAGGTGCTCTATAGGCTACCAAGATGAAGAAGGGAGCTGTCAGTGTGGTAGCTTTCCTTACAATCAGAGCTCCTCTCACCTTATAAAGTGTAAATGGAATGCATTGTTTTTGTACAGGTGCATTTTGTGTTTGTCTATTTGTAAGCAACTGTAGTATACTGTCAATTTTCCTTAAGTATAGAATTGTAGCACTACACAGTGTACCTTTCCAGAGTCTTATATATATTTCAAACAGACCTTTTTGCAAGTAAGTGTATAACCATAAGTGTATAATTAACAAATTTGTGTATACTTATGAGTGTGCAAATATTTCTTATAAGTCTTTTATGGTCTTGTCTCTAAACAATGCATGATCTTTATGTTAAAAAATGTAGAAACTGAAAAAAGTAATGTTTCTATAAAAACTCTATACCTACATACAACCTTGGTGGTGGTGGTGGTGGTAGTAGTGGTGGTTCTTCTTTTAAATATTTTCATAGGACAAATTTTTATGCTTGGAATTACTGGGTCATAGGGTATGAACATTTTTATGGTGCTTAAATTGCATTATCACATTATCCTCCACAACTAGACAAATACCGGGTCTTTTCATCTTTAAAAAACAAAAAATGTTAAAAAAGAAAAAACATGAAATTCCCCTACCTTATTTTAACTGGCATTTCATTAATTACTAGTACTATCCCATAAGTTTTTTTGCTATATAGAAATTATATATATTCTAAAGGCTGGTTTAATCATAATCTTACATAATTCACTAAAGTCTTTCCATGTGACAGATCTTAACAATTTCTCCAAAAATTTTCTTTTGTAAAAATTTCTCTTTTAGCTTCTCTAATAATTTTTATTTTTTCACTGTATATTAATTTCTAAGCATTTATACAGATACACTCTGCTGAAGTTTAATATATTCTTAATTGTCATGATCACTATTTATTTCCAGTAGGTTTAGCCTATCATAAGAAGATAATTTACATAATGCCATAAAAAAATGCTTTCTTTGTTCTGTCCAGTGCCACAGAAAACCAAGTCAGAGATATGGAAAATGGCCTAAAAGTAAAACATATAATACAGGAAGTTTTAAAACTGGAAAAAAGGAAACATACAGAAAATATTCTTTTCTATTCATTCATAAGGTTAATCTGCAAATTTGTAATATTTCTCCTTCCCTCCCTAGACAAAGATAATTTTAAATCTAATACAGACAAGAGAAAAAGCAACCAAACTTTAATTTCCTTCTCCTTCTGTCACTGTATCGGAGTTCTTCTAAATATCTGCCGTTCCCAGATTACTAAAATAGAATGAGAAACTGCTCCTAGTAGTGCAGATGATTGGAAAGCCCTCTAGTAGTGAAGAAAAATTCTCATGCCTTCAAGGAGGAATTAAATTGAGAGGCTGAATCTTTAAAAGATAAGACAAAATCATTGAAAAATAAAATGATTATTCTTTCCAAAGTACAATTATTTTATTCTTGATTACTTCACATTATAAATACATATGGTAAGTAGAACATAATGAAAAAAAAAATTTAAGCCTAAAATGTCTCTATGTCCATTTCAGATAGAAATCAGTAATTCCTTGTATATTCATGGAGTATTTCTTTAAAGATTTGTCAAAATTCCAATTCCATAGTAAAGAAAATACCTGCTATTTTTCTCAAAGTTAATTGTTAAAGTCCATACCCCTCCCCACCTCAAAATTTCCCTTTTGTTGGTCTAATCTTGTTAACTGCCTTTTTAAATGTTTCAATTCAATATAATAGTGTTAAGTTACATGTACATGTTGGATACACAAATACAGACATACACATAAATATATATGAAGGGACTCGGTATTTTGTTTTGGTCCATTCTTTTTAATATAGGAATATCTTTTATGTTCCTTCCAAAATCCTTAATTAAGATTGTCAAACCATTATTTTACCTTTAAGCCAAAACTAAAGGTATAAATGACCTGTTAAAACCTTGGAGAAACTGTAACAGCTAAAAATATTATGTTACTAATTTTATAATCTCAAACTATGCCTAATGCCAATAGGCTTTTGCCAATAAATCCATTATGAAGCTGCAAGCATGGCTCTTATTTCAATAATGCAAAGAGAACTGAAGGAAGGACAAAAAAATAAAAACACCTGTGTGAACATCTTGTTCCTTTATCAATGTCCATTTCTGTCAGCAACTGAAATGCTATTTTAGCGATAACTCCAGCAGGGCTCCTCAAACTTTTTAAACAGGGGGCCAGTTCACTGTCCCTCAGACTGTTGGAGGGTCGGACTATAGTTTAAAAAAAAAACTATGAACAAATTCCTATGCACACTGCACATATCTTATTTTGAAGTAAAAAAACAAAATGGGCAAAAACACCTGGCGGGCCAGATAAATGTCCTCAGCAGGCCGCATGTGGCCCGGGGGCCGTAGTTTGAGGACGCCTACAAAGGATATTGACAAGTTCTGCTTCAGTGGTATACAGTAGGCCTGTAAGTTTTCTCAAAGTCAAACAAGTTAAAGCTAATTTTCCTATATATAACATTTTTCAAAAACCCTTCCAGACATTATATTTTAAGATGACTATCTACCAAGTTACATGTAGTCTTCTCTCTCCACGTACGAAAGCCACACTTTCCACAGAACCATCTTTATACTTTGGTAGTTCAATCAAAAGGACAATTTGGCCGAGTGCAGTGGCTCACGCCTGTAATCCTAGCACTCTGGGAGGCCAAGGCAGGAGGATCGCTCAAGGTCAGGATTTCGAAACCAGCCTGAGCAAGAGTGAGACCCTGTCTCAACTAAAAATAGAAAGAAATTAATTGACCAACTAAAAATATACAGAAAAAATTAGCCGGGCATTGTGGCGCACACCTGTAGTCCCAGCTACTCGGGAGGCTGAGGCAGAAGGATTGCTTGAGCCCAGGAGTTTGAGGTTGCTGTGAGCTAGGCTGACGCCATGGCACTCTAGCCCAGGCAACAGAATGAGACTCTGTCTCAAAAAATAAAAAATAAAAAAAACAAAACCTAAGTTCTTCCCTGTGATAAACAGCCTTCCCATGGACTCTGCCTCAAAGGTCTGAGCAGACCGCATTCTCTAGCATTGAAAGGTCATTGCAGAAGTGATTTTAAATAACTAATGTTCACTTACTTTTTGATTACAAAAATAGTACATTCATACTGCAGAAAAACTGGACCAACGTCAAAGCACAATGAAATAATAATCACCGGTAATCTTAATACCCAAATATCCTCTTAATATCTTGATATATATATTTCCAGTCTTTTTAATATGCCTATGTCTGTTTCTCTTTTTAAAATCTAACTGAGATTAGAAAAGGCATTCTGCCTTTTCCCCACTTAATTACAATGACTTTCTCAAGTTAATTTAAACTTCATAAATATAAATTGTAACAGTTGTATAATATTCTATTTACAGATACGTCATAATTTATTCAAACATTCCCTCTATGATTGAACATTTAGATTGCTTCTGATTTTTGTTACTTTATAAAAGTACCTCAGTCATGAATTAGTAGGAATGGTAATACTTTTATGCATTACTCCTTTTTTTGCATATTTGCTATTATTTCCTTACAACTCCTATAAGTAGAGTCTTGATACATATTATAAAGTTTTCTTTAATGTTATACTCACCTATATTCTATAAGCAATGTATGAATATTCAACAAATCTTCAATAATGTAGTGTTAAAATATATTTTGTTAATCTTAACAACAGTATCTTATTTTAAAATGACACCTCTTTCATTACTAGGGAAATTAAATCCTTTTTTATACATACTAGTAATGTATGTGTGTCTTCTTTTGTGAACAGCTTTGTCTCTTAAGACTTTGGTCTTTTTCCTATTAATATCAATCTGTGTTTTTAACAATTTATATTTTATGTATATTAATCTTGTCATTTTTGATGCAACTACATTATTACTAACCTGCTTTTCATCTTTTGTTTATAAGTTTTATGTCTTAAAAATGACTTTAAGATATATTCTTCTTAAACTACAGAGATATATATACACAATTATATTTTATTTAAATTAAAAATTCTGTGATATATGGATATTCTTTATATAATTTCCCAAATTTCTTTACCAATCCTTCATGACATTACGTGAGGTTACTAAAAAAACCAACAGGACATATTTCATTAATTTCATCATTACCACTTCCTTCACACCATAGTACTCCTCACTCTTTAACAGCCCAAGCTAAACATACTCGATCGTGATCAACAGACATCAGATTATTTATTTGGGTTTAAAGAACCTTTACATATTTTATGTTTCAAAGAAATGAAAAAGTAAAAATACTTCACTGTGGCCTTAAACAGCTAAACCAGGTGTCTTATTGCCAGAGAATGAACTGTCACTTAAAATATTAAATAACTATTTTTAAAACATGTTATACTAACAAGCACAATTTTAAAACTAATAGTCATTAAAAGTCCTTCCCTGGGAGGGCTAGTTTCGGTATAAAGTAAAACTGTTGGAGCCTCTATCCATTACAGGGTGGACACTTTAACTGCTCAAAAGCAGAGAAGAAAAAACAAACCAACAAAAACCAAGCTACCAAATAAACATACATTAATTAAAGTGCCCCCTTCATTTATACTCCCCAAAGCAAGTATTTACACTTAATCTCCTTATACATAAAATCAAGTTATTAATACTAAAGGGTAGACCTCAGATTTCCTGAAAATAATTTTTAAGATTACAGAAGTTCGAGCTGGAGTTGTCGCAGTTCTAGCTTCAGCATCACGATGTTTCCCTTGGCCAAAAACACACTAAGCCGTCTCCAAGTTCTAAACATTCAGCAAACAATGACAAGGCAGAGCCACCAGAAACGAACACCTGATTTTCATGACAAATATGGTAATGCTGTACTAGCTACTGGAGCCACTTTCTGTATTACTATATGGACATATGTAATAACACAAATTGGAATACAATGGAACCTGTCCCCTGTTGGCAGAGTCACCCCAAAGGAGTGGAGAGAGCAGTAATCATCCCAGCTGATGTAATATACTGAATTGTTTCAAAACCAACTCATAATTGATGCCAAGTAAAATCACTGTGTACCCATTAAAATATGGCATTACTGAAGAAATAAAGTACATTTGAAACCTTAAAAAAAAAAGATTACAGAAGTTCTCTTAAAGATCTTTTTAAATTTTAAAAAGAACATTTTAAGGTTTTGCTCTCAAAAGTAAGTAAACTTACACAACATGTTACATTTCTACGATACTTTACGTTTACAAAAATGCTTTATCCATATAGATTGTAGTTGATCGTTATAATCCCTATCTTTCACATAGGCACTTATGCTGAGAACTTTATATGTGTCATCTTACAACTAATCCCAGAGCAGAGTTCCTCACTGGAGATGATTCTCTCTAACCCTACTGTCTTTTTCTGAATCAAATGTCTGAACATAAGGGAAGCCTCTGAGCACCTTGGAACCAATCAAAGCATTAAACCAAAGGACCCCTGGTTAGAAATGAATAAAAAGCACTGGCCAAAAAATGCAAACAATTTACCAAAAGATAATAATAAATTCAAATTAACTTAATCATAACTAAATTACATTCAAATAAAAGCACTGAGATGCAGCTTTAACTTATCAATAGTCTAAATTTAAGTTAACTGACACTTCATACTGGCAAAGGTGTGGGGAAATGCACAGCTACAGCTGTGGGAGAGAGTGTAAACCAGTGCAACTTTTCTAGACAGCAACACAATAACAGCTATTGATATTTTTTTTAAATCCTTAAAAAATATCCTTTAATCCAGAAATCCCATTGCCACAGTCTACCCTACGACTAAACCTAAAAGTTCATCAAAGTAGTATATACAGGAATATCTGTTGCAGCATTCTTTACTTAGCAAAAAAGAAAAAAGAGGAAAAGGAGGGGGAAAAAGGAGAAAATAGATGCAAAGTATCAACAGGGAATTAGCAAAATAAAGTAAGGTCTATTCATACAATAGAACTTTATGTAGCCATTAAAAATATTTGTCTTTGTACTTCTCTATTTTTTTAACTATACTTTAAGTCCTTGATTTTTATCCCTTTATTTACCAGTTTTCAGAATAATCAATTGGTTCCTTAGCACCCTCTAACTATGACCCATGAGGGATAACTTTTTCTTTTCTTAATCTGTTTCTGAAGCCCAGCCCATATCCTCTCTCCTCTCATCCAACTTCTGGTTACCCCTTTATTCCTGGAGGAGACATATGAAATGCCTCAGAAACCAAGGGGAACAGCCCCACAGAAGAGGGGAGGGGAGGAGTAGGGAAGGGAGGGGAAAGGAGAAGAGGGATCTTGCTGAGTAAAAAACACCACACCAACACACTCCAACTGTCGATAAAAATGTATTGATCACTTGCCATATAGCAGAGCACGGGGTCTTGGACATAGAAAACACTTAACAAGTATTTGTTTAATTCATTAATATATGAAAAACACTTAAAACACTAATGTACTAAGCACTTTTTGTAGAGATGGGGTCTCACTATGGTGTTCAGGCTGGTCTTGAACTCCTGGCCTTAAATGATCCTCCCACCCTGGCCTCCCAAAGTGCTAGGATTAAAAGCAGTGAGCCACCACACCCAGCCCTCCATTTATCTTTATTGAAGGTTAAAAAGATATCATAATATATACTCCAGAAGCTGAATCTTACTGTCCTCTTCCACCACCATGACTGACTGCAGCCATCTCTCTCCATACACTGTTAATGTTCATGAAATAAAATGAATATCCAAATCAGGGAAGAATAGCAGTTTAAAATTTTATTAAACTCCTTGTCAGACACTATCTTAAGAATTTTAAATAAATAATACCTTTCAATCCTCCTGACAACTATAGCAGATATGTTAACACTCCATTTTGACATCTGATAGATCAAGTTTGCCTTCGTAACTCTCCTTTTCAGAATTTTCCTGGCTGTTTTCATATACTGTTTTTCTCCTAGGAAAACTTTAGAATCACATACATATCTTAAAATACAATAGCAAGAGTCAAAAACTCTTTTAATGTTAATTCATAACAGGCATCTAATAAATGTTTTCTAATGCTATTTTCTACCTATATCATTCTTTCCCCTCTCAGAGATCAAGAGAGGTCCTGGTTCCCTGTATATGAGAGAGAGGAAAAAAAAAAGCCAAAATAGAATTAAAATAATTTATAGTATATTTTATAGTTCAATGTCTTTAACACATATACAGAAAATATAAACAGTATAAAAACTGAATTGGGGAAAATATTAAAAATTCTAAATTTAAGGCCCAAGCTTAAATTAGACCCATCTGTCCCACCCCCCATCATAAGCCCTAAATTCTCTCATTTCCTATAATCTACTTACTTCCTCTCCAAAAAATTAGTAAACTAATAGTTTCCTTTGACCTCGTACTTATGTTCACTGAAGAGTGTAATAATAGTAGATATAAGAGATGGTCAGGATTCTTCATGAACAGTTAACTTTAACAGTCTCATTTAGAAAGCTAGAAGAGATTAAAAAACTAAAATCCCTCTATTTTTCTTTATAATTGTTTCATCATCTATAATTTATTTTGTTCTTTTGTAGCCTGAATCAACTAATCCTTAAAATTATCATGAGCTTTTAGATCAGATGCTCATGGTTTCTGAAAGCTTTACTAGGTCCTCAGAGTGAAAGAATTCCCTTGATAACAGGTAGTGCTTGCATCAGGTCTTGGTTACAAACTAAAGACATTAATTTGGTGGTACTGTCATGAAAAAATAAACGCTTATAACAACATCAGCTGATTATAACACCCCTTCACCAAGAAAAGGGTTAGTATTTTGTTTTCTCCATTTCAAATACACTCAAATTGTTACTGGTATTTTTCTGACGGTTTTTAAATTTTATATGAAGAACAGCTTTGTTAGTGCTAAGAGTAACCTATGACTAACAGGCTCCTAATAAATATTTACATCCAAAAATATTTTTCTTTTATTAGTACCTGTGATTTAAAACAAACAACCTCCCTCTAAGGACCAGAGGCATCCTGAATGTTGGAAAATTACAACAGCATTTATACTTCTTTGGACTTGTTGAAGGCTCAAGAGCCTTCGAAGTTATGAAAATTCATCAATGCAAAAAGTTTATTTTTTTTCTCTTTTTAAATAAATACTGTAATTACACTAAGCAATTCATTTCTTGGCAAAAGGAAAGTTCAGGTCTTAAATAAATCCAGGGCATTATGAGAATGTATTAACTTTGTTTTTTCATGGAAATAATATTCATCTTTCATTGGTGAATATATTAACATTAATTAGCTTACTGCTAAATGCAACATATTTACAAAAAATGACATGAATCTTTAAAAATGATTTCTGAAATAAGATGAAAAATGTTTAACATTATGTGACTTAAGAATACGGGCAATTGAAACCTTTGATCTTAGAAAAAGCACAACTAAAAATTAGCTTCAATATGCTCCTTCCTGTATATGTGTCATTATTGAAGAATTTCAGTGTATTAGAAAATACTGGAGTAGAGTCAATCAGTAGCCAGGTCTCTACAGTTTTCTTCTCTGGGAAATTATATTAACTGACATCACTGTTATAAATTCATTTAAAAAAACAAATCAGGCCAGGTGCAGTGGCTCATGCCTATAATCCTTGCAATTTGGGAGGCCGAGGCAGGAGGACTGCTTGAGGCCAGGAGTTCAAGACCAGCCTGGACAACATAGCGGACCCCATCTCTAAAAACAAACAAACAAACAAACAAAAATTGGCCAGGCTTGGTGGTGTATACCTATAGTCCCAGCTACTCAGGAGGCTGAGACAGGAAGACAGTTTGAGCCCAGGAGTATGAGGTGACAGTGAGCTGTGATCAGGCCACTGCACTCCAGTTTGGGTGACAGAGCAAGATCCTGTCTCTTAAAAAAAAATCATCAATACAATAAGCTCTATATGGATTTTAATTTTTATTTAAGATATCTTTAATAACAAAAGTAATAGATTCTTCTTATAACAAATTAAATAATAATAAATGAAGAAAAAGTTAATAATTCCTCTCCCAAATCCCACTTCATGAGATAATTAATGTTACTAGTATGGTTATTCCTCCAGACTCATTCAAATTCAAATATATACCAATATCACATCTATAAACATATACATATAATCATACATATGCACACATATGTATGAAGGGTTTTATTTTTAATGGGCTAACATATTACTCTGCAACTTGTCTTTTTCACTTCTATCATGGCTATACCCTTCAATCAATAAATACAAAGCTAACCTAGATATATTTATTTTGAGACAGGTCTCACTATGTTGTCCAGGCTGGACTCTTGGGTTCTAGCGATCCTTCTGTTTCAGCCTCCCAAATAGCTGGGACTACAGGCAGGTGCCACTCTACCTGGCTAACCTGGATTACACAGTATGGACATAACATAGTCTCCTCATAATCATACTCTCTCCTCTTGATAGAGGTTCACCTTTCCAAGTGTTTGCTTCAAGCCTGACACTGTCTGACTCCCCTTTCCCTTTAGATATCCCTCTCACTAACTCCCTCTGAATAGGCACACTGGCCTGAGCACTGCAGAGGAGAAAAAAGCTTATTTTAACCAATTTTATATTTATCATTGCCTAGATAAATTTGCACCAAGACCCCAACTTCTTATATAGCAGTTAGAAGTCAATTATTTACAACAAAGATACAACTGACAGAGAACAGCCTTCATTTCTAGCTTTGCCACTAACTATTGATGTGACATTGACAAGTTACTTAACTGGAGATCCATTTCCTACTCTAAATAATGAATTGCTTGAGCCAACAATTTCTAAAGTCCCTTTACATTGAAGTCAATGACACTATACTGCTTAACAAGCAGACTTTATGACAGCCCAGAGAGGGGAGTTTACTAAAACAACCTTTGTATAACTTGCACAAAGGGTTTACTAACAAATTAACCGTATGAACAATATTAAAAGAAAAAAATATTTTAACAACTCAAGAATGCAAACTATTTAAGTACCTCCACAAGAACATTATAATTACCTATTTACAGACAAAGAATATGCTAATCACAACTGTAATGGTCAACTCATTGAAGTAGTATGTCTAAAAATCTATTATATATGTTTGGCTCAGTTCCGATTATTACATATCTTGAAAATAATAAAAATTATTTCTTTGCAAAATGTAGTAAGTGTTGAATGACCATCAAGTAAGTTGGGCTTGCCTTCTGCCTTGGCCAGTCTCTCGATTTTTTTTTTTTCTTTTTATTTCAGAGTAGTATGGGAGTACAAACATTTTGGTTACATAACTTGCTTTTTTTTAGTCTTTTCAAATTTTTTTTATTTCAGAATATTACAGGGGTACAAATGTTTTGGTGGCATAAATTGCTTTTGTACCATTTGAGTCAAATTTATAAGTGTGCCCATCACCCAGATAGTGTGCATTGTACATTAGGTGTGAATTCACCCATCCTCCACACTAACCCTTGATTTCCAGTGAATGTTATTTTCAGATTTTTTTTCATCTGTAAAACTGAGAAGTAAACCAAAAGCTTCTAAGATTCATTGATTCATTCAACAGATCTTTAGCAAACATCTACAATGTGCCAGGCAGGCACTATGTTTTATACTAGGGGTACAAATGTGAAAAAGAAATATGACCACCCTAGGCTATTTCCATTGCTAAGATGGTATAATTCTATGGTTCTGCACCTCATGCTATTTTCTAATTCAAACTGGCCCTCCTCCTAATTAGACTAAATTTAGTTAAATTTTACTATGTGTCTTTTAAAAGATTCACATATCATTCTTACAAATATTCTGCTTTCTTAAAGACTAAAAAGCACATTAGTTTTCATTTTAACTGGCATAGAAACGTGCCAAACTACAAATTTATAGAAAAGGAGTGGCAATGAGTTATTTAATATCCAACTACCTTTAGGTCATAAGCATAATAAATATACCTAGATTTTAATTTGCCTAATGTTCACCTTAAAACATGCAAAAGGGGAAATATAAAACTATCCCAAGAATACCACATACTAATCATATTTCTGAGGCCCAATTCTCATGTAAAAGAAAGGAGTAAAAATAAAAGAAGCCATAGAATAAGGCTAAGGCTAAATTGAGTGAAAGAGAGAAAACGGTATTTGCTCTAGCCAAAAGAACTGGAAAAAGAGTACCTGGCAGTCTCCTCTGCTTACCCCATTCCATATCAATCTTTTTTTTTTTTTTTTTGAGACAGAGTCTCACTCTGTTGCCCAGGTTAGAGTGCCGTGGTGTCAGCCTAGATCACAGCAACCTCAAACTCCTGGGCTCAAACCATCCTTCTGCCTCAGCCTCCTGAGTAGCTGGGACTACAGGCATGGGCCACCATGCCCGGCTAATTTTTTCTATATATTTTTAGTTGGCCAATTAATTTCTATTTTTTAGTAGAGATGGGGTCTCGCTCTTGCTCAGGCTGGTTTCGAACTCTAGACCTTGAGCCATCCACCCGCCTTGGCCACCCAGAGTGCTAGGATTACAGGCGTGAGCTACTGCGGCCCGCCCGGCCCGGCCCATATCGATCTTTTTTTAAAGGGGGAAAGTATAAGCAGGGAGAGCCAGACGTTAGCCCAGTGAGCTCAACACTGAATCTCAGTGACCTGGGGTGGCCAAAGTTTCCTTTCCCTTAGTAACTTTTACCTGTTCCTGGGGTGTCTATACTCACTGAAGAAGATGCTGCATTATCACAAAGCCCAACAGAAGGCCCCTAAATGAAAAATCAAGGAAAAAACAAAAACCTAACCATGGCTAAAAGCACAAAGACATTTCAGGAAATATGTCAAGTAAACCTGCCTCTCATTGTTACTACTGTATGTGTATATATAAATCAGTAATACCAGGCTTATGTTGGAACAATGTCCAGTTATACAGATAAACCAAAATAAGGAACAGGGAAGCGATGATATGACAACACCTTGCCCCGCAAAGTATATTTTAAGCAACAATTTTGGGATTTTAACCTTAAATGTCTATATTTAGACAGAAATAGGCTGGGCGCAGTGGTTCACGCCTGTAATTCTAGCACTCTGGGAGGCTGAGGCATGAGGATTGCTTGAACTCAGGAGTTCAGGACCAGTCTCAACAAGAGTGAGGCTCATCTCTACAAAAAACAGAAAAATTAGCTGGGCATGGTGGCATGTGCCTGTAGTCTCAGCTACCCAAGAGGATGAGGCAGGAGGATCACTTGAGCCCAGAAGGTTGAGGTTGCAGTGAGCTATGATGACGCCATGGCACTCTACCTGGGGCAACAGGAACATACAGACTTTGCTTTCAAAAATTTAATCTAGGAAAAGAAGACTTCATAAACTTCCTTTTCAGTTTTTTTTAAACAGGAAAGGCTTTTAAGACAGGTGCTTTAAATGTTTGGATGTTTCTATTCATTTCAAAAAGACTGAATCCTCCTTATGAGGGGGTGTTACTTAAAATAAATGTTTCTATACAGGGTTATTTCTCTATGTTAGAGAAAAATTTCTATAAAACAATAATCAATTCCCAGCCAATTTTGTGGAAGAGTCTTACTGAATATAAAACTAACCCTCTTTCTAACTTTTCCTACTTTTCTGGTAGTATGACTCATGAGATATTATACATTATGAATTCTCTCTTGTAAGTGGCAATGTATATGCTACATTTAACATACCTTAGGTGAATAGAAAAACCAAAAATAAAAAAGAATAGAGTTATTTTTAAGCAAGGAGTTAAATTTTAATTACATCAGAGAGAAAACTAGACCACATTTCCTGAGAGTTAAGGGAAAAAAAATCTAGTTCAAGAGGTATCGTCATTAATGGCTGTCCTAAATTGTAAATCTATAACCTTTGAGGGTGTAGGTGAGTGAAACCCTACCGTTTTTCCCTAGATTACTCAAAGAGTTAATAATATAATTTGGGAATAAGTCTTAAGGTTATCAGAAATTTCTAGTCATTTGCTCATAAGTTACCTTCAAGCATTCTTGTTTATAGCAACTTAATAGCAAGCAGCAGTGAAGTGGAAATTCTTTTTGCCTGACAGCAGGGGGTATAGGAAGAGAATTCAAATGAAGAACATATTTCACATTGCTAGAGCTGACATATGTGAAAAACGTGCCAAACTCTGCAAGCTACAATTCTTCTAATTAGAAATGCTGAAATCTTTTCAATGGTGCTGCCCATACCCGAGTTTTTTTAACACGAAAACAAAGGAACTATTTTTCTTAAAGAGCAATTTTATTAGTATTTGTATTTATGGGTTTTTGTTCTGGGTTTTCGTTATTGAAAAAAACTATTCATATTAAATGAATAATTATATGGATTCATAATTTAAATGGTAAAAAAACAGTACTCATACAGAGTCATTATTTCATATGGTTCAAAAGTGAAAAATAAATTTATTGGGTAGAAGAGAACTATTTGTTCAACAAAGTTTTATTCAGTATCTACCTCATGCCAAGCATTGGTCACAGCAGTGAAAATACATACACAGATAAGACCACAACTATTTATTGACTCGTTCATTCATTTATTCATTCAAATGCTTAAAATACATATTAATCACTTAATGCAAAGGCCTTAAAAGATACTAGGGATATAAAACAGTACCGTTTAGTCAAGTTTCTCACTGTTGGAGATGGGAGAAGGGAGTTACCAATATGGAGAGAGACTAGAATGAATCCTTGAATCCAGTGCCGGATTTGAACTGGAATAATCAATATGACTTAATTAAATTAAAGATGTAGATCTTTCATTTAGACAAAGATATAGACACATACACATACATACATATTTCCTAGCCTGGTCCCTGAGAGATCAGAGACCTGGGAGGGTCTAGAACCAATGATATTAATAGTAATAAGCATACCAAGTACTCAGATCTTATTTTTAAAATACCATTCTCCACTAAAAAGAACCAGAGCACCTCAGAAAAAAGGCTAAGTCCAGGGATGGGGCAAGGAAAGTATAAAAATTTATAACATTTTGTTACACCAAATTCTCAAAGAATGATGAAAACAAACCAAAAGGACAAAGGAGCAGTTTGCAGGGACACCCACTGGCCAAATCTGAAATAATTTAAGTATCAAAATAATTAATGACAATAATGGATTATAACTCATTGAATAAGATAAGAATCTATAAGCTCAAACTAATATAAATAAAAAATAAAGAAGAAAGAGAAGTGCTTCCCTATAGTAGAATGCCAACTAATAAATATGGAAGAATGGAATGATGGATGCTATAACTATTGGGTAAATGTTTGATCAGGAACACAAGATATTTACAGTGTCAAAGTATCTCACCACAAATCACACATTAATTACAAAGGGAATAACGGTAAATTTACAGTGGAAAACCTGGTAGATACAACTTAACCAAGTGATAAATCACTCATATTTGTACAAACTAGAATCATGCGCCAACTAATATGACACACTGAGAACAGAACAGCAGTGCTCTGGGGTTTTCTGGCCAAACTGCAAAAGCTCAATCTAATCAAGAGGACACATTACACAAACACAAAGTGAGGGATATTCTTCAAAATAATTGATTTAAACTCTTCAAAAAATGTTAAAGTCAAGAAAGAAAAAGAAAGAACTAAAGAACTGTTCCGCATTAAAGAAGACTAATGTGAAAAGAAAATTAAACAGAATGTGTGATCCTGGATTGGATACTGGACTGAGAAAAAAATAGCTGTAAAAGATACTATTGAGAAAATGAACAAATCTGAATACAAATTATGGATTAGAAAATAGTATATCAACATTAAATTTCCAAATTTTGGTAAGTGTCCTATGTTTTATTGTAAGAGAATATTCTTGTTCTTAGGAACTACATACTAAGGTATTTAGGGGCAAAAGGATACAACTTATTTTCAGCTGGCTCAGAAAAACATCATATGTATATAAAAATTTAAAACTTCATAAACAATTGGTAAATCTGGGCATATGACATATGGAATTTCCTTGTACTGATCTCATAACTCTTCTGTAATTTTAAACTATATTAAAGAAGTTATAAACAGAACAACACTATGATCAATTCATTCATGCATGTAATCATTCAGTCAACAGTTAAGATTTTACTATATGCCAGACGATGGACAAAGATTTCTACCTTTGAGGATATCCTAGTCTTAAGACGATGCCTTTCAGAAAAACAAGTTGCAAAATTATCTTCTCACTATTCTCTTTTAATGCCAAACTATTTCATGAGGAAAATGTATTGTATGTAATGTATTGTGAAGAAGATTTTTCCCACTGTACCAGAAGTTATACAATAAACATTCCTAAAAGTGAACGGGTCTATCTCCTGAGAAACAGAACTTTTACTTAAAAAAAAAAAAAGTTGGTTGTAATATAATCTATAGTGTAATAACTTAATAGAGAATTCAGGAGGAAAAGTATGACTTGATTTATTAATGTCAAATAGTATTTTTAAATGCTAAATTAATAATTTACTATGGTGATTTGAAAGAACAGAAGATGGTGATGATCAGAAATAACAATGAAAAGGTGAAATCATTTGTGAAGTATAAGGCCTTTAGGTGTTAACTGGAAACGGAGTGACAATATCCAGGAAAGAGGTGAGTACACAGACTAAAAAGACAGAACTGAAGAAATATACTCAAGAGTCTTTAACACTTGTTGAATCCTTACAAATAGGAAAAATTCTTACTTTACAACCATATTAGGTTTTTGAAAAGCTGAGCAAAATGGTAGTGACATCATTCAAAAATAAAATACCAGCCTGAGCAAGAGGAAGACCCCGTCTCTAACTAAAAATAGAAAGAAAATTAGCTGGACAACTAAAAAACATATAGAAAAAATTAGCCGGGCATGGTGGTACATGCCTGTAGTCCCAGCTACTCAGGAGGCTGAGGCAGAAGGATTGCTTGAGCCCAGGAGTTTGAGGTTGCTGTGAGCTAGGCTGATGACACAGCACACTAGCCTGGGCAACAGAGTGAGACTCTGTCTCAAAAATATAAATAAATAAAGTAGACGTTCCACACATGAGTGAGATCATGCAGTGTTTGCCTTTCTGTGCCTGGCTCATTTTACTTACTATAACGTCCTCCAGGTTCACCCATGTTGTCACAAATGACAGGGTTTCAGAAGAGAGGTGAGTCAGCAATGGGAGCAGAGGGGAAAAAAGAGGACTATCCTAGACAGAAGGTTCTCTGGCCCAAGGATAGTCATACTTTGGTGACAAGTATGGCCATAATACAGAGAAAGATATAGCCTAGTGCCAATAAATATCTTAAATTTTTATCAAAAACAATTCATTTTACATAGTTTTAAAAGTAGTTCCACAAGGCATATAACAGAGGGGGAAAAAGTGGTGCCCTGCTCTACCTTTCTCCAGTAATCACTTTTAACTATTTCAGCTCCCTCTAGCTAACATGGCCGTAACTGCTTTCTAAAATTTAGTATCTCAAGCATTACATGTTGATTTCCTACCACAGATGACATGGATTTAGCTGTCTTACAGTATTCCCCTTCTCCCTTTTCTCTTTTTCTTTTTTTTTTTAACCTGGTATGCAGCTACCCCCTTTCTTAATATAGTTACATCACAACTGTTGGCTAAATCAATATTCAGTGATTTGTATTATGACTATCTAAATATTATTTCCAACTGAATCACTTAAAGAATGATGACTGAATTTCCTTTCTTGAAAAAGAGTTTCCTCCTAATTAGCTGCCTCTTTCTAAAAATTTGCTTAGTTTTCTATGTATTTTCTTAACAAGATATGAGGATAATTTCAGTTGACATATCTGAGGATCTACCATGTGCACAAACTGTGCCAGACACTCAATAATTAGTGAACAAGACCAACAACATATTCTCCAACCTCACAGAATTTAGGGTCTAGATTATATAACCAACTGGGAGAACATTAATTCGTCTCCAACGCTAACTGGAACATCTCCTATTAGTCAAATATTAGACAGCCTAGTTTTCCTCTAATTGTATTTTCTTTTATCTCCTATCACCATTTTATTTTCCATCTCCTTGCCTTTTTAAATCTATTTCTTGGAAGACAGTTGTAATTTTATTTCCCAACCCTTCTACTGAATTAATAATCTTTTAGATACCCAAGATCCTTTATTTTCTTTGATGCCGTCTAGAGCATCCCGATATTCTCTTACAGACACAGTGTCTTCTCTTATCTCTGAGGATTTTAATTAGTTTTTGAAATGTCTCTTGCTTCTACATTGTTTCTGTTCCTTTCACATTGATTCCCCCCCTCCATTTTAGTTTATGTTAGACTTTCCTCTAACACGCCTATTCAAGTTACGAGAGAGACAAAAAAATAAGCGGTAGGTGTGTATAGATGGGTAAAACTAGATTTCATCATAGGATAAGACATCAAACTAGCTTTTCCACTGGAGACCCCACTGTCATTGCATATAGATCTTCTTTCTTTAGCTGTTCCTTTTCCCTAGAGAGATATCTTCCATTCTACTGTCTGTGTTTGTTGGGGGCAGAGGGAGAGTGGTAAGCCTAGTAGCCTTCTGTGTGTTAGCCAAAAGGCGGCAAAAAGTATTAAAACTCAGCATGCAGATTCTGCTTTGATCCTATTAAAATCTAAGTCAGACTATGTTATTCCAACTCATTCTAAGTAAAAGTCATGTCCTTACAGGGCCCCCCAAAAGGGCCTTACATGATCTCTATCACCCGCTCTATGCCCCTTCATTACCTCTGACCTCATCTCTTGTTCCCCTCCAACCACACTAACCTCCTTGCTTCTCCAGGCTTGCTTCTACCTCAGGGCCTTTGCACTAGTCATTTTTCTGCCTAGAATACTCTTCCCCTCCACTATTCCCTTTCTTCCAAGTCATTGCATAAATGAGTCTACTCTGCCATTTCGTTTTAAACTACAACTCCTTCTTCTAGTACTCCCAACCTCCCTTACCCTACTCTATTTCCTTTTTCCATATCTGTCACCTTCTAATATACTATATAAATCACTTTATTATGTCTACTGTTTGTTGTCTATCTCCTCTCATGAGCAAAGAGGTTTTTGCATCTGTTTTGATTATTAGTGTATCCCCAATACCTATAACACTGCTAAGCACATAATAGACATTCACTCCTGTACTTAACTGTACCCAAACAGTTCTAGAAAATATACACTTCTAGTCTTCTGCTAGAGTGAGGAAAGGGCAGTAACCTGCCAGCGTGGAGTAGAAATGGGAGTCCAGGAATCTTACTCCTCCTCATAAAATTTTCCAACAACTCTCCTGTTTTTGGCTCCACCAACACAGCCACCTGCAGAGATATCTGATACCCCAAATATCTGTGTCTTTGGAGGGCTCTGCTCTTCAATTACCTTATTTACTTCCACCCTGCAAACATTTACTATTCCATCTTCTCTCCTCTGATGAGTTAGTACGAGTACATCTAACTTTACAGCTTCTAAATTTTGTTCAACTTTCTTCTACTGTTTTCACCTTTCCGTTCTATTCCAGTCATTTTAGTGGGATTTCAAAGGGAAGCAGGAAGGGACCATGTTGTCAATCTACCACATTTACTTATACTGCTAATTATTTGAACTCTATGACTACCTCCCTGTCTT